>JAJLXK010000001.1:600000-1002091 GCA_030571195.1 Myxozyma geophila
CTTGTCATTAACTCAGCTTCTCATTAGGAAGCGTTCCTCCATTTGTGTCCGTAGACGATATCGCGAACTGCTGGTCGGGATCTTCTGTCTCGCATTGCTCTCGCTCCAGCAGACAACCACACCGCTGTCCCCCTCCCTCCGGCAATTTCTCTCAATCTGCGCTCATATCATCACTCCAGCTATTTCCGTCGCCGGATTCAGCCTGTTCAGCCGGTCTTCCAGCCATTCTCAGCTGCAGAGTGTGCTTAGTCCGCAGTAGAGTTGCGGTTAGTGAGCACGCCACAGTCTGTGACAAAGTCGCCGGTGTGCCAAATTTGGCACAACACCTTTTTCGAGGTTTGTTTGTTTTTCCCGCGTGCGTGTTTCGTTTCTGCCCACCCCAAAACATCCTCTGCTTCTCAGTGCTGTGCCGTGATCCGTCCTTTCTATTTTCGCATCAGCTGTCTGCTCTGGACTAGGAACCCCTTTCACTTTTTGCTAGTCACCGGCCGCATCGCGGTCGCGTCTCGCTGATGTCCTCTTTCATGATGAACGGCAATCCATTCCATCATCCAAGCCAGCCATTCATCATATCCCCCCACAGGTCCGTCTTCCGCTTGCTTTTCCCGCAAATTACTTTGCAATACTAATATTTCACCATCCCAGATTTCAAAGTCGATCAAAATCGCAAATACTGCGCCGTGTGACGGTGAAGAAAGTGCTCTTAATTGCCGCCTCCTTGGCTACTCTCGTCTTTTTCTTTTGCCCCGCAATCTACAGCTTCGCCGGTGCTTCCCTCTCCACCACTATCTTCCGAGACGATCCATTAATCACTACCGTCCATCATTATGATCTATCACAGTCACAGGGCACTGGGCGAGGATGGGAGCGCGAAGAGCGCGTGCTGATGTGTATACCGTTGCGTGATGCCGCGCCACATTTACCACTATTTTTCTCACATTTGAGAAACCTCACCTACCCGCATTCTCTAATAGACATGGCATTCTTGGTTTCTGACTCGAAAGACGAAACCCTGCTACTTCTAAACACACTACTCGAGAGGACCCAAACTGATAAGGATCCTTACATGCATTTCGGCCGCATCGAAATTTTTGAGAAAGACTTTGGGCAAGTAGTCGGCCAGGGCTTCTCGGATCGTCACGGATTTGAGGCTCAAGGGCCTCGACGGAAACTGATGGCACGCGCCCGAAATTGGTTGCTATCTGCAGCTTTGCAACCTGAGCATAGCTGGGTCTATTGGCGTGATGTTGATGTCGAAATTGCACCTCCTACCATTATTGAAGATCTCATGCGCCACAACAAAGATGTCATTGTTCCTAGTAAGTGCATTTTCCTATGTTCTTTATTGTCTTTCTTCTTATTATTATTGTTCGCAATGCTGACAACGAACCAGACATTTGGCGACCCCTTCCTGACTGGCTCGGCGGCGAGCAGCCTTATGATCTCAACTCTTGGCAAGAGAGTGAAACTGCTTTGCAGCTTGCGCAAACATTAGAAGAAGACTCAGTTATTGTTGAAGGTGTGTATCGTTTTTATATCGTTGCTAAGAAATCATATCTAATTTATAAAGGCTACCCTGAGTTTGCTACGTGGCGACCTCATCTTGCGTACCTACGTGATCCGTATGGAGATCCAGATTTCGAGATGGAGATTGACGGTGTCGGTGGTGTTTCAATTCTTGCAAAGGCTCGTGTATTCCGCTCGGGAGCTCATTTCCCTGCATTTTCATTTGAGAAGCATGCCGAAACGGAAGGATTTGGCAAGATGTGCAAACGCATGGGTTTATCTGTTGTCGGTCTTCCGCATTATGTGGTGTGGCATATGTACGAGCCTAGTGTGGACGACATGAGATACATGGGTGAAATGATCCAGGCTCGCCTGAAAAAGGAAAAAGAGCAGCAGGAGAAAGCCAAAGAGAACAACAAGGATGAGTCTGATCGTATGGCTGAAGCTGCGGCTATTGCGAAGGCTGTAATGGAGGCGGAAAAGCGGAAAGAGCTTGCCAGTACAAGTGGCGAATCACCTTTACAAGAAGCAGGAAAGGAGAGTGACCCATTGCAAATGTACGACAACCCAGAGTACTTTTTGGACTCTGTGAAGCTTGCTGAGGTGCGTGCTGCGAAACAAGTTGCTCGTGAGATCGAGCAGGCTCGAAAGGAAGCTGAGAAGAAGGAAATGGAGGAAAAAGAAGCTAAATCTTCCAAATCTGCTGGCTCAGGAAATAGAGAGAAGAAGAGTATCATTGCTAAGGATGATTAGTGAAATTTAAACTAGTCGAAATATTTTATGCAATAGGAGTTAATGATTTTCACACTTGACTTCTCGGCCAAAAGCATAGTGCCCTGCTCCTCTAGTTATTTATTGCATTTCGTTTCACTATCAACTTTGCATTTTCTCATTCTTCTTTCATTACTTAATTTTTTTGGACTGTGATATAGGTTGTTAAATTTCCACCCTCGTTTCAAAATTTGCCGTGGCAGTACCATTCAGAATTGCACGCGATGTTAGATATTTTCTGTTTTTTTTTTGTAAATGTCATCCAAGTATTCTCGTTTTTGTTCTAATTTTTTGTGTTTTTGTTTTTGATTTGCTAAGTTTTTCCGAGTTTTCAAGTACATTTGCATCGTCTTCTTTGTCTTTTTCTTCTTTTGTTTTAGCGAGCACAGAATAGGGGCTAGATGCAACCTGCTTTATTAATTTCTGACCAGCGAGTAAACTATTTTCATTATTAGTTTCGCAAGTATATGGCGTTTTTTTTTCAGAATAAATAGCTATGATAATTATTATAACATTGAAGATTTACCAATACAAAAGAAACTATCGCATGATAGGTTGGAATAGATAGCTGGCAAATACAAATGAATAGGACTGAAACTCCCGACTAACAAAAAACAAAGATATAACCCACTATACAAAGAATAAGCCTACATTCCACGCACTTCTCCTTCTTCTTCGGTGCTATGTTCCAAAAAAAAATCGGTTGATCTACTTACAAGAATACCAGCATTCACGATTCTTCAAATATGAAGTGATTGAGAAGCCCAAGTAGCCAACAGAGGATCACCGGTGTTTTTCGTTTTCTAGTCTTGAGTATAATAGATACAAAGCCATTTCTAAATCCATCGTTAGTTTCATATATGGAAAGAAAAAAAAGGGCAGCGTACGGTTGCATTCTGTAGTTCCGGTGATAGTAACCAGTCTCTCATTACTGTTCTCCTGTGGTTCGTTGATTTTGATTGATGACCCTGATAGTTGTCGAATCTCGTTAATCTTCGAGCCACCTTTGCCAATAATAGCTCCAACCATATCGTTAGGAATGAAAATCTGCTGTGTGAGAGGTTGGCCGGGGAGCGCGCGCTGCGCTTGTTGTTGAGCACTCTGAACTGATTGTGCGGGTTGAACGGACGGTACTGGCTGTGATCTTGCGGCCGCGTCTGAGCCTGAATCAGAAGTAGTTGAAGTCGTGGTTGCAGCGGCAGAGACGGCGACGGCGGCTGCATGCGCTACTAGCGGTGCGCCGGTCGCGACAGCATAGTCTGCACCAGTGAATCCATTAGGAGAGACGCCGTATGGGTTGAATGGAGTCGCGACGCCCTTCTCAACTGACATACGCCAATGGGAGGGTTTGGCATAAACGCCGCTTATAGACAGCGGATTGTAGTACTGGACGTGGGCGGTTGCCAGTCGCTCAATCTGATCATATAAGCTTTTGGATATGTCCAGTACAGCTGCGTGCAGACCTTGAGCTGGTCCTCGGATCAGCAAAGTACGCTCTGTAGAAAGCGGGAGAAGAGTGTCAGAGACTGATAGAGAGGTGCCAGTCTCAGCCGCGAGAGCACGAATCGCTGAGCCATGGGATCCGATGATTGAGCCCAGTGCTTTGTGTGGTATTACTGTGCGGATAGAATATGTTTCTTCAGATTCGGCGGCTGGCTCGACATTGTCAATAGATTCATTGCGAATTGTTCGAACTAGCAGTGCGCATGCCTAAAGTAAATATCAAATCAGCCATTACACTCGCATTAACTACGCCAAAAAAAAACACTCACGTTCGCGATCGCCTCGACAGATCCGCTAACAGTCACGATCCGTTCTGAAACTCCCTTCACATTGTCACTAAAACTGCATCTGACTCCGCAGGTGCTGCGAATCTGCGCGACGTTGGCTCCCTTTTTGCCAATCAAAGATGCGGCTTCGCGGTTAGATACTAGACAACGCAGATGAATCCACGACGCGTCCGGTGTAGCATCACCTCTTGCGCCATTTCTGTGACCGTTTCTTGAAAACGAAGAGGATCCGTAGCTCCCATCGCCATTGTTGTCGTTGTTGCCGTTACTGCCGCGTGCCTGGCGTTTGTTTGAACGCGAATCATCTGGTCCGCTGTGTCTCTTGCGCGCTGATTGCGTAGAAGCCATTGTCCGAAAGCAGGGAGTTCAAAATACAGAGAATATAGTATCAGATGTGCCTGTAGGCGTATACTAAGCAGGATTCGCAAAACACCTCAAATTCAACGGTGAATTCTTTCTTGAAGAAACAGGCAGACTTTGAACGAGAGGAGCGCGAGGCAGTAAAGTCTCCCAAGTCACTTAAACTTTGAGCGTGTTGGAAGAGAACTGCAACCTAATCTTAAACCGGTTGAAGTACGCGCATACAAAATAAGCGAAGAAGCTAGATCTGGTTCAAGATGGCAATCCCGGTTCCCGAACTGGAACCACCCCTTAGGTGCCCCTTGCTTGGTCGCCAGTCCCCTCGCCAATCCTTAGCAGACGAAGGCGTTTATGGTCTGATAATCGTTTGCAGATCTGGGGAGGATTACGCTAAAAAAAAGCTCACTGTAAATTCTATACTTTGTATTTTCTAAAGAAAAAGAACGAGTTGTGGCCGCGACAGAATAGATATACACCGAAGTGAAATACAACCTCTTATACCAAAGTTAGACATCATACGGCGCCAATAACTCAAAGACGACCACATAGTGTAGTCATATAATTATATAAACAGCAGCTGTAGGGTATAGGTATAAGATATGCTTATGGAGCACCCGGCATCATCCTCATATTGTTTAGCCGTATTGGATCAGATGGGCTAACTGTCCCAGAAAAGGTACTCGAAGGCGAAGAAAAGGTGCGCAGAGGCGACAATACGCCATTGCTCGGGAGCGGATCAGATGATGAGGCTCGGGAACATGGAGATCTCGCTTCAACTCCTGACGTGCCTAGTGTGACAAATTCATCATGAGCTTCCTCCGTGGCGTTAACCGACCGAATTTGAACTACATTGCTAAATCGCACGGTGCCCGTAGAAGCTGGAGATGGACAATCCGAAATAGGGGATATGTAGTCTCGCTGTCTCGGAGGCGTCGCACTGGAATTCTGCTTCACAGTGGGGGATAGCGCGGAAGTAATTCTGTGGACAGGAGAAACGGGGGTATCAACACATGTAGTTTGGCTGTCTGGAGAGAGCAGAACCCAGGTATCAGTCGCCATAAATTTCTTGGAATCAGAAGATGGGCCATGTAACAACTGCTTCTTTTGGAAAAATCGCTCTTTTTGGGCATCGTGGTCTTCAAAATATGGCTTCGTAGCTCTCCCTTGTCTCTTGATGGTCTCTGTCATGTCACCCAGCTCTTCTAGCTGCTCATGATATCTAGCGTCATCCACTCTTGGAATCTTAGAATTACGACGATTGGCTGCCATAGTGGCAAGTAAAGCGCGGTATTCGTGGACCCTGGAACGTACGCGACTGGCAAGAGAGGGGCGCGACAGTCGGGGTAGCTTCTGGCTCGTTTTGCTATCTTGGGTAGCGAGGGTCGCAACAGTCTTAACTTTTTCAGTCGGATTCGCATCTTTCGTAGGCTTGTTATCTGAATCAGACGACGTTGTAGAGCTGTTCCCACCAGCAGGTGAATTTTCGATAATATTGTTTGCATTACCCCACCGCTTTATCCACTTTCGCCGTCTCAGAGACTCTGCGGCCCGCTGAAAAAACTTGGACTCTGCAGGCTTATTTCCTTCCTGCTGACCATTGGGCGGTACACAGAAGTAATCCTCTTCATTGATTGTGTTGCCGTTAATTGGGCTGCATGGGATGGGGTTGTTCGCAGTAGTTGCATATAGCGAAGATATGGTTCCATGAGGATCATCTGCATCAGCGATCGGAATCGTAACAAGCTCCGAGGTTTTGCTTTGAGCAGCAATAGTTGTGGGACTTGGAAGTTGGAAATGAGGAGATGCGGCTAAAGCTCTTGCGGCAAAGCTGCTAATTGCGGATCTGTCTCTATCGTCAGCACGTTGGCTACGCTGAGAAAGACGTCGCCATAGACCAGGTTCGTGGTTCAAAGCATCATGAGAACTGGCAACGGCTGCTTCTGCCGCTTCACGGGCGCTGATTTCGGCTGCTGAGGTCTCGATGACGCGCGCGACACGCGCAATAGCCTCTTCAGTGTCGAAATCATCTTCGTATTCTCTGCTACTGTCAGAGCTGCTAAATGACTTGCTGCCGGTAAAGCCCATCTTTGCTGAGCTAAGTGAAATTTTCTTTTTAAAACAGTCTGTTGGAGTATCTTTTTGCTCCCGAGTCTGCGCTTGCTCTTTTGCATGTAAGGAGGAGGTGAAGGTATCAGCGCTGCCGAAACGACGGTCGATGGTATCAGCAAGATGCAGAGACGACGACGACAAGAAGTTAAAAGCAGGTAGACGGCAGATGGCGCGAGTTTTCCATCTAGATCGGTAGCGGGATCTTTTCCTTTGCAACGCGAGGGCAGAAGCGCCTCGAAAACGGGCCCGAGCAAGATCGAAATCAGCGGCGATTTCCTCGACGGAAGCGGCCTGGTTGCTGCGCGGAGTAGGAATGCGAGCTCTGATGACACTAGTCTGAGGAGGAAAGTAGCCTATTTTCGGCTGTTTTTTGGAGCTGGCGCGTTGTAGCTGCTCTAGCTTTGAGCTGTGTGGAGCGGCCGGGGAGGACGAGTAGCGGAGAGTGTTGCGGTGTTCGTCTGCGTAGCGCGAGGAGGAGGACGAGATTGACGAGGCCGATGACGTGAGGGACGGCGAGGGCGAGAGTGACTTCTGCTTCTTGCGGCGGGCTAGGATTGCCATCAGTTGCGAGCGGAGCAGTGAGCAGCGGAGTGCACCAGCAGGCAGCGGTCGACAGAGCAGCCGAGGAGAGAACGTCAACACCAAACGGGCTGCGGCTCATGCGCTTAGGCGAGATTGTCCAAAAAGCAACGAGTCGCAAACTGGCGGCTCTGTCTGAGGCGCGACTCGCTTCGACAGCGCAGAGCGGACTTCGAGGACGCTCGCACAGCGCGTGCTTCTTGCTTATCAGAACGCCTTATCGCGCGCTGTCGCCCTCGCTGCGCAGCTTATCGCCCTGCCCGCTCTGTCTTCCCCGTCCTCGTCTGTTCCCCCGGCCGGGGCATCTCAGCGCACTGTCCTTGCGCCATCCACTGCACGTGCTGGTGAACTTTACACCAAACTCTGCGCAACAGGGCAAGGTTTTGGTGTTTTTTTCGTCCTCCGCAATCGGCCGCCGCGCCCCGCAGCTGTCCATCTCGAGCTCAGAGACGCGAACATCCTAGATGCTGCTGCCCGGCTTCTCTCGACCTCGCTGATACCCTTCTGCCATCATCCGTCGTCTCTGCGTCTGACGTGGTCGCTCTCATCTCCCGGCGATGGCTTCCGCGACGTCAATATACGACGTCCCGGCGCTGCCCATCGCAAATACAGATCTCTTCCTCCTCACCTTCGTGCGTCTGTTCACTATCGCGGCCCTGACTCCTGGCCAGTCCGCTCTTCCTCCTGCAGTTCACCATCAGCGGCCGTCATATCAAAACATCCTTCAGCAAGATCAAGGCTTACCTGACAAACCTGATAACGCATTACTCGGCAAATATCTCACTGCTCCGCTCACACCGCCACCAAATCATCCTTTACCTGCACCTCCAACTCTGCCTGAAATCCCGACTACCTGCTCATCTCAGTATAGCAACGGAAATCGCTTTCAAAGACAACAACAGCAACAAAGCTCTAGTAGAGATCAGCTGGACGTTGCTACAGCTCGCGCCCAAATCGGCTCTCTCACATCTGAACTTGCCGATCCTACTCCTCTATCTTACATCGCAGCCCCTCCAGCAAACATAATTCAACACTCCCATCAACTAGCATCAAACAGACAAGCTCTCCAGAAAGAAGTACATTTCCGTTCAGTTAACTTCAACGACCATGACCGGCTACACGATCATCTGACTCCTGTGCCGAGTGGAAACATATCGCCCATTCCCATCTCTCCCGACCAACGCCGCAGCAGTGATATCAGTAGCAGCAGTTTAACGAGTGTGGACATCGACGACCTGCTAGCAAATGCTACATTTTCAACACTGATTATCAAATCGAAACGTCCGTCTACTCCTCGTTACCCCTCTACAGCTACCACCTCTCCATTTATATCTATCTCTCGCCAACCAGGAGGTTACTCAGTCTCCTCCGAAGCGACCACCGCTTCGTCCTCCTCCCTCTCTTCCGCTCTTCAAGGTGTCGATCCTTTCTCGTCCATATCATCATTCGCACACTCCTCAAAACAAGGCAAAAAGTTCAAGCAACGTCATAGTTTTCTTTCTGCAGTTCCGCATAGAACTCGTGCTCAATCAGAAATGCTCGCACCCGTCTCAACAAACGACACTATCACTTCTCGATGTTCCTCTGAGTCTCAACTACTCACTTCTGCCCGAGTTAGTCATGCAAAGGCTTCTCACGCTCCATACGGAAATAAACCCAATGCTCCTTACTACGTGCTCACCAACGCAGGTGTGCGCCTCGTGACCCCAGGACAAGACGACTCTTCCATCGATAATAGCACTCTCTCTCCCACGGCCAGCAGACTCTCTGCGAGCGAGACTCGATCATCAGTTCGCGACAAGAAAAATAATAGCACGTCGAGCGCTGCCTCATCTCGTAAATCGCGAAATGAGTCTACCTCAAGCTTAAGCACGACCAGGTCATCGTGGTTATTCAAAAAGAGGCATAAGTCTAGTCAGGATTCGTGATTTTGTTTTTAAACTGTGGGCTCATTTTTTGGTTATTTGTTTGTTTATACCTAGCGGAGTTTGTGTTGCGGGTCAAAATGTAGATATAGGGAATCTCGCATACAAGCGTGTAATAATAGTAATCATACTCATTCCTGATTAAGCTACTCATATATATATATGATATAACTACAAATAACAAAACACTAATAACAGCAACATGGATAACCTTCGCAAACCCGATCTTATTCAATTTAAGCAATTCCCATCTTTCTAATCATTCGCCTCGGTCCCTCTCCAGCTACACTAACTTGTCCCTCAACTTCCAAACTTCTGATAGCATCACCAAACTCCAGATTCTCGACATGTTCCGAAGCCTGCTCGTTCATATGTCGCAGCAGCTCAGAGTATCTCACCCCAGAAGCATTGCCTCGTGACATAGAATCAAGAGCCTTAACAATCTCGCGCATCAAATCAGTACGCATGCGACGTTGCGCAGCCGAGGTACCGGTCTGGATAAGATCCATGTCAATGCGGCCTGTAATGGGGTCTGTAGCATAGTCTTTGATGGCAGATCTGATGAGACGAACAGCTTCATCGACGTCATCAACAGTGACTTCTTCGGAAAGACGCATACGAGCGTGTGCCTCCGCGAGTCGAATCATACTCTCCAGCTGTCTGGTGGTTGCTGTGATTCGGCGCTCCGCAGCTCGAACGTCCTCTCCGAGTTTGCGCAAATCAACATACGCGCGAACTAAAGAGTTCTTTGCATCAAGCGAGATCACAGGGTTGATGTGTTGCTTAGCGTACGAGATGTACATAGTCAAAAACTCGATCGGTAATATCTCTTCAGCTGAGCCGGTCTCAAGAGTGTCCTCAAGATACAGCCCAGCCAAATGTCTAGCAAGTCTTCGGTCACTCTGTTCATCAACCTTATCAAGCATCAAATACACAAGATCAAATCGGGATAACAGAGTAGGAGGCAGGTCAATGTTTTGTGGTACAGGCAAGTTCGGATCATACTTTGATCCAATTGGATTAGCCGACGCCAAAACTGAAGTACGCGCATTGAGTGTCGTGATGATTCCAGCCTTTGCAATTGAAACAGTCTGCTGCTCCATAACTTCATGCAAAACCGACCGTGTGGCATCGGACATCTTGTCAAACTCATCAATACAGCAGACACCACCATCAGAAAGAACCAAAGCACCAGACTCAAGAACAAGTTGTTTGGTGTCCTGATCGCGCGTAACGTAGGCGGTCAAACCGACAGCTGACGAACCTTTTCCGGAAGTGTATACACCTCTAGGAGCAATTTTATGTACATACTGTAACAACTGCGATTTGGAAGTCGATGGGTCACCGCAGAGCAAAACATTAATATCGCCACGGAAACGCGGGGAGCCACTCTTCTCAAAGTGCTTGTTCACACCACCAAATAGCTGTAGCAAAATTCCCTTCTTGACATCTTCCATCTCATAAATTGAAGGAGCCAACGAGCGCGAGAGGATTTCGTAAAGATCCTCACGCTTCGACATAGCTACAATGTTGTCGACATCCTCCTGTGTAATTCTGCGCGTCTCCTCGACTTCAGTGGTCTGCGTCGACTGTTGTTGGGTTTGCTCGGCAAATTCACCTTCAAGAGTAAGAGTCGAGACGTCCAGTCCAAGTCTCCGCTTGTCAATTTTTTGAATATGCAAAACATCGACGTATGTCTTGAACAAACTCTTAATTGTGCGCTGGCGAGGATTGACTCTAACAGGAACAGAGCGGAAAATTCCAGTAATCTCAACTCTGTCACCCGCCTTGCTCGCATCCACAAGCTCATCATACACACACAGAGCAACAGAGTGTGGAGTCTGTCCGTCCGGAACCACGTCAGGGGTCTCTTGAAGCTTAATGACTTGCTTATCGGCGTACTCGCATCTGTTGTGAATCAGTTGCATTGACTCGCGAGATTTGCAGGCTTGTCTGGGACACTTGGTGGGTTCTGCTACCATTCCCCGATCAACGTCGACAATTTGGATGTGTGAGCAAACAGTGCATCTGAAGAAAGCCGCCTTCATATCAGGTATAATCGGCGTGCTGCGGAGAACAAGACCTTTGACCGACACAAGCTTATCAATATCGCCTGGGTTCAAATCACGAAGACTCTTGCTACCGCCTTCGTCAGATCGGAGGTTGTATGGTCGCACTTTGTAGACCATTCTCGCCTCGTGGTCGGCGATCTGTGCTTGTGAAAGGTTCATGCCGGTCAACATCTCGACAACGCAGTCTCTAATCGCTTGATCCATGACCGGAATAAGTTCCTGGGGATATCGGAGCAAGTTGTAGTACAACGTGCGGGTGGGAGGATATGCTCGTAGATCTTGAACGTCGAGGTTTAATGTAGTCACGCCAACTTCGTACATGTCACGGAGCATAGCCATGTAAACCAATTCTTCGCCCTCACCAGGTTGGACAACAATTCCGTCATGCGCGAGTCTGTACTTTGATCGAAAACCTTGAACGAAGCCAGTGAACTGAGAGGTAGATTCTGCAAGGGCAACATTCGTACCCCAGACAACACGGTATGGCACTGCGGCGTCTGAGCCATCGTTACCAGCGGAGAATGTGGCAGCGTTTGACGAAGAGGACGGATTTGAGGGATCAGATGAAGGATGGCCAGCTCCGGAGCCATTAGGCCTTGTGCGATGAAGAGGGGTTGAGTATATTCCTGAGGAGTGGATATCACCGCGGTTACGGCGTGACGAGCGAGGGGTTGAAGACGAAAGGTGCTCAGATCTGTCCAATAATGTTAGGTCATTGCTCTAAACAGCCATTTATTATTTAAAAGCTCACAATTCAGATCTCAAATTTCCCGAGCGAGTGCTAGTGCCTCTTCCAAGACTGCTGCTCCGTCGAGCTCGTGGTGCCGGGGATGAAGACGAATAACGCAACGGCGAAGAAATCTCGTCTAGTCTGCTTCGACGAGCAGTATTACCGCTAGCGCGCGGAGTTACAGCATCAGAAGCATCATCATCCCCATCATCGTTATCCATATCAGCATCACTCAAAAATGATCGTGAACGCGGTCTTGAAGGACTTGGTCTGGCTGGTGACGACGAGTAAAAGAGCGGCGACGAGGTGATTCTTGACGCAGCCGGAGCCTGGATACTCGGACGAGGAGTCTCTTCTGCAGGTGGTGAAGAACCTGGAGGTGAAGACATTGTTGGTCTTTTGAGGTGTTGTGGAATAGTTTGGGAGCGGAAGTGGGTAAAGGAGAACCTCGAAGAGAAGAGGTTGGCTGGACAGGGGCATCTCATTAGATTTCCTTCCCAGGGGCTAAATTGAAACTTTAAATTTATACGCGTGTTTTTACGCGTAGCCTACGCGTGACGCGTCTAAACTAAAAACTTAAAATTATTCTTTCTATACAATCTATAAATTTACACAGCGTTTATAATGCAAGCCCTCTTACCTTTTTACAGGCCGATTCATCTTTCTCTCTTCCTCTACCCATCGAATGACAGCGCTGAAATAGTTGGCTTCATTAGGCATATTTCGGTTTCCAGCCCATCGCACCATTTGTTGCGAGTAGAGTTCCATGATTTTAGCGAGCCATTCCGAAGCATTTGCGTTATCTGAACATCCAGATAAAATCATCTTCCGAAGAGTATTTTCGGCCAGTTTACAGCAATCGCTGAAATCTTTCCCGTTTGTATGCTCTGCTGAATCAATGACCATCTGAAGTAATCCAAAGCATCGCTCATTATCAAACTTGAAGTTCAAGATCCAAGTCTCGCAAAGAAATCGTAGAAATTTGGCTGCAGGCAATTTAACAGAAGAGTCAGCAGTTCTGACAGCTTGTAGTATTGGCCAAATCATTGATTGCAAGCAATTGCCTGCCTCAGCGCCATTGAATCTAGCATCGTCCTTGCCATCTTTGTAAGCACGTGCATATGCACGCAAGAGGCCAATAACTCGATTTTTGATTTGCACCACAGTATTTTTGGCTGTCTTCTCACGCTGCTTGCGAGTCTCAATCCGTTTCTTTTTGTTTGTTCCTACTCGGTCTTGGAACATGACGGAGAGTTTCTCGTCGAGAGCCAGCATTTGATCATCATCCATTTCTTCTTCCTCATCAGAGTCTTCGTCATCAGATAACGGTCGCTTCACACCTAGGACTTGTCCTAGCTTCTTCTCAAAGTTAATCAAGTCTTCGCTGGCGTCTTCATCTTCGTCGCTCTCCTCAACTTCGCTACTATTGTCGCTGTCGTCCTCTTCTTCTTCATCATCATCATCGTCCATATCGATATCCATATTTTCGTCGCTATCGTCATCTATGTCGCTGCTCTCCAAGGCCGACTCATCAAGATCAGGTACATCCATATCACCCGGTCCAAATTCACCATCCTCTTCATCTTCTTCGATATCAAACATTTCATTCAAACCAGCCACGCTCTCCTTCGTGTTAAGGATATCATAAAGTAGGATGAGTTCCGGCACTTTAAGCATAGGAGCAAACCAAACTATCATGCGCTCGCATACAGCTCGAAGCTGACTCGAATTCTTGGTTGAAAATTGGATAATCATTTCAACAAACATTTGTCCAAGATTATTCTTGCCTTCGTCAGCCTGTTGTGCTTCGTCGCCCACAACACTTGCTTCATCAGAGATCTTACGCTTTTTATGACAAGCGCCATTCTTCTGATTTTTGGATTTTTCAAGCAATAACTTCTTTTCCTTTTTAATGGCAAGACGCGAAAAAGCTAGGGAGTCAGCCAATTCTTCGTCTGTCATCTTACCACTGCTCGTAAAGAGTGCGCAAACTGACAAGAACATTTCAATAAACGTAACTTGCTCGCCGATCGAGCTTTTCTATATTTAACGAAAAGTTAACAGTAGATAACCAAAATATTGGGCAAAAACACATACCTGAGGTTGTATATCATGAACAAACTGGGCAGACTTCTTTATCAGTTTTGGATTCGCACTTTGCGATAATTTCCACTCATCAGATCGTAACAGATGGTCAAGAGAATCCAAGACAATGGCAGGATATGTGACCGAGTCTCCGTGGTTATTCTTATAGAGTGCAACAGTCAAATTTTGCGTCATCCGACCCAACGTATTCTCAAGCTTAGATGCAACAGCTGATCGAGCTTTGTCAGAAGTCTGCACTTTTTGCTTCTGAGTTGACGTGGGAAGTAAAGCGCTGCATGAAATAAAAAGTTCAACCAGTGATCTTCTCCAGATATCTTTCTTGTATGATCTGTTGCGAGTATAATACAGCAGCTCAGGAGCTAATTCGAACACCATTGTGCGGCAATCTTCCGCATTTTTCGCCTGCCAGCAGTATTTCCAGAATATTTTCACCACCTCTTCGAGTTTCTCCTCCGACTCAATCGTAGAAAGGCACTTGCCAAACTGTGGCAGTGTTCCTTTAAACAAGATGCTTGAAATCTGTGCGTGCGAGCACATTGTGTTCAAAGCAACGAGCGAATATTCAACATCATTCTCGCAATTCTCCAATATTGCCAGTGCAACCCTTCTCCGAGCAAGACCTAGCGCTCGCGCTTCAGACCCACGCTCAAACACAAGGCAGTCGCGATTATTTTTGAACACGTGCTCTAAATATTCTGCATGTACCTCTGCAACAATCATTGCGATACTCCATATGCACGATTCGGCTTCTTTCTGGCTGAAATTTCCTGAGACTGCGCTCCACATTTCAGAAAAAGATATCATATCTCTAACACCATCCTCAGGCGGCTGGGATTTGTAGGCACGAGCCATGAATGTATACAAACAATGTGGGCGAATTCGCCATTTAGCAGCATCCCAAGTAGCAGGCTCTGATTGGTTACTTGCACCTTCCAGTTGTTTGATCGTAGGACCCGAAACGCCGGTCATTGCTGATTTGATGCAGATCTCTAGCTGTTTGATGGAAGACTTTGCTAAAGGATCAGCCTGCGACCATTTTGCTTGCTTCTTTTCCAGGGCTTTGAACTTTTTGCGTAAGTTTTGGTCAAAGTTGCCGCGTAATCTGATTGAAATAAGTGCGCTAGCACAAGACAGTTCCGTCAGTACTAATGCATCCTTTTGTAATTGCTTGATAACATGCTCTTGTAGCGCGGCGGTGATTAGACGATCAGATAATGAGCTTAGAGCTTCACAGAGAATTTCGAACGCGACCGGGCTGAAAAATACCTTGAGTTTTGCAATCTGTAAAAGAACTTCAAATAAGTCTTTCACGTCTTCTGAAGATAGTTTTTCACTTTCCAGCAGCGCTTTATTTGTCAACAAAGCGCGAATGGCAATAAGTGTCACCAGCGTGCTTGAAGGATCAGTATCGATTGCAGCAGTAACGTCCTAGATCAATGTTAGTGTCGCGGTCTAATCAGAGTCAATAAATAACTCACTGCAAGCTCTAGATTCTCTGTATATTCCAGCGGAAATAATTCAATAATATGTTGAATCGTGATTGACTTTAAAGACTCGTTTGTCGCCTGTTCAAATTGTCAGATATTAATCGCACATAATTGTAATAGACTATACGTACAGCATTGAACAGCTCAATGGCAAGCTTAAGCCTACTTGAAGTCGTCGCTGCCATCACTCTAAAAATTCTCTTAAACTCCTTATCCCAATCTCTGGACTTTCCATTTTGGATCAACTGTAAGAGGGCTTTGCTAGCTTCTTCAGCTCTCTTCAGTGTCTTCGCATTCTCAACAATAGCACTATATGACGAATACAGACCACCTGCTTTCAAATCTGCAGTAGAAAACAGCGTCTCATCACCTATCCATTGATAACCACTTTCCGCCATCTTTCTCAATCTTAAAATCTAGAACTGGTAGAAGGTGCCAATGGAACAAGTGCCTGATTTCAAAAAATTGTCGATTGGGACCAACGAAATCTTGTAGCCCCCCTGAAAAATAGTTTAGGGCTACCCAAGGGTAATCACGTGCATATACTTAGTCATTTAGTGTTCAGCTGTTGAGGCAGGGGGTTAGGTGTCAATTCACAATTCGCTTGATGGCGAAGTTTTATGATTGAGGAAGCATTGGAGATTTTGTGGGCTGTTGGTCTTTCCTCTGTTCGCTCTATTAGACTGTTTTTGGCGCGCCAATTCAAGATTGAATTCATATAAACTAGTTATTTACTAGTATTTTGCTTAATTTTACTTGCCCAATTATCTACAGCGACAATGGCATCCCTGAGTAAAAAGGGAAAGGTGGTTATGATAGATAACTATGACTCATTCACTTGGTATGAATGCCTTATAGCAAGCTGTTCTGCGATGTAACTAACAACTATCCTATCTTAGGAATGTGTATCAGTTGTTATGTCAAGAAGGTGCGGACGTTGAGGTCATCCGGAACGACGTGATGTCCGTCGCGGAGCTGGCAGCCATGGAGCCGAGTCGGCTGGTTATATCTCCCGGACCTGGACACCCCCTTCATGATGCTGGAATATGTCCTGAGGCCGTGAAATATTTTGCTGGAAAAATCCCAATTTTTGGAGTTTGCATGGGCGAGTAAGTTGCGAGAGCGGAGTTTGCGGGGTATTCAACACAGTTCTAATGAGTTGTTACAGGCAATGTATATTCTCTGCCTTTGGTGGTACGGTTTCCTCAGCTGGTGAAATTGTTCATGGAAAGACGTCGCCAATTGAGCACGACGGCAAAGGAATCTTCACTGATGTCCAACAGCAAGTGGCTGTTACGCGATATCACTCACTCGCCGGCACTGACGAGACCCTTCCCGAAGACCTGATTGTTACTGCAAAGACATCGAACGGAATTATAATGGGCGTTCGTCATAAGCAATACACAGTGGAAGGTGTTCAATTTCACCCGGAGAGCATTTTGACTGAAGCTGGAAATCTGATGATTCGCAACTTTTTGAATATAACTGGTGGTACTTGGGCTGCCGATGCACTCAGTAAGAAATTGGCAGCACCTTTGGCTGCTTCCACAAATGGCACTGCTGCTAAGGAAAGTATTTTGGACAGAATATATGCGAAGCGTCGTCTGGATGTCGAAGCTCAAAAGCTGATTCCTGCTTTTACTCCGGAGAACCTTCAGCGACTTTATGACCTGGGCGTAGCTCCCTCACAGATTGATTTCCCTGCTAGATTACGTCAGACAGAGTCGGCTCTTCTAGCGGAAATTAAACGTGCATCGCCATCTAAGGGTGATATTGATGTCAATGCCAATGCTGCTGCGCAGGCCCGGTTGTACGCGCTTGCCGGTGCTTCGGCTATATCCGTGTTGACTGAACCACATTGGTTTAAGGGTAGCATTGATGATATGCGATACGCGCGACTAGCAATTGAAGGAGTTCCCAATCGTCCAGCTGTTTTGCGAAAGGAGTTTGTGTTTGATGAGTATCAGATTTTGGAGGCTAGACTTAACGGAGCCGACACTGTTTTGTTGATTGTGAAGATGCTAGACGAGGATTTGCTCAAGAGACTGTACACATTCTCAAAATCGCTTGGAATGGAGCCATTAGTTGAAGTTAACTCAGCTCCTGAGATGACCAGAGCTATCCAGCTTGGCGCTAAAGTCATCGGTGTCAACAACAGAGACTTGCATTCGTTCAACGTTGACCTAGGCACTACCTCGTCATTGGTCTCAATGGTTCCTGAGGGCACTATTTTGTGTGCATTGAGTGGCATTACCTCGCGGGAAGATGTCGAGAAGTACATGTCGGAGGGAGTTGGTGGTTTCTTGATTGGAGAAGCTTTGATGCGTGCTTCAGATACGACGGCGTTTGTGAAAGAGCTCACTGGAACGAAGTAATGTGGTAGATATGAGTAATATTAGCATCATATTTTTTTCTGTCTTTAGCCACTGGTTTTTATAGTAGTCTCATCAGTAAGTCGAAGTACGATACGAATGTTACGAGGTTGCTGAAGTGGTTTATATTATTAAATAACAGAGAGCCTCCGTAAGATATTCTAAGAGACGATTATCCAAATGTTCCCAAACAGCGCCATAAAAACTCCGAAACAATTCTTTTATACAACCTAGCACCAAGAAAAACTAGCCAGCTAGAGTTTTTTTCGACGACGTGCTCCACTACTCTTCAGCATAGGCACTGGAAGAAACTGAGGTCGCGCTATCAAAAGATGATCTAGACACAGACAAGCGTGGGGTCACCATTTCTCCGGGAGCAGCCGTGTCAAATACGACATCTCTTTCGGTGACACTGTAACTGAAGTTGGAAGCATCACATAGCTCAAACTCGTAACGGATTTCTGATTCGATCAGATCATCGTCAACGAGATCAACTGGTTGGAGGTATTTGTTTTTCTTTGCATTTTTCGACGCTTTGCTGCTTTCCTCTGTGGCCAGATATTTGTTGTTTTTTTTCGAGAACGGCAGAGTGTTGGATATGCTCCGCGATCTTATATGGTACACCCTATAATGCAGAAGTGGCGCGTTAGAGAGGCAGCACAAACTTGTGAAGAGTGACGTACTTCTGGTTGATGTCGAACATGGCCAGCGACAGAGAAGACGAGTGAAGAGTGGACAATCTCCCTGGCCGTATATTTTCAGTCTATGAGCAGCTGAGCAGAAGAATCTCAGACCGAGGCAGCGCAGCTCTTCTTTTTTAGACCGTGATCCGCGGCTGAGAAAGTGGACTCGAGCGAGTCGCGGTCAAAGCTGTGCGTGGCTGGCGTGAGTCAACGCCTGCTCGTCGCAGGGGCCCGGCGCCACACACTCAGTGTACTCCCGTACTGTTCTGACGTCACGCACTGAACGCAGCCAAGGTCGATCAGTCAGTCCAGCCTACCCCGGACTAGCTCGCAGCTGGAGATGCATGATCTACCTTATATTACATAATCCTCTAATTGGTACAGCTAAAACCAAAAGCTATATTTACAGCGACAGCAAAACTACTCTGGCAACTCGAATGTCGAGCGCAAGCTGCTCTCATAATACACGTCCAGACCACACCGCCGCAGACATCTCGCATCCTCAATCGTGAGATTAGGGCAGCCGCTGATATCCAGCACCCGCAGAGTGCAGTACGGAAGACTAGTGGCATCCTCCAATAGTTCGCTCAAGTTCGTCGCATCAGGGCTGGCAAGATATCGATCCCATTCGCCTACTATGGCGGCCAGCCCAAACCAAGTGACATTCTTAGATAACGTGAGCCATAGCACTTGCAGATTTTTCAATCGTGAAAGCCCTATCAGCACCCTGTCGGTGGCAACTCCACCAAGAGTTCTATTCCCTATATCGAGATAACGCAGACTCGGACATAGCCGCACAATGTGATCTATCGCAGATAAAGGTGTACTTAATCCTGGCGGTTCGATTTGCGAATTGCTATCGATTATCAAGAATTCGACGTCAAGCGTCAGCAAATTGCACGAAGATAAGCACAAGCGATTGAAATAATTAGGATCCACTCGGGTCAAAATAGACACAAGTTGCCTTGACGTAAATCCATGGATATTCGTAAACTGCAGCGTTCGGACATTCTTGTATTCCGTTTCGAATGCAGCCATACGTCTAGCACTATCACCCGATGGAGACATAGGATAGTAGCTGCTTTCCATGGAGCCATCCGCTCTCGTGTGTGTCCTCCGCTGCTGTGGTAATATTCCAGTATCTGAAAGCGTCACTCGCACACAAGAAGGCGGAATTATCGGCATTATGTCCATGATACAATTACCAAAGTGAATAAATTTCAGTTTATTGTTCGTCTTGAAATTGACACATGGCGAATGGTCATGCACAGGACTCTCCCATTCGTTAAATATATCGCCGTTCTTAAAAGAATCAACAAACGTATATCCTTTCATTGTAAAAGTCCGGATATTAGGAATCAAGCGCAGCAGTCTGTTTATCCGCCGTGCGCATATCGTCGGGGGTTGGAATATCTGTCCGTCGTTGAAAATGTTGTTAAACTGCACCAGGTCCATAGCTTCTGCTCCTCCTTTCAGTTTCGAGATGGTGAATTCAGTGATCATAGGTAATGCTAAAACACAGTCTTCTGCAGGCGGAATGTCGTACACTACATGGTCGCTTTCGCTTGTAATAGCCAACGTGCTGAATTCTTGAAAATCAATATTTTCCATGTTTGGAAAATGACCACGCACTAGCAATGGCACAAAGCCTAGACTTTGGGTGACTGTTATTCTCGCAAAAACCAACTGGTCAAATTGGGTGGGCCACTTGAACTGCAAAGCATTTGGTGTTGGCTCAAGATTTAACACGAAGAAACTGGATGACCCCGAAGACCGTATACCGTTTTGGATTTCGAATAAAAAGTCGGGATCTTTCAATGCGTTATCGATTATCACGTATTTCCAGAAGCCTGGGGTGGTCATAATCAAATTGTTCCATGATCGAGCAACGACGCGTAGATGAACCAACAGCTGCAGAGGAAGCTCCTCTAAGATGCGCTCGGAAATCTCATGGGGAATTAAGCGCACAAAATCGACCTCCTTTTGATCGGATTGGGTGCCGACTGTATTCGTCAGTTCTGAAGCAATAGTCAAGCCCTCAAAGTCATAAGCCAGGTTGATCTCGTTAGGCGGCATCGCGTCAAAGGGATACGATAAGCGACTACTTCAAAATATTGTTCACCGTGACCACGCCAGAACTAAACTCAATCGCTAAAGCATTAGGTAAAGGTAAACGACAAAGTTATTCTAAACGTATTAAAGTGCAATGTAAGACACAGCTGTAGTAGAACCTTTCAATTGCTTGATTATAAGCCTCAGGGTAGGATCGTCTTGAGCTATGATCCATTAAATACTGATCTCCCAACTACCACGTCAGTAACGATAACAGCCAGCACTTGCCAAATAGATCATAAGCTTTAAAAGATCACAAAAAGGAATTAGATTTTACTCAAGAAATAGCCAAAAATATAATTAATGTAAAATTAAAAAAAAATTGGACGACACCGGAATCGAACCGGGGACCTCCCGCATGCTAAGCGGATGTGATAACCAACTACACCAGACGCCCTTATTTGATGAAAAATGCTAAAAGACGGTTCAACCCGTTTTGAGTGCATATGACTAAAACCTTTGTCAGATTCTTGTTCTTTGTATTCATCAAGTTAGTAATCTGATCTTGTGCTTAGCCCCTTTTGATAAAAAAAATCACGGGATTCAAGATAAGCAAGATAAATTTCAAATTTCCAAATGCAAGATTGTTCTGATTGTTATTCCTTTTCACCAAGCCAGACTGTCTTATATATAAGTTTCCCAAGATATCTAACATTTACAAAGATCCACCGAGAGGTACAATAGTCAACCTAGGCATGATGATCTTCCGAGACCTAGGTACAATGATACTCCAAAGTAATCCCAATAGGCTAACATATATCACCATACCCACAAAAGAAATAAATAGAAATAAATAGACAAACAAAATATAAATCACATAACACCACATGCGTCACGTGATAGCGTTACCTCAATAATCCAAGGTAGATTCTTAACAAAAAAAGTAAGTTTCAGATTTATTGGTACTCAAATATAAGGGCTAGGATTAGCGATCTGATCCTTTGCTTAGTCCGTTCTTTGATAAAGAAAAATAATTTTTGATTTACATATTGTGCGTGTTCTAAAGGATTTTTGGGAAAAATTAATATTTTATTCTGTATTTATTATAATGAAGTATATGCTGTCTAATTTTGGAAGACTTTTGATGAGTTCTTGTGCTTGTGTGAATGGCTGCAATATTGGCTGCTATGACTATCTCTGCTTTGTCATTCGCCTTTGCTGCTGGTTAGTTGATCTTGGCGACATGGAAATATTTTAAAGCAATTCTATTAACTTTTCTAAGTTTTTATGTTTTAATTTTTATTACTTCTGTGCTTTAATTTCTTTGCTGCCGGAGGGTATTCTGGACAAAAACCGAGAAGTGCTCATGACGAAAGATAACTTCCGTACTTTATGTAAAGCGCACGCGCCTAATTATATATTCCATCTCGTCGCGTCTAGGCTCAATCAGCAAAATCTTCATACATTAGCTACATGGACCAATTGACTTGGATTCGTAAGTTATCGAGATGTTTCACTGATCCGAGTGATAATAACTGAGTGAATCCAGCAGGTAACTGACGTCATATACACGAAAGCCGTCGGCTAAAGTTGGTTGATCTGGAACCTGATTTACTAGTATAAATTGCCACTAGTGTTCCAGCACTACACGTTTAATACAGATTCAGAATGGATATTGAGGCTATACGGGTAGCTGAGAATGCAGGTCGAGTCCTTCAGCCTTGTCGTTACAAAACGGTCGGTGATAAATTTATTGCGATTCATCTGCCACAGTACTGACTATGGAGTTACAGGGGAGAGTACTGGGACAAGGCTCTTACTCTGTCGTGAAGGAAGCAGTGCATATAGAAACCGGACAGTAGGTCTTCTAAGAAAGCAGACTTTTGTAAAGATTATTGCTAATTCCAATCCAGGAAATTTGCAGCGAAGATCATCAATAAACGACTGATGTCTGGTCGCGAGAAGTTCGTATGAAGCACTCCTAGTCACGATAGATATTGCTGGAATCTAATGACTAACTTGTTCTAGGTCCGCAATGAAATATTAGTCTTGAAAAAAATATCGGCAGGCCACAGGAATATCCTGACGTTGGTGGATTTCTTTGAGACATCAAATAATTGTACACAAACTCTTGCTACTTCAAGTCAATTCAGATCATTTTTATCTAACGTGGCATCTAGTGTACTTGGTCACAGACATTGCATATGGTGGAGAACTTTTTGATCGTATCTGCAGTAAAGGTTCATATTACGAGTCTGATGCAGCTGCGCTTATCAAATCGATAACATCCGCTGTCGCTTATTTGCACGCCCATGGAATTGTACATAGAGGTAAGTACATGACTGATATGTCCTATAAAATCAAACTAATCTTTGTTGCAGACCTCAAGCCTGAAAATTTACTTTTTAGAACAGCAGAGGATAATGACGATTTATTAATTGCCGATTTTGGACTCTCGCGAATTTTAGACCAGCAGAAGCTAAACATATTAAATACCACTTGTGGAACGCCAGGATATATGGTATGACATCTAAGCAGATTTTAAATATGTCATTAGGACTAATTGAGGTACAGGCTCCCGAAATGATAAAAAAGACTGGTCACGGCCAGCCAGTGTGCGTATTACCTTAGTTTGCGCTATCTTGACAAATATTAATTTGAGAGTTTTAGAGACGTATGGGCAATCGGTGTTATTACGTATTTCCTCCTCTGTGGATATACACCATTTGATCGGGACACCAACTCCGAAGAAATGCAAGCAATTGTAAACGGCGAATATGACTTTGAACCTGAAGAATACTGGTCCGAAGTATCAGACAATGGTATGGCACTTATTTCTTACTTTTGGGGACCTGGCAGTAGTCTAATACTAGATTTTTAGCTAAAAATTTTGTACGGGAGTGCCTGAACAGCGATTTCGAAAAGAGAATAACTGCAGAGCAGTGTTTACAGCATCCTTTTCTGCTTCAATCACAGTCGAAGGAGGACGAAACGAATCTTTTGCCTAGCCTCCGGACGAATTTACTTCAGCGAAAGTATTCCACTACGGATGGTGTCCAGAATAGACTACTCAAACGCCTGGCTGAAGAAACGATTATGGACGGGAAATTTAGTGAGAGCCCCGAAGCAATCCGATCACCCGTTTCGAATACCTCGCCAACGGACCAAATCCCTCCTTTACTGGCGTAATTGACTGGCGTTTTGAAATTAATTTAAATGAAATATAATGACTATTAACGAAGAGACATCCAAGCTTTATATTTACTGTTACGGAATACCAGTTTACTAATCAACCGATAGCTTGTGTTCCATGGCAACAAGACCTGCTTGTAGCACTCTTAGCACACATCAGCAACTTCAACGTCGAGTCCGTCAGTCTCTCCTAGGTCGAGTTTGAGGGTACGGTTGAACAGCTCATTGAGCATAGTCATACCAATCCGAGTAACCGCAGCGTCGTATCTCTCTCTAGAGTTTTCGTCTCTGACGAAAGCGTGCTTCATTGCATAAGTTAGATTAAAATCATAAATAAATCCAAGCAGATAAGAACATACCTGTGCTCCAGCAACTTCCCAAAGACTGAAGAATACATCAGCCTTATTTAAGGTATCACGGATCAGAGCACGTCCCTCTACAGGGACGTGAGGATCACGAGTACCAAAAATCATAATCATTTCACCCTTAATGTCCTTTGCGCGCTTAAGGGAGTCGTCTCCGGGACCGAGGGTTCCGGAGTGGATATCAGTTCCAAACCAGCAGACGGTAGCCTTGACGCGCTTGTCGAATGCAGCACGGAAAGCAAGATGACCACCAAGACACATTCCAGTAGCACCAATGCGACCCGTGCAGATAGGAAGACCACAAAGATAATCAATGGTGAGCTTTGCGTCCTCATCGTACGACGAGACTGGCTTCTCTACCTTGTAACGATTGCCATCGTCAGTACCGGCGGTGTCGTATGCGAGCGGCTCGGGTCCTACAAGTGTAGGTCAACAGCTATTTAGATGGAATCAGCAGCATACTTGTACAAGAGCTTACCGACAAAGTTATGATAGACCGATGGAGCAGCAACAATAAAACCCTGGCTAGCGATCTGCTTTGCTAAACGCGCAACGGGTCCTGTACGGAGGAGTTAGGCAAATTAAGTGACTTCAGGGATTCCAGCGGAAATATGCATACCGGTAACTAAAGAGAAGTTAGCAAGTGTCCAAGAAATCACTTAACTCAATTGTAAAATATAAAGTCCAAATACTGCAACACATACCTTGATAAATCTCAGAGTAGCAAACCACTGCTGGAAATTTGGCATTTGGGTATCCAGGAATGAAAGGCGTGCATGTGAAGACCCTCATAGTGGTCCCGAGCGAGGTCGGGAGATCCACATAAGACTCATGAACCAGCATACTTTAGTAAAAAAAATAAATATATGAATATAATTTCGAACGTGATAGTTGCAATTGAGCTCGTGAAGTCGCAAGATTTTAGCTATGAACTGTGAAGTGTTAACGCGTGCCCCAAGATTCAAGCCGCAGCAGTCCAGAGCCTTTTATCGGGAAAGTTTGGTTTATCGGCTATAATGATTATAGACTTCATAGGAAGAGCAAACTACACCAACCATTGAGCTAAATTATGAATATCTTTATTGAATCAAACATCGGTAATCATATTCATTTAAGCTGTAATTAAAAGTCTGATTCCATTCGTCCTAATTTAGTCTCCTCTCCGTCTCTTGAAAAAGTAAACATATGCAAACTTCTTCATCTCTTCTACATCACCTCCTTCGACAACCTTTTCGTCGTTGAATAGAACCCATTGCTCTTTTCCATTCTCGATTGGCTTCTTAATAAATGCAACATAATGTCCAGCATGTACACTTCCGCCCTTATGGCATATAATGCTGTTCAGCTCATAAGTCGCAGGCAGGCTGGAATCTCCGGCTTTTGGTTCAGCTGAAGCAGAACTACTGACCGGAGCATCTAGGCTGCCATCGTCATCAGGGTGGCTAAAAACCCACTCAATAGCACGCTCCATATTGCCTCCAGTCTGCTGCAATGCCTTCTTAGCCTGAGCTGCAGTGAAGCCCATATCGGTAAGCATAGAAATGTCTTCAGTCGAAGCATTATCTGCGCTTGAATCTCCACTGCTTGATTCAAGAACTAAAGGTTCATCAATGTCAGGGTCTTCCATGTGAGAAAACAACCAGTTCATCGCCGAATCTGGATCAACATTTCCAGTAAAATATAGAGCCTTTTCGCAGCGGACAGCAGGGAATCCCATGCCCTCTAACATAGACATTAAGCCTTCATTAGGAGTAAACTTCGCCTCCGCTTTGTCCGCAGAATCAGGAAGCAACTCCTCTCCTTCTTGTATTCCTAGTGAAATGTATTGATCAAGATTAAATGGCTCGTCAAGAACGACTACCGGGACATCTAAAATAAACGTGTTAGCACGACTAATAAAAGTTACACGTAACAGCACTTAACAAAACATACCAAGCTTGGTAGGGACCCAATTAATAATCTCAAATCGTCTGGCATTAACGATAAAGACTTCCGGAAAAGTCCTGAAGGCAGTACGCTTTATGGCACCTTCCTTAGATCCACAAGCCTGACAAGTATATTCTAGGCGCTCAGTCTGTGTGTAGATATCTAAACACTCCTGTAACGTAACACTCTCGAAAGAATCTTTGTCGTCAGATGATTCTTTCGCAATTCTTCTTACAGGAACAGGAACCGATATATTGTTTTGCTTCTCAGATTTGTAGTTCACCTTATGACATCCTAAACATTCCAATCTCTGCTCCGACATAAAGTCACAGCACGTAGCCGGATCTTGAGATATGTCCTTGTGATTGGCACGGTTAATCATCTCCAGCAAGTATAACAGGAACTCGAATGCATCTTGCTGACGCATAGTAGAGAATTCAGCGTGATTCTTGCCAACCATAGCTTTGAAAGTCGCAGGAGCAATTCCAACTTGAAATTTATCATCATCAGATGGAATAGAATAGCGACCGGACAACAGCCCATATGCTATTTTTCTTAGCTGAGTCTCAAAATCAGTCGCTGGCTCGGCCAATATTGGCATCTCGCAGTCTGACTTGTAATATCTATAATCTACGTTAATAATACGTATCTTAAACCTATGACCAAGGCATGTTACCTGTTCTGAAATTCCGGTAAAGAAAATAGACATTGTACAACAGAAGCTAGGTAACAAGAATTACCGAGATTTTTCAATCCTGTGAAGCCAGGACCAAAAAGAGGCTTTAACTCCTCGCCATTTTCAGTTGTCATGCTAAAATCCCACTTCAGATTTTGTTCCAATTGCTAGGAGTCTTAGTTGGAATTGCAAAAATTATTCAACTAAATCAGGACTTACCAATTCCACAAGACTTTTCTCCACCTTTTGTCGCTCGGATATCTTGATGCCCCAGTGTGACAAGTGTTCAGAAAGACTAGGATCTTGTCGCTCTTCGTTGCAAAGATAGCAGTATACATCTAAAACCAGAATTCAATTATTACCATACTCATCACAATATAAACGGTGTAAATCATTTACCTGCAGTCCCATCGGGGGTAATGCTACCAAGCTTTACTGCAACTGGATGCATGGTCTGATCAAAGTGAGCAAGTCCATGGCCATTTCCACCAACTCCACCAAATTGTTGGCGCCCACATCCTAGAGCCCCGCACTGTAAACATAACCATAAATTCTCCTTTAATTCGCACTGCGAACAGTGAGCAAGTTCTAGGATGCAATTTAGTACACTTCTTACTATGATACAAAGAGTATCTGCAGGGGCAGTAGTAACCTACCTTGGTCAGCCAAAACCTTGGCTTCGTCCTGTTCCAAGCATAAAGTGTGCTCACATGGATGGATCTCCTCCTCCCAGGCTTTGACCTCGTTCTGCTTATTAGAAGAGAGACTGGTCATAACACCTTTGACCACTTCCGCTAACTATCAGCAGAGCAGTTAGTAAAATTGATATCAAAGGTCGCGAATAGTATCTCACCTTGTCGCTTGTCTGATCAAGCTCTTGACCGCCGCACTCGAGGCATCGAGCTGTGGTTTTAGTGTCGTAACGATCTTCATCTGTCTCGGCTTGAATTGCAAGTTTCACCATCTTTGTAGGTGATTCATCGCGCTATTGTATTGTTAATTAAAATTGCAAGATCATTCAAAAAATTCATCTAACCTTGGGCTTGCGAGTACGCTTGATATTCAAGACAATAGGATGCTGAGTAATAGTGAAGTGCAATTTAGAATGCCCGGGGAATTCAGCAGTGCATCCGCCATTGAAACAGCTTAAGCAAACATCCAGCCCATTTTCAGCTTCCTGTCAAAAATGAGTTAGAAAATAGGGTTATAATGCCAACTAGAATCGTAAACGACGCTCATCATACAGTATTGTCGAAGCACTGAGTGCAGTCGTCTTTGTACACCTGCTGCGACGCAGTAGGTGGTCGTAGAGTGAGTCCTTCGAGATGTGCGCAGCTCATTGTATAAAGAATGCCCCTAAAACCGCTGATCTGATATAATGGACTATTTGGTTGCAGAATGGAATTTGATCGATGACGTTGATGCTGTCGCGAGTTCAGAAGCCTTTGATCCCAAATGTTCATAATAACGTAGCCGCAGTATCTAGTTTGGGTACGAAAGTACGGGACTTCAAACCTCCCATCAGAATATCTACAAGCAGCACTCAGAGCCTTGCTGCATACTTTTCTCACAAGGTGAATGCACGATATCCTTGCAGAACTGCCGGCCATTTGCTGTATCTCTAAAACACTTCATAATGTCATATAATAATATTGGTCTATCTACTGCGCGTGGTAGCGGCACGAATGGATACATTCAAACCAACAAAGCGAATATTCGTCCTAGAGATCCAAACCGAGACAGACAGCTGCGACCCACGGTTGACTCACGAGGCAAATTTGACGACGCTGAAATATCGAGAGATGCTCGGCGGCGACAACCTGCTAAGGAAATTATGGATCACGATGCTTCTCGTGAAATAGAAGTCAAGTGTATGGAGTTGCGTATACAGCTAGAAGACGACGAGTGAGTATTTGATCAGTTATTAGCACGTATGACTTTAGTAGCTAACGGTTTTACCTTTGTTAGAGTTGAGGATACTGAAATTGAGAAGAAGGTCGAAGAATTACGGGAAAAGCTTCTATCTCAAAAGAAGAAGCCAAGCGCTTCTCGACGACCGGCTAGGGACCCTAGGGACGTTAGATTACGTCCTTATTAAGACGGGAGCTACTAATAGCTGTACACTATTGATTTTGGAATTTTGGAAGCATCTGGGAAATCTATTGGACTGTATATTGTGTGGTTGCTGGCTTATACTTGAAGACTATTGACTTGAGATCATCAACTCGAGTACCTTTATTTTTTTATTATGGATTGTTAAGGCGTTTAGTAAATAATACAAAGATAATTATTGAATATACATACAAGGTAAATAGAGATCTGTAAACTGCCAAAGGTCCTCATTTATGTACAACGTGTGTGAGAATTGGAAGAGGCATGCTAAATATTCCTGGATGGAGGAAGGCTTTCCCAATAGAAAACGTACAAAAGAAAGTGAGTATCCTTTGTGTATATAAATAAAACATATATCAATAATTCTCATAAGTTGTGTGTAGTCTCATAAAATCATCGATTATGCTAACGTATAAATGTTGTAAATCTCAAGAGGAAGCCCAAAATACGTGACGCCGAATGAATGTAATACTCTTATAAATCTCGACTAGTAGCACTTGATACTGACCCTGAGCTACTTCCTGGTGAAGGTCTGTACGACGCTTCTCGCTCATTTGCCAACTTCATAAGATTTTCAAGCATCGCCTTGGTATTCTTCTGCATAATCTCTACCTCCTCTCGAGACTCCATTTGCCTCCGTTCATGCTCAATATGTGCCTGATAAGCCCTCTCGATATCTTGCTCAAGACCCATTCCAAAATAATACATAAATGCAATAGGAAATATCAAGTACAGGCCGAACTAGACAATTAGTCGCTGATTAAAGAATGGGAGTTGTGTGTAAAAAGTCATACTCACTCGATAGAGTTCTAAATTACCTCCTTGAAAAGAGCGATTCAAAGAGGCACGAAAACGATGCATAAAAGACATGGCTATTTTATCGTATGAACGCACTGTCCGGTATTCCTACTGGTGATAATAGTTGCTGTCGCCTGAGTTTTTGAACGTTGTAGTGAGCTGAGTAGACTGAATCTCCGGAATGTGCGGCTCGCCCAACAGCTCTTTGCTAATTTATAAGGCAACATTTTATTTTTCACCTCTAATCCGTATTTCACAAAGTACACTTCATCGTTCTCACGATTCGACACTGAAAGTAAAGGATAACTTAAATTTTTTTTATTTAATTTGGTATTTGCTGCAATCAAGTGGTGAGTGTGGTCCGCTGGTGAGTTGCTGCAATTTGATTTTGTAGCACTGATCATGATCTATCCAGGAACTGTGGAATCTGGATACTTCTGACTGGCACAGAGGCTGACAAGAGAGTAGCAGATATGAATCAAGAGGGATTGAAGTGTTTGTGATATAGTTTTTATTTACTGTCGAGACGGGTCTGTGGATTTTAAAGTGTAGGCAGATATCGGCGACAATCGGTTTCAGATCATCGCTTCAACATTTCACTTGTCCTGCAATTTGACTAGAGGTTTCATTTTTACATCAGAAGCTCAGGAATCAACAAATTCACGCTGCTTCTTTTACCCGCAAAGCCAAGAGGTAGAGAATGGCGCAAAAAAGAGCAGCTGAGCAGCCAGGCTTGCCATCAACATTGGCCCCAAGACCAGATTCTTCACAGAGTCCGTCTGGTATTCGGCGAAAGCTCAACGATTGCACGCCAGTTCCCATTGCTCGCGATCGGTTTTCGCGCTCTCAAGAGCAGCTACAGACTGAAGGGGCGGATACAGAGGAGGGCGAAATCATAGAGAGCCCTCAATCAGCATCCGCTAAAGTCGGAACAGGGTCAACAGCAGGAGTCTCCGCAGCTCAACTAGAGCACGAACGAGTGAAACTTGCGAATGTGGCCTTAAAATCTGGATCTACAACACCGACAACCTCTGCTAATTCTTCTTATCCCAAGCATCATTTTTATGGCTGTTCATTTGCACTAGTTGAGTACGAGGTGCTTGGGAAACTGGGAGAAGGAACATTCGGGTGAGTTTGTCAGCATGTGTGTTTTAATGTATGGCTGCTGATGGAAACCAGTGAGGTATATAAAGCTAAGCACAAGAGGACGGGCAGATTGGTTGCACTAAAAAAAATCCTCATGCACAATGAGAAAGAAGGGGTATATATAATACGTGCCACATTTGGCTGCCATTACTAACATATCAAAAGTTTCCAATCACTGCATTGAGAGAGATAAAGCTGCTTAAAGAACTCTCTCATCCCAACGTCATTCCGCTATTAGAGATGGCGGTTGAAAGAGCAGTTTGTATGTTTAGCTGCTGCTCTGGGCGTATAATGTTTGCTAACATCGCTAAGGGGATAAAAATACCAAGAAACGAGGTCTGATATACATGGTGACTCCATATATGGATCATGATCTGGCTGGATTGCTTGAAAATCCTTCAGTGACATTCAGCGTGCCGCAAATAAAGTGTTATATGCTACAATTGCTGGCTGGCACCAAGTATTTGCATGATGTATGTGAACCGCAGATGATGCGACTCGAGCTGTTGTACTGACTGATAGTTGTAGAACCAAATTTTGCACCGTGATATGAAAGCAGCAAATCTGCTGATAGATAATGATGGCACCCTAAAGATCGCTGATTTTGGATTAGCACGGAAGTTCGACGAAGACCCTCCTAAAGCTGGAGACCAAGGTGCTGCACCTGCTCGACGTGAATACACTAATTGCGTTGTCACTCGATGGTATAGACCGCCGGAGCTGCTTCTAGGAGAGAGACGATACACGAGCGCGATAGATATGTGGGGAGTCGGATGTATATTTGGCGAAATGTACCGTCTCAAGCCTATTCTTACCGGAAACTCCGATATGGATCAGCTACAGAAGATATTTCAGCTGTGTGGAACCCCTACACACGAGACGATGCCGGGCTGGGACACACTACCAGACGCTGGTGGGTTGAGATTTCCCTTATTCGCGCGAAAGCTCGAGTCTGAATTTAGCGAGTAGGTTACGCTTTAAAGAGACAGCTCTTGCCGTATGAATTTCCTGTATTAACAATATCGTCTATATTTTAGACTTGGCACACTTGGCGTTGCGTTGCTGGCAGATTTACTCTTGCTCGACCCTCACAGGCGCATCACGGCTGTGAACGCAATGGCACACCCATTTTTTTCGACGAAGCCGCTTCCTGCCACCCCTCAGGAACTGCCAGTCTATGACAGCTCACACGAGTATGATCGTCGTAAGCTTGCAGAAGAACGCGCGGCCCGCTACGAGCCCAATATGCGGAATAGACCTGTGCGATAAATACGAGCTGCTATGTGCAATAGACCAATGCGATAAATACAAGCCGCTGATGACGCTTACCATAGCGTGACGTCTTCCCTGTGGTAGTACGCGGCGACGACGCCAGCAGTCAGACTGGTCGGGCTGGTGCGTTAATTCTTGCGCGGGTTTTTTTCGCCGCGCGCGGCTTTTCGGCTGCGCGCGGCTGGTCATTACATCAGCATGATAGTGTGGATTAGCAAATCTGCTTGCGCGGCTTGGACAATCGGAACCGAAGTTGCGTAACAATGCGCTCTGCGAGGCCGTTGAGATGCGAAAGATCCGAACATCGCAGCTTTAGTCCGTTTTAGGCAACCTTTGACTTCGACTAGCGGCCATAATGATATGACAGACAATCAAACTGCCTGCCCATCAATAGAGGTTATAAGTAGCGGGCGTCCGTCTGGACGGGGGAAGAGCACAGAGTACGTTTTTATATCTTATCTCTACACTTTTAGCGCAATGTCCCTGAACATAGACTCCTCCGACGAAGCTGCCATCTACGGCGACTATCCCAGTTCCAAATATGACATACCTCCCAGCGCAGTAGCGATCGCTATCTATGCGATTCTTGCTCTTATCATTCGGATCACAGTCAGGATGAACAAGAAAAGGAAACATAAGTTTGTCATTTTCATGCCCTTGTCTGGACTATGTATAGCGCGAGTCGTGACCTTCGCAACGCGTATAGCCGTCGCGGTCCAGCCGACAAACATCGGTCTTTTGATCACCACCACCATTTTATTAACTGCCGGAACTGTCATTCTTTTTATTTTGAATATGCTCTTTGCTCAGAGAATCTTCACTGCCCGACATCCTTCTATTGGCTACAAAGGATCCTTTTTCTATCGAGCCATGTTTGGCGTTTACTTTGTGCTGCTCGCCGTTCTGATTACTCTAATCGTCACCATTGGAATTTCCTACAACGTGTCTGCTTCTATTCGGGCAGGAATTAATGCATTTCGCAAAGCGTCAATTATTATATTTACAGTCATAGCTTTCTTGCCTGTTCCTCTGATTATTGCTGCTTTTGCAATTCCTCGCAGCGACCGTGACGAAACATGGCCGACTCGACACGCCGACTGGATCAAAAAATATCATGGTCTCTATTTGGTCGACGCAGACACTGTTCCCATTAGGATTGGCCCGAAAATGGATTCTGAGGGTCGTGTGATTGTGCATGCCATTCCTCCTTCGGAATGCCACACCTCAAGCGTTTCTGTCAGAGTTGTGATAATAGCGTCTCTCTTGCTTACAATCGCCACTTCCATCCGCTCTGCCTCATACTGGTCTTCCGCTCTGGAAATTGATAAGCCTTGGTATGATCATCGTGTCACGATGTACATTTGTACTGCTCTAATCGAAGCTATTGTTGTGACTATGTTTCTTATCGCGCGCGTCGATTTAAGATTTTACATCCCGAATCGAGCAGATGATCTTGCCGAGGACCTTGAGAGATCGATTGAAATGAGAAACGCTGGAAATATCGTCGACGTGAACTCTGAGGGTGAATCAGAGCTGTATAAATGATGGCGGGAGTAGATTTGAAGAATCTTAATTAATAGAAGATCGAACAGGAAGCTTGTAAGGCACTTGATAATTATTTTCTAACTCTCTGTTCGAATAATCATGGAAAGCGTAAGGATTAGCCGCATTGTTTGTAATATTAAACGGTTTGTTTCTGTCAGTATCATATATAGTTATAAATAATCAATTTAACCTTCGCCGTAACGCTAAAAATCACAAACATCATCCTAAACATATACACAGATGTTTCTAAACGGTATTGGTTGCTGCAAGAGAAAAGTTGTCACTGGCTTGCTCAATCTTCACTGCTTCCTTCGCCATTTGAATACTCCGGTCAAAGTACAAGTTGGGATGCACGATAGTTTCCATACCGACTCCAGTTCCGATAATACTCTTGACCCCTTGCAAACCCTGATGCTTAACTTCAAAAACGCGTGTACAGGCTACATGATATCGCTTTGCCCGGACTTCCTCCTTGACTGATCGCAGTGTGCTGACGTCGCGAATACCCATCTGCTCCAACGCCGCCACGAGTTTGTCCTCCGAGAAGCTCCTATAAGGGCATCCATGATGATCACCGGCCACGGGTGACGCTTCACTCAAAATCTGCTGACATCCCATAGGCCGATAGTTCTTGCGGCCTCCTTCTAAGCCGTAGTTATGTCTGATATTGTAACGGAACTCTTTGGTAAATCTCTCGTCAGTCATATTAGAAAAGCTCTTTCGCCAAAATATGAGTGCCTCATCAACAGAGAGACCAATTCCTTTTAAAAACAAGCCATACTGTTGCCTGGCAAAGTAACGCAAGTGATGATCTTTTTGTAAAGCTTTATGCATTGTTTGCATACATAACGGCATGTGCTCGACCAATGAATCAACTTGGGAAGCAGTTACACCACCTCCTAAGATTCCGTAGCTGTTCTCTTGATTACTTTCTAAAGCCATAAATCCTTTAGACAGGTGATTGAGAACGGGGACTAGACGGTCGTCTTCATCCAAGCGAGGTAATGCTCTCGCCGTCACTTCAAGCATTCGCTCTAGCTTATCACTGAACTGTGTCAAAATGAGAGACAGTTGTAAAGAGGATGGAACATAAGCAACGCCTTTGTGCAGGTACACGCGACGCGATTCGATAAGCTCCGGTACACGTTCAAAAGGGACTTTGAAAAAGCTCTCAGAAGCCAAAGATTTCTCTGTGGGCGCCGATGAGTTTTCTGTTGCAAAACAAAATTTGCTAAGAAGCTCATTTTTCTCCGCATCCAATACAGGAGTCCATCCAAAGTCATATTTACTTAACAGAGCTTGTTGTTCACTGGGATCAGCTGACAGGTATCTAATACGGAAGAGAATCGATTCAGCTTTCACAAATCGACGACGCAATTCCTCACTGTCAAATAATTAGTATACAACAACTCATGCCACTGAAGTTTGCGCAAGCCATACCTTCTACAGAATGCTAGACGTAGTATAAAATGCGAGTAGTGATCCTTCTTCCGCTCTTCTTCATGTTGTACATCTTTGTTTTTGCGCCCGCTAATTGAATTCGGAGACAATGGCAGATATTTTTCGAGTAGTGGACGAACACTTTCCTCTGTTTCTTTCATTGTTCTGCTGCGAAATATGCAAGATTCAATCTCACTTAGCACTAAAGATGGGAATTAGCAAGAGCATATAGAACCAAAACAGCCCGCACCTACCTCGTAGTCGATCGACTGCCCATTCTTCAAATTGCTCAATGGTAATCTCAGCCAAAGGGGGAACAAGATACATATTCAGCCGATCAGGATATGATTGTTCGCGTTCGACCTCTTGTCCGAAGGTGGTGCGCTCTAAGGCGCGCCTTTTCTGAGCTCTAAACATTGCTAAGCTAAAAAAATGACACTGTTTTAAAAGATGTAGCTAGTCTAGAGCGTCAACAGAGCAAGTGCTGCGTCTGAGAGACGACTATGTCAAATACACGATGGATGGTGAAGGCTATGAGGAAGAGGCGCGTCGCGTCAGTTGGGTGAAGTTTGAGTTTCCGTGCGTGGCATAAATCTCAAAGCGCTGCACAGACGCGCGACCGACGCGACTCTCTAAATGAAAACCCGTTTCGGGATACGAACAAATAGCCTTATTAATATCGTTTGATCAGCAAACTCGAACTCATGTCGGGGCTGGATATTCCCACTGATTTGCCGGTCGGGGAACCGCTGGGCGATACCACACCCGCTCAACCCATTGCTGGGCAGAACACAGGTCTAGTTCAGAGAATGCTTGACTCGAACCCGTACTTCACAGCTGTGTGTATTTTGATCACAATATATGCTAATTATGAAACTAACAGATATTTGCATAGGGATTTGGCCTTATGGGACTTGGTGTTGCTCTGGCTGCTGGTCGTCAGATGCTCAGTCGTGGCTCATCATTTCTGTACAGGCAGATGCTGGTAGATTTGGAGATTCCATCAAAAGACAAGTCCTACTTATGGTTTCTTGATTGGATGGCTCGCGAGTCGGTTGCTTTACAAGACACAACAAAAAAGGTCTCTGGCATCAGGGGAAAACTTCTCCATATGAGAAACCTTTACACATCATCGCACCATCTGAGTGTTCAAACCACATATAAGCAGCACGACAACGGAAGCGTATCAACTAATTTCAGCCTCGTGCCTGGTCCGGGAAAGCATATTCTTCGCTATAATGGCGCATATATACAAGTGAACAGAGAAAGATCCTCGAGATTAATGGATCTGACGTCTGGTATCCCATTTGAAACCATAACTCTTACTACTTTATACCGAGACCGAGAGGTTTTCAAAGAGTTACTTCATGAAGCAAACTCGATGGCAATTCGCATGCAGGAAGGAAAAACAGTGATTTATACATCTTGGGGTCCCGAATGGCGCCCATTTGGACAGCCTCGTCGAAAGAGATCAATTGAGAGCGTCATCCTAGATGAGGGCGTTGGAGAACGGATATTAGATGACGTTAAAGATTTTCTAGAATCTGGAAATTGGTATTATGATAGAGGTATACCGTATCGAAGGGGGTATCTACTTTTTGGGCCTCCAGGAAGTGGAAAAAGTAGTTTTATTCAAGCTTTGGCCGGAGAATTGGATTACAATATCTGCATTTTGAACTTGAGCGAACAGAATCTGACCGATGACCGACTGAACCACCTTATGAATCATATTCCGGAACGCAGCATTTTATTATTGGAAGACATAGATGCCGCTTTTAACAAACGCGAGCAGACAGAAGAAGGCGCCTACAAATTATCTGGTGTGACATTTTCTGGTCTCCTGAATGCTCTTGACGGTGTTGCGTCTTCAGAAGAACGCCTAATTTTTATGACTACCAATCATCCTGAGCATTTAGATCCAGCGTTGATTCGTCCTGGCCGAGTTGATGCTCGCCAGCTAATTGACAATGCATCACCATACCAGATTCGAAAAATGTTTTTGAGATTCTACGAAGGGGCGGAGGTTGAATGTGAGAAGTTTATAGCTGCGGTCGAAGAGTTGAAGACACCAATCAGTACAGCTCAACTCCAAGGATTATTTGTATATAATAAGGCTGCCCCGGAGAGAGCACTTGAAATGGTACCGCTTTTGAAAAGCTGAATTACCAGCGTTGTACATAATCAATTAAAGAACGACATTATTGTTCAAAAGAAATAGTTGTAATTGCAAATTAAGTGCTGTCCATGAATAAAAACTATATTCTAACCTCCGAATAGTTCGTGACTCGTTGCTACCAAACATTAATAATCGTCCATTCTCCGTATGTTGCCTCTTCAAAAATCGATAACAACGCTTATAATGATGGACTGGATTTACGTAGTATAACAAATTTGCACCGTCAGTTTAGACGTACTAGATTTATTGCCTGTTAGCATCTCATTTTTGACCCGCAAGAAATGACTATCGCAGCTTACCTGACTGAGCCATCTGATGCCTTCTCCGTATCCTTGTCTCATAACCACAGAGCTTTAAAATATTAGCAATCTACATCGCTCCAAGTGATGAATCAAAGTATACGTACCACATGTAAACTTCAATGGGGCGAATGTTCTCCAAAGGAACCTTGCCCTTTCCAGTTGTCTGATATAGACCAAGAGACATCCGCAACTCGTCCTCAGAGACAGCACCTGGAGCATCAATTTTGTTGCCCAAAATCAAGAAAGGAACCTTTGAAAGTTCCTCAATTGCGAGCAGAGCGTCAAGCTCAGCCTTACTCTCGGGGAAACGATCGACATCGGCGCAATCAACCAAGAAGACGATGCCGTTGACCTCGGGGAAGTAGTCCTTCCACAAACGACGGGCCTGCTGATGACCGCCGAGATCAAATGTGGTGAATTTGCAGTTTCCGATGGCAAGCTCCTCGGATGCTGTGATGCCAGCTGTTAGTAGACAGAGGATGTGGATGTTGATGTGATGTCGACTTACTGGGATGCAAGGTAGGCTGCAATGTAGCTAGTCGGTCATTCTGAAATCAATTAGTATCACCTATTCTATGTCCCCAATCTTGCAGAATAGTCTGGATACCTTCAACATATGCAACAAAGTAGTCTTTCCAGCGTTATCCAAACCCAAAAACAGAAGCTTTGCGTGCTTGTTCATGAGACCGAGAGAGGCCAGAACATCATAAACTATTGAACGACAGCGTCAGCAATCCGAAGCCGGCACAAAATCATCGTAGCAAATCCTGATAATAGATAGCTATTACATACACCAGTTGAGAATGAACATTGTGATCAAGAAGGCCGCGAATCTAGAAAGATACAGAACAATCAGTACAGCTGCGCATGCTTGTTTACTTCCGGCTGAGCAGCGCCAATTCCCGAGCCAACAGCGCTGTCTGCCCTCTCCCAGATCGCAACTTACACAAAAATACAAAAGAATCCTGATGTGGTCGTACCCGCTCAGTCGAATCCCAAGGATGATAGCGATGAAGTTGCCTCAGCCTGGCCCACCAGCATCGCAGCCGGTCTTCGTCATTCAGACTGTCTGCATAAACGTCACGTGCCATTGACAGTTGCGTGACACTTGCACTTAGTTCGCCCGCAGTGTCACCTAAAGTTTTTGCTCTGAGCTGCGAATTTTTCTCTGGAAAAAAACCAGGCTCACCTCCCAAGCAGCATACTACGACCAGAATATTGCGATCGTTCAACAATGTCGGGTGTGCAATACGTTCTTTACGAAGAGCCGACCGGATACGCGCTTTTCAAGGTCGCCCTCCCATCTGACTCTGTGGGAGCTCGTCTGAAGGAAGTCCAGGAGGCTGCCAATGATCTTGCGCTCTTCAGCAAGCTCCTCAACCTCGTCAGTTTCGCTCCGTTCAAGTATGTTCCATTCAACGGACTGTATTGCTGTATAAATGCTAATTATGTGCTTAAGGGGTGCTGCTCACGCACTTGAGAACGCAAATGATGTAGCTGAAGGTCGGTGATTTACTAAATTGAATATCATGTCCATACGGTTCTAACACTACGATCCAGGCAATGTTAACGAGCACCTTAAGAACTTCCTTGAGCTCAACATCCCTAACAGCACTAAGAAGTCCAAGAAGTCCAAGGTAGGAATGCCTTGCTGTTTAATCGCATAATCGGCAGTAGCTGACTTAGTAAATTATCTAGAATATCCTTGGTGTTTCGGATTTGAAGCTGGCAAGTGGAATCAAGGAAGCCTTCAAAGGCATTGAATGTGATACCTCCGAGGTTGTGCAAGATCTTCTTCGTGGAATTCGTCTCCATGGTGCAAAGATCCTCAAGCAGCTCCAGGATGGCGATATTGAACGTGCCCAGCTTGGTCTCGGTCACGCTTACTCGAGAAACAAAGTCCAGTTCAGCGTACAGAAGAATGACAACCACATCATCCAGGCTATTGCTCTTTTGGATCAACTTGACAAGGACATCAATACCTTTTCTATGAGAGTCAGGTTAGAAAAATAATTTTTTTGTTAAATAACAATATGATACTAATCCGACTACTGATATATAGAGAATGGTACTCGTGGCATTTCCCAGAGTTGTTCAAGATTGTTAGCGATAACTACACTTACTCAAAGCTGGTCATCTACATCAAGGACAAAGTGTCTTTGTCTGAGTCGTCTCTTCACGACCTTGCTAGTCTTGTCAACGACGATGCTGGAATTGCTCAGAGCATCATTGATGCTGCCCGTATTAGTATGGGACAGGATATCTCGGAAACTGACATGGACAACATCATCACTTTTGCCGAAAAGGCTGTGAACTTGGCTGATTACCGCAAACAGCTTCACTCATACTTGCTCGAGAAGATGGGAACTGTCGCTCCTAATTTGTCTGAGCTTATTGGCGAGATGGTTGGCGCTAGATTGATTTCGCACGCCGGTAGCTTGACCAACTTGTCCAAATACCCTGCATCGACCGTTCAGATTCTTGGTGCCGAGAAGGCTCTTTTCCGCGCGTTAAAGACCAAGGGAAACACCCCCAAGTACGGTCTCATCTACCACTCATCTTTCATTGGCAAGGCTGCTCAGAAAAACAAGGGCAGGATATCACGATTCTTGGCCAACAAATGCTCCATTGCGAGCCGAATTGACAGTTTTTCGGATACTGCTTCGACTAAGTTTGGAGCTGTATTGAAGAGACAAGTCGAGGAGCGTCTGAACTTCTACGAGACTGGAGCTGCACCGACCAAGAATGCTGATGCCATGCAGGAGGCTATGGAGACCCCAGACTTGATGGAAGAGTAATTTTAGAGAGTTTTGTGTATTTGATTGGTTTCTCTCCATTCTCGGACTTTCATATTGTTTGCTTCTGGATTTGTAATATATCACATCGTGTTTGCGATACGTGCTGGGGATTGTTTAGTTGGTTTATGTCGTTTTCGGTTTGTCTCATTCATAATAAAAGTTTCTAATCACCAATTTTCATATGAATAAATTAATAGTATTGTGGCTAGATCTGTACCGTCCTTCTACGTTAGTCATTTCGTGGTAATTACTTGATCTTAAAATCGGTTTACATTTCAAATATACATTCCACTGGAACGAGTTCTGCGAGATACAGCAGAAACATCCAGGATAAACGGCGCACTTTCAGGTCTCAAAACTTTCGACATGACATCGACTAACTTCACGGCATAATCATCCTCGACAAATTCATGATCCAGAACGCCATCAGCAGTGACAAGTAATGCAATAGCCTTACATCCGGCGATTTCGGCCTATATTATCAGCTAGTAAGTAAATGTCCAAGTTTTCAATGTAAATTCGTCAAACATACGTAGGACAGAAGTGAGGCATAGATTCCGGTTATGTAGTGTGGAGGCTTCAAGTGTAGACTCTCATCCAACTTCAAACCCGACTTTGAAGTACAAAGTGTTTTGATCGGTTGTTCTGGATCAATGTACAGCGGCGACACAATTGCCAGCATACTGGGCTGGAGCTCAGCGATCAAATATTGCGCCAGTGGATAGCATTCTTTGGAAGGAACCTGAGGAATCCGTATCCAATGAAGCTGATGGCTCTCAAGTTTCATGATTTCCATGATCAATGTGCTCACCGGCTTAGAAGCTGACGCAAACGCCAAGGTCACTGATCCAACTTGCTCGGATTCGCCCAAACCTAGCATAACATTTTCAAATGCGGGCGAAACGATCACTAACTGAGAGACCGTATCATTAATCAAAATATTTATTTCGCTTACAGGGCTTGTATCCTGCAGTGATGTTTTTTGCCGCTCCATTAACGAATCATCGTCCATGTCTGGATCGATTGGAAGGTCCTCGTCCGACGAAGAATCATCGTGAAGTTCGTGACGAGGAGCGGGAACATCTAGCCATGGTTTGAACTATAGTATAAGTCAGATTAATTCTCCATTCACAAATAGTAAACATACAAGCATTGTGTGTGTGGCGTGTTCTTGCGTTAAACGTGAATGCGCATCACTAATTCGAAATAGTGAATTCAGCTATGATGATGGGAGTTCATGTGGATTACTAATATCTTATGTTGCTAGTAAATTGTCACGTGAAGACGTGTGCATTTGATCTCATCTTCGAAAGATCAAGCATATAATAGTACACAATTACGCGCTGGAATTGCCGCTCACTATGTAACTGAGCATTATGAATTATTGTACCTGAAGCTCACGAACAATAAATGGTTACTCGAAAGCCTCGAAAGTTGCGAAGCCAGCGCTCTGATCAACGCTCGCGCTCTCTACAGAATGATACAAACAAAAGTGCACCTCACATCTCCAACAACCAGAGCGACCCTGTCTTGATTCCTACTGGTAAGTATAGTTTTATAAGCTAAGCAATTGCTTTACTTATATAATTTTTATAGGGAGTGACCCTGTAGTTATTGACGCTGACGAAGTTGATGTTCTTCATGATCCAGATCTTATTGAATCAAGTCCGATTCCAGTGCAAGCGTCCAAACCTATAAAAAGAAAAACCCCAGGTACAGCGAATACTAAAGATACTAAAGTTAAGCGTCAAGCTAGCTTGACAGATATATTTGCTAGCCGTGCATCTTCTACGCATGCTACTGTGAACGAGGATTCGAAACGATTGAAACAGTCTGCTGAGACTCAGACGACAGCACAACCCGCCTCTTATCTCTCTACACAGGATGGAGATGATTTTTTTGAAGAGGATATTGACGATTCGTCATTATCTGAATCAGATCTGCTTGATCTCGAGGTGTCCTCAAAGAGACTGAGTAAAGAGACCGCGACTATCCGGCCAATATATCGCACCACTTCTAGTTCAGTCGAATTAGATCAACCTGCAAAATTCAACAGAGATTCAGATAACTTTGTTAAGAGAAAGCCTGGGCAACAGAAGAGCACCAGCGAGACTGATTCGACAAAGATAATTTCAGAGGCTGATGATACATTATGGACTGACAAGTACGCACCCACGAATTCAAACGAGTTGGGACTACATAAACGTAAATTTCAGGATGTGAGAAACTGGTTGCAGTTATCGCTTTCAGGGAGAATACCTCAGGTGAATTATTCTGGAAAGGCTTTTAAATATGCTTTTATGCTAACGTTCTATAGCGTATATTGGTTCTAGTTGGACCATCAGGAAGTTCAAAGACAGCCACTATTTCTGTACTTTCTCGCGAGCTCGACTTTGACATTGTCGAATGGACTAATCCTGATAATTCTGAATATACCCCAGGCCAAGAACATGAAAGTCTTGCGCGACGCTTCTCTGACTTTTTGTCTGCAACTCAGAGATTTGGCTGCGCAAATGATTTGGAAGCAGAAGATGACGACGAAGTAGTGTACGATATTCGCTCGAAAAACAGAGAACGGAAAAAGGTCATTGTTGTCGAGGATATTCCGACCTCAATGATGTTCATACGAGAGTCACGCATACCATTTTTGGATGCAGTGTCTGCATATATGTATGCAGGCGCGAGCTCCTCGACTCCACTAATATTTATAATATCAGAAATTGAGCGACGCGATGATTCATTGCTTTCAAAACACTCGGCATTTACAGCTGACAATATTTTGGGACGGGATATCTTGGCGAATTCACGACTTACAAAACTACAGTTTAATCCGGTGAATAAAACGCTAATGACGCGAGTATTAAAGGAGATCACTGAGAAAGAGAAGCTATTAACAGTATCAAAAAGCAAAAAATTTGCTGCGTCAAACTCTGAAGTGATCGGTGCCATTTCTGGAGTTGCCGAGATGGGAGACATTCGGTCAGCGATTAATGCACTGCAGATGTGGGCAGTTACCAGCGGCAAATTTATGCCTGCAACTAGAGAAGTGGGCATGGAAATATTTCATGCAGTTGGAAAGGTGATATACAACAAAATTGATGATGTCGATGGCATTCCAGTAGCTGAAGCGGTATCTCATTCTATTCCAGCTAATCAACTAATTGGAGCTATCTTCGAAAATTACCCACCTTCTTGTACAGAGACCACTATGCTTGAATTTTGCTCACATGAGCTGTCAGATTCAGACTTGATGTATGCTGGGGCCAATGATTTTTCAAAAAGCTGGCAGTTTGAAATGAGAAACTTCGGTGGTAATGAATCTATCTTAGATGGTAACCAGCTTGCCTCAATGCTTGCTGTGCGAGGAGTCATGGCCGGCTTGCCAGCTCAAGTTACACGTTTTCCTGTTTCCATTAAGGAATTTGTATCACCTGTTACGGGAGATCGTAAGCAGAACTGGAGTTCTCTGAGCAGCCAAAGAACAAGCAATAACTACAACCAAATCTGTATGCCTCTGACATACTCTGTTATAAAACGACAATCGATCCTGGAATCTCAGATATACACGATTCAAAAAATGAACAGAATTGGAGCCGATAGTGCTCTACCTGGTGGAGCTTTGAGTTTGACGGAAGATGCGGCCGAATTTATGACACAGTCTAGCTTCTGGCTATCTCTAATAAAGAGTGACGCAGAACTACGGCGACTTGGAGGCGACTATTCAGTAGCAGGAGCTTCTGATTTGTATTCTATTAATGAGGACGAGCCTGATGACGAAAGCCAGGAAAGAGATATTACGCAGAAAGAATACGGCGATAATTTAAAGCTAGATGACTTTTTGAATGTCCCGGACGCACAAGCAACGTCTCTTACAGATGATGAGATAGAGGAATTTAGTGATGACGATAGTTAACAATTTATTTGAATTCCTTTTTAGACTCAATTTGGCAACTGATAAAGTTAGCCGCATGTGCAAATACAACATCTGTCAACATCATGATCTCCAATCACCCTTCTTCGCAGTTGCAACTACAATACTCAAAAACTTAACAGCAAAAACATAAACATTGTAATTGTTTTTCGCGCCTCTGTTTCTCATAATGCTTCATAACTAAGGCAACTTCAATTATTTGGCGTAGTTTAATTCATGCCATTGATTATCTCAAACTAAAGCAACGTAATTGGCTGGGAACAGCTTTCTCTCTCCGTTGTAGACTCCGCTCCACCAATCTTCATCTGGGAACTGAATGTCAGTAATGGTAGCACCTTCAGGGAAGCTAAGCTCGTTGTCTTCCTCTGCAGTGTACTCATAAGTGGCAACGGCAGAAGGACCAGCAGCACCCACGCCAAGTGATGGAACGCTAAGATCAGGAGCAGCTGGCTCCTCAGGCTCAAATTCTCCTGCTAACTCCTCTTCAGGTTCGGCTACAGACTCAGGCGCACCCGCTGCCGCAGATGCAGCACCTCCGTCCTGTACTTCAACGTAATTCGATGGGAAAAGTCCATGCTCGCCCTCACTGTTGCGGCCAGCCCACCATCCTTCATCGACCTCCTCTATGTCAACAATGGTTTCTCCTTCAACAAGGTTTATTTCATTATCTTCCTCCTTCATGTACTCATACAGCACGACAGCGACTATTCCAGACGTGGAAGCAGCAGGAACCGGCTCTGGTTCCTTCGGAGCAGGTCTGCCCATGATGCCTCCAGACGAGATGGCAGCAGCAGCAGCACTTCTTCCCTTAGCAAAGCTAGTCTCTTCTTCCTCAGCTGGCTCGGGCTCCTCTTCAGGCTCTGGAGAGGGTTCTCTTGCGGGAATTGAAGGTGTGCTCATGCCAATCTTAGGAGGAGCGGAAAGCTCCGACTCCGGCTCCTGCTCTGGCTCCTCGACTGGCTCTTCTTCCTCAAATGCCTCCTCAAGCTCCTCTTCGGGTTCAGCCTCCTCAGGCTCTGGCGCCTTTGAAGAAAAGACAGCAGCAGGGAGGGAAATCGAGGTCGCGGAAGCAACTGGGTTAGCAAGACGAATAGGCGATCTGTCTCTGGCGCCAAACGAGGAGCGCACAGGAGCTTCTTCTTTCTCCTCTGGCTCATCATTAGAAATTGAAGAGCGCACAAAACGATCACGGAGCGATGAAATACTGCCATGGGGCTTCTCTTCTTCTTCCGTCTCTTCAGGTCTAGCCGAGGCTGGGACGAATGAGGAAGCAGTCGACTCGGCAGAGGGAGGATTTGAGGAACCTCCGTTTTCTCTCGCTTTTCGTTCAGCCCATAGCTGGGCAGGAGTCTTACCACCTTCTGTACCGAAATTCTTGATCCCTCCTATTGCCTTTGAGCCTGACGAGAACTGATTGCTTGGAAGAACAGGGGCGGTACCAAATGATCTGGCCCCTCCAAATCTGCTGGTAACCGCTACTTTCTCGACCTTTGGTTTGGGAAGTTCTGATAATCGTCCTGATGGAGCAGATGAAAAGGCTTTGGCGCGCTCAGACAGACTAAGAGGTTTGGCTTCTTCCTCTTCGGGCTCAGGTGCTTTCTCGACGACTTTAGGCTTCGCTGCGCCTTCTTCGCTTTGCTTTGCCTGAGCACGAATAGCAACAATGTCAACTTTACCGATAGGCTGATAAGCGCCCTTGACAATCTCGGGTCTTTCGGCCTCGAGCTCCTTCTTCGAAGCGGTAGCACGGATAGCTGCAATATCAACTTTTCCAATTGGCTGGTAAGCGCTCTTGACTGGTTCAAAGGAGGCTCGCTCGGCAGCTGAGCTTTTGCGGATCGCATCAAGATCGACCTTCACCGGCTTGTAAGCAGAAGCCACCTTGGTAACTTTACTTTCAACCACTGGGGGAGCATCGCCCCAATCATCCTCAGCTGCGGCAGAAGTATAATGAGAGGCAGAATATTTAGGTCGCACAGGGGGAGCTTTGCCGAATTTAGATGCGAGGTCAGCAACTGAGTACTTGGATCCGGACGCATCAGACACCTTTCGGATGATCTCCTCCGGATCAGCATCATCTATGGATCGAGCAGTGATTTGGACATGGTATCCCTAGATCATAAACATTAAAAGCTGTCTGGCTGTAAAGTTATGGGAACATACATGAAGAAGTTTAGAGACTGAGTTAAAATGAGCGTTGAAGTAGCCCTTAGCTCTCTCGGGAACACCTTCTCCGCACTAGCGAAATAGATTATTAGCACAGCACAGATACTAAAAACTGAATTATAAAGCACAAAATAATCATACCATTCCGATCAAGACAAACTTGGGAAGTTGTGAGTTTGGCTCGATGACTCTGGCAAACGCATACTGGATCCTGCCATCCGAGAGCTCCTCCTGAAGCTCATCCAGATCACCGGCTATGGAATAGATTAATATCGATATTCAAGAAGCTGCCGCCGAGAAGATAATAATTTCCGGCATAATGACAATGAATCCGATCCAGTCTGATCAAACACTCACCTCCAGAGGCCTGTAGTTTCAAGGTGTTGTTGTTGAACCCGGCACCATAGGAGAACACAGCCCACGAGATGCTCGCATCGCCGGCCACAATTGCATCATAAGCGCTCTGAATTTCACGCGCGTTGGAAGATAAATCTATAGCAGCCATTGTTAAAAAATCAACCTGCGTGTTGAAAAGTGATGATTACGGCTGTCTGCATTCGTTCAGTAGCTCGAATACAGGGCTGCGGGTGCAGCAGACGATAGCCCGACGAGTCACGTGAAGTCCTGTGCGGCGGTTTCGAGGTGTCCCTGCAATCAGATTGAAGATCGATAGTGGAACACTATTTATTGCAGACTGCGTTTTTTACTGCTTCTTTTTGTTTATTTCATTCAGTAAAAATACATGATCGTCATATACAATAGCTCATAGTAGCAAATGCTGCCGAAATATCCGATATTTCGAATATGTACAGGATCAATGTCCGGTCATCATTAAACTATACTGACCAAAGCTTGATATCTAAATGCGATGAGGCCGATGCGACCACGCATCTTATCCTCCTTGGGTCAAATTGGCCTACTTCTTCAGTGCCGCCTTTAGCATTTCCATTGCTTGCTTTTTGTGTAACAGTCGAAGGCGCCCATTTTAAAGCTGCAATGAAATGGCTATGAGCATTTTCAATTGTTCTTACACATTTTCCTCCGTCCAGTAGATCCCAGCACTTTATGCTTTTGTCATCGCCTGCCGATAGCAGATATTTGCCGCCCGGATGAAATGCAACAGCTCGAACCCAGTTCTCGTGTCCTTCTAATATGCGTATGAGGTTGCCTCTGGAATCCCATAGCTTGATCAATCTATCTCGGGCACCGGTTGCAAAATATTCAAGTTGTCCTATGGCTGCTGAAGGAATCCGCTTCGGATCGATGAGAGATGCCAATGCCGCATAACTAGAAGGAGGTGCAACAGCACAGCACTCTACGGCATGCTCGTGTGCCAGAAAAGCCAGTTTGCATTCGCCATCATCCGGCTTGCTTATTCTCACAGTCTGATCCAATCCTGTTGATATTATCAACTCACAATCCAATGACACATCTATTGATCTGATCCAATCGCTGTGACCTGTAATGGTTCGAAGGCAATACCCAGTATCAACAGCCCAAATTCGAATGGTTTTGTCACGAGAGGCGGATGCTAATCGCTGGCCATCAGTCAAAAATCGAACGCTGGACACCGTATGGTCATGTCCTTTGAGAGTTTTTATATTTTTGTAGTCATCGTTTGCGCTCCATAGCTTAATCGTTAGATCCGAGGAGCAAGTTGCTACATACCGTGGTTAATTCATCTGGTTAATAACATTTTGCAAAATACTACTTTACTTACCAAGTAAGATATCATTAGATCTACCGCCAAAACACACATCTGTAACGCTTTTTGTGTGTCCTTTTAATGTTTGTTCCAGTTCGCCCAATTCCCAATCCCAAATTTTGACAGTTGTATCCTCGGATCCTGATGCAAGTACATTAAATATTGGGTGAAATGAAATAGAGGTTATGGCTTTTCGGTGGCCAAGTAGTGTTATTTTTGAAGACCTTGGTAGCCAATCAATTGGTTCACCAACTTTTGAAAATGTCAAAGGTATATTTTCCAGCTCAGACTGCAGTGTGGAAACTTTGGCTTCAAGATCCAAAATCTGATTACAAGTTAGAAGCGCCGACATAGCTGTGAATTGTTTCATAAAATAAATTACCTTCTTCTGTAATCTAACGACACTGGTCCATTTCTTCTCTAATAGCCCGTTGTAGGTGTGTGCGTCTTCGTCATAGCGATCTGTGGCTTGTCCCAGATCCTTAACTAGACCATCGTGAGCATGTCGAAAGCCGGATGACGCAAGATATTCCAAAATTGAGGTATGTCTATTCGTGTCTTATTAGCAAATAGCACAACAAAATAATCAAAGCAGCATTAATCCTCATACAGTTCATCACGTTGGCGACTGGTCAAGAAGGATGAAGCCATCTGCAGACACCTTGGACATCAGCTACGCGTCGACAAAGAGCTGCTCTACCAATGACCTGTAATAATATAGTTCTCCAGTACGCTAAATCAACTATGCATAGTAATTGCGTGCCTCTATGCACCAAGCTTGCCTGAACTTCGTACTTCAGTTCTCCAGCGCGTCCTAGATAGCATAATCAAACCAAGTCGCGCTTTACGCGTGTTGAGTTGTGGTCGCCTGCTCTGCGGCTGTTGTTGTATTTAAGGTTTGGCACAATTTAATTAAAGTATTATGCCTTAAATCACACAATATTGTGCATTTATGCTGAATGGATTGCACCAGATGATAATGTAAACAAACAAAGCACTTGCGCTTATCCCTGGTATCAACACTCAGCTTCAAGACTGTTCCCTACTCACTGCCCGTGTTTATCCTTATTTGACGTCATTTAAAGATCTAGCTACAGAAGGGCACAATGGCTGAGCAGGAAGTCGATTATTCAGCTCTGCCTTTGACAGAGCGCGTGATGCACAAGGTCAGTTACGGTCTCTTACGTGTAGTTCTTGGCTTGCAGCTAACCCATTCGCAAAACATAGATCTGGAAAGTTCGTCTAGCTGCGTATGAGGAAATTACTAAACAGTTCACTACCTCGGGTAGTGAGAATGATCCTTGTTTTCGTCCTTTTCTGAGCGACCCTACTCTGTACAAGAAGATCGTAACTGATTCCAACGTTGCTGCACAAGAGGCAGGTATCGGATCTCTTGTTGCCTTCTTACAATACGGTGGTCCAAATGGGTGTCAGAAGTTGAGAGGTACAGTCGTTGCTCCTTTGGTGGAGAAAGGGCTGGTGTCGATGCGTGCCGGAACAAAGCAAAAGACCGTGGACGCTTTGCTATACTTTATCGAACTGGATACCCCTGATCCGGTTGTCGACGAAATGCTTCCTATTTTGAGCAACAAGCTACCAAAACTTGTGGTAGGAACCACGATGGCGCTCCGTGAGATTATTAAGGCCTTTGGAACCAAGACCGTCTCACCAAAAGGAATAGTCAAAGCTCTTCCAAAGCTATTTGCTCATTCTGACAAAAATGTTCGCGCAGAAGCGGCTAATCTCGCAATTGAGCTTTATAAATGGATGGGAGATCCAATCAGATCTGTGCTGATTGCAGATTTGAAACCGGTACAGCAAAAGGAGTTAGAGGAGGCTTTTGATGCAGTAAAGGGAACCACCCCTCAACAGGAGAGATTTCTTTTATCACAGCAACAAGCTCTGGCAGCTGCAGCAGAGATGGGCGGTGGATCTGCGCAAGGATCAGCTTCAGCAGAAGAAGAAAATGATATTGATCCCATGGACCTGGTAGAGGCTGTAGACGTATCAGGAAAAATACCCGGAGACTTTTTTGAGCGCATGGCTTCAGCGAAGTGGAAAGATCGAAAGGAAGCAGTCGATGATTTACTGAAGGTGGTGTCAGTCCCTAAAATAGTGGATGCAGACTTTAGTGAGGTTATGCGAGCCCTTGGAAAATGCGTACTAAAGGATGCCAACGTAGCGGTTGTTACAACAGCTGCAAACTGTATAGAATCTTTTGCCAAAGGTCTACGTGGAGCATGTGCTCGGTACAGGTCAATCGTTTCTTCCTCTCTGTTTGAACGACTAAAAGAGAAGAAGCAATCAGTATCTGAGGCTTTAGGTGCCGCTTTGGACGCTCTTTTTGAGGCGGTAAGACTTATTATATACTTGATTTAACCTGTCTGAGCTGTGACTAACGAATATAGACATCCCTGACGGAATTTCTGGAAGAAATTCTTAACTTTGCGAAGCATAAGAATCCCCAAGTGAAGCAAGAAACCGCTATGTTTCTTGTTCGATCCTTGAGAAGTGTTAGAATTATACCCAAAGCCGCTGAGATCAAGCAACTTTGCAATGCGTGTACAGTACTTTTAGCAGATACTGCTAAACCAGTGCGTTCGGCCGGTGCCGAAGCTCTGGGGACCATCATGAAAATGATTGGAGAGCGCGCGATGACTCCCTATATCAGCGATCTTGATGATATTAGAAAGAACATGATCACAGAGTTTTACGAGACTGCTACTGTTCGTGCTAAGCCAGAGAAAGTGGCTGCCCCTCCTCCACCCGCCCCTGTTGCAAAAGCTCCAGCTGCGGCTAAAGGACCTCCAAGAACGAGGCCGTCTGCCGCTCCCACCAAGCGTCCTACTGGTACACCTACAATGTCATCTAGCAGGACAACAGAGTCTGCTTCTGCTTCTAATTCGTCTGGTTCCCGCACTGCTGCTCCCGCTGCTCGAACATCTAGAATTGGAATGTCCAACGGCCTTCGAAAGAAGTCGGAAGATCCTAGTGTTGCTTCGCCCCGCGTTGCACGTCCTTCAGCCGTATCTGGGACGCCTCCAAGAAGTTCCGTCAGCGGTCGTGGCTTAACCGGAGTTTCTCTTGCATCTTCTGCTTCGACCAGCAGCCATAGTGGATTGTCAGCTGCTGATAAGCTGGAGTTGGTGGAATTGAGACGTGCCAAAGAGGAATGGGCATCATCAAATGCGGCTCTTCAGCAACAAGTCGACATGCTACAAGCAGAAACAGCAAAACTAGCCAGAGAAGTTGCTGATCTACAGTTGAGTAATTCGCAGCTGATTGAGGAACACACTAGAGATATGCTTAGTGTCCAGGCTAAAGAAACGCAACTGACCCGCTTGCGTGGTGAGGCAGATAGCGCGAGATCTCAGGTATCCAAGATGCAACGTGAGCTTGATCGCGCGAGGGCCGAGACACAGCTTAACGGGCGCTTCAACAGCTCAAGTACTAGTGATGCTGACGGCCAGGAGACTAGGGAAATCCAGCCATCCTACCGTCATTCTAGCGCAGTCTCTGAGGAGGAGAAGGAGAACGACTTTGGACGGCTGCATCTTCCAGCGGCAAAGCGAGAGTCGACTTTTGCAAGCAGTCAGTTTACAACTTCTAGTTCACTGAATTCGTACGGTACCAAGAGCGATGGAACAGATAGCGGAACTTCCAATGCTGGATCTGTCGAAAGCTGGAGACGTGCCGCTGAGGTTACCAGTCAGCTGAAAGCTAGAATTGAGGCAATGAAGGCCAATCAACTTCGACGTTAATTAGATGTATGTACAGTTCAGATAGAATTCGGGTTTAGTATTGTGGGAAAATGATATTCGCTTGTAAATTAAATATACAATAATTCAAAAAATTGCCAATTATGATAATGCAAACCCAATAACGCCTTTAAATGCAGCACTATATACTCTCTGTGGACGACAGTGATCAAACCAAGGAACAACTGATCAACCGTTCTTCCTTGGTTTGATCAATCCTTTGTGAACGAAATAGTACACTACAGTTGAATCGTCGGTGTACATAGCCATCAATATCCTCGCAACAGGCTCTTGAGCATACATCTCCAAGCTTTCAAATACTGAGACCCATTTTTGTATACTCCAATTCGACTCAGTTCTAACTGGGAGAATCCATTCATGCTTGGGCACGCCTTCTTCTTCATAAGAATCTGTCGCGTACAGTCGATCAGTTGGTCGACCTAGCACAAACGTCAATTCACCGCCGTCGAGATACCTGAATGCCTCCGATGACAGTGCAAAAACCCTGTGGATTGTGAGGTCTGTCCATAGATGCTGCAAATCTAGGTTGAGCTTAACCCGATGCGCAAGATCCGAGTTGATGAGATTGTTTTCGGGACTGGCAGCGTTGAATGCTCTATCAGCAAGACCTTTTGTGCTGTAAGTCAGACGGGATGAAGTAGATCCAGCTTGTGTGCTCTTCGCTGGAGACCGCCTTGCTTTGAATGAGTTCAATTTTTCTTCCGGCATTGTACTGGTTGTCGAAAGAGTCAGATACAGATCGTATTGAGCAAATGCTGGAGCAAGTTGAAATTCGCAAAACCCTAATTGAGCTTTAGCGAGATCCGCGACTCAGATCTCAAATCTCGTCTACAGACTCCTCCAAATTCCACAGCTGCGCTGAGTATGTATAATTTTAAATTTACAGTCAATGGAATAATATGCACATTTTAATAGAATTACAGAACAAGAAAATGCTATATGCTACAACCTTCCACCACCCAGCCCCAACCATACCCTACTAAAACATACACAAAAGTAAGCCCAAAAAACCCCATGCGCAATCTCATTCCAAACTAAAACCAAAACAAGTGCTATAATGTGAGATATGACCGCAAATTAAAAAAAAAGATCAATATGATCAGGAGTGCGTTACAGATTCCAAGGCTTTGTTATCAACTTCAGCAGAAACTGTGGAATCTCTGCCCTCCTTTATGGGGTTTTCGTTCTCATTCGTCTTGGGCTTATCCAACTCCTCATTCTCTTCTGCAAGCTTGTACTCAGGAATTTTGCCCTTCTTAATAAACGATCCACCACTTTGAAGCGTGACAGAGCTATCTCCACCGTCAGAATCTAAAGTTGACGGATTAACTTCAGCTGAAAGCTCCCCGACTTCATCATTGTAGCTTTGTTGCTCGCTCCTAGCTATCGCATTAAACTCTTCTTCTCCGCCATCTATCATCTCTTCATTCTCAACCTCCTCTAAAGATTCCTCCAAAATAGTGTCCTGCAAGCGCATCGGCGACTTGTAAATCGATGAAGTGGCATGTGTGCTCATAGAACTGCCAAATGAATCGCTCAAGAGGTCTGCGTTTGTATACTCCTTGCTGGACATTTTGCGATCACTGTAGAAATCTAACTTCATGACTTCCTTTTTGGCAATAAGAATAGCATTGTGTAATGCACGACGCCGTAAGCTTAACTCTCGCAATGCCATGGCTTCAAGATTTAGTACAGCATGATGCGCATGGCTCAGAGCATGTCCATTAGGCTCCAATTCCTTATCTTCTTTGTTTCCAGTTCGCAGAAACTTGACACGGCCACGGATTTGCTTATAATAAAACAAAAGCGATCGCAGTAATTCACGGCGTGACTGCTGAAAAATCAAATATGATACCATTTGGTCCATCATGGACGCCAAAAGTACAATGTCATCTTTCCCTGTGCACACGAACAATTCGATAGCGTCAATTTTTTGACGATCCAGGCGTACTTCTTTCAGTCTTCGCATTAGTCTACCAATAGTGTAATCCTTACCGGCTGCGCTATCGTTATCGTACTCGTCGTCATCGCTGAACCACAGATCAATACTTTTCATATCACTGCTATCAAGAGTCTTTGATTTCACAGACTCCTCTGCAACATCTGGCAAAAAACGATGCTCTCGGTTAGCAGCTCTCCTGTGTTCATTTTTCTCGCGCGCTCTATGTGCTGAAGACTCGACTGCAAAATAGCTTAAAGTATTGCCTTCAGCGATAGAATACGCTTGCTTGGCCCTGCTGCGGTCGACCAAAGCAAGCGGATAAACCTCCGTATTTTCTCGCTTTTGAACACGTTTACGCTTACGAATCCATCGCCGTCGACGAACAAAACTGTGAAACCAAACGTGAGAACCGTGCCATGCTCTTGACGAAAAACCAACAGAATAGGACCATCCTTGATCATCTACGTCATATGTCATATCAATATACCAAGTTCTCCATACCCACTCCCAGGATGGATCAGGGACTGAAGCAGACAGTATATCAAACGGAGAATATCTGAAGTTTGCGTCAACCCATGCTGGAGGATCAAATTGCAGTAGACTTTGTGAGCTGAACAGAGGCTCGCCGAACATGAAGAATCTAGAGCGAATATAAGCATCAAGTATTTTAGCAGCTTTGATTGATACTCACCCTCGCTGATTCTCATATAAAATATCATAGGAAATATTCGGGTCAGCACTAAATATTCCGTTACCAGCAGTATCTTCCACCTTGTCCATCTGCTGATCTTTCAATTGCTCGTAACCACGCCTTGTGAATCTAGAGGGGATGATAGGGATAATATCTCCTTCGTCTCCTATTATGTACTCTCCATCCTCATCAACTCCTTCCAACGACGTTGGACAGCAAAAGAATATGCACGATACAATACGTAGTACTGTTCGCTCCAGGGTTGCGGTGCATGTCCTCTTTGAATACTTTCGTCGTGAAACTGAGTCAACGGGCTCGCCGTAATCGTCGTCAATGGAGCGTTGTAGTAAAGGAGCCCGTTCATCACTGGAGTCATCGTCATTTGCATCTATTGTCAATGCCATAGCCGGATCTTGGTCGTCAGGCTGAGCTGAAATAGTTGCGGATGCTTCATCGCGACGAACACTGACGGGAAGTTCTGGGTCTGCAGTAACATCTCGTTTGCGTACTACTGCGACTGCGTTTGGCACCTCTCCTAGCTGTTTCTGTGCTTCTTGTCTTTGAATCTGCCTCCGCACTACTGCACCATCTGCTGTGTCTTTGTGCGAAGCTGGTAACAAAGGCTCTGTTTCGTCTGTCGTGCGATCGATGAGCTTGATGCGGCGGCCGGGATGGACGGCACGACGCGTGCCGCTGCTGAAAAGAGAGCTGCCAGCTTCACGGATGTCGTCTGCGGGACGCGTGAAAGCCTGAAGGATGGAGCTCATGAGGCATAACCAGAAGGGCCGACTGGGGGGTAGCAATGATAAGCAGTTTGGATGTTTTTGAGACGAGCGCTCACTGAAGCATACGGGGCAGCTAAACCCAAAGCGGTAGCCAGCGAGATGAGCCCTGGCGCCGATTTAAGCTCGTGGCGCCTTGTGCGATCGCCGTCGACGTCATTTTGATTGTCAGCGCACTATTTGCGCTCTTTAATTGGCCACCGCAGCAAGCGTCACTAACAAGAGCAAAACAGACGGTCCTCAAAAGTGTCCATTACAAGCTGTTGAACTACCCTATTTTGAATTAAAATGCATTACAAAAGCCTATAACCAATTAAACAAAACATAACACACAAAACAGCATATATAGCATATAAAAACACACAAAAATGCTTCGCGCATGCAAAGCTTTTTACATTGAATCTTGCCCGTCTATTTCTGAACAGCAAGCTCTTATACATTGCTTCTACCCAAGCTCATGACTCCGATGTGCCATTCGACTCGCCCTTCTGCCGCCGCAGCTTCAGATACATGTCTGCAATCTTTCGCGAAGACACCTTAGCAGGCCAGAAATAGCTTGCAAACACCCTATAAGAAACATATTAGCCTATCGTATATCGAAATGCGATATCATAATCCCTTACCATAAATGCTTGAATAGCTTGTCTCGGTCCTCCTGTGGCACAGTTGACACCTTGCGCTGAATATGATCGCCAATAGTGGTAAGTTCGCGCTTGAGAATATCGGCCCATTCTGACCGGTCAATACCAGCACCACCTTTGCGCAGTCGTCGCAGACTCTGGCGTACAGGGTGCAGCATATCCTTGCACGACTGCTCGTCCATACTGGAATAATCACTGTGGTCATCGTCTCGATCCACCTTCTCACGACGATGAGAAGAAACAGAGGACGCTTTGGATAAAGCCTTTGACCGCTCAGCTTTAACACGATCAGCCTTGCTACGCTCCACTTTGGCACTCTTAGCGCGTGGAACAGCATTAGTTCCGTTTGGTGTTTGAGCATGATCTGGCGAATCAACTGATCTGGCTCCTTCGCTCTTGATTGCCACGGGTGGTGCAGGCGAGGCAGATGCCGACCCGGCATTGGCCTTTGCAGTCTTGTTCGCGAGGCGCTTCCGCCGTCTTGCATCCTTCTCTTGATCGTGAGGCTCAGGTTCCTTCAAAAGTGAAATAAGATACTCGACTCGGCGACCCAAGTGAACAGGACCAGGCATCTTTGGACCCGACTTCTCCTCTTTCTCGCGCTCTTCCTTCTTCTCAATTCGGTGTTCTTCCAGGAAGAACTTCTCGTTCAAGCCAAGATTGGGATCATCGCGTATACTAGTCCATGCGCCATAACCATACTTGAACACGCCAACAAGAAGCATGCTATCATCCTGTGTGTCCCAGGTACAATTCCATCCGTGCACAGACTTCACATGGCCGTTAAGTCGAAACTTCAGAGGATCTTCCTTCGGAATTGCATCATCAAGAATCTTCAAATCGACGGGACGCTGAAGGATAAGTTCGGCATTCAAATTTTTAACCAAATTCTTGTACTCAAAAAGAACCGCTTTGCGTTCCTTCTTCTTGCCAACCTCTGAAGGAGGAAGATTCTTCTCCATCTCAATTCGGCGGGTTTCTTGACGAGCAATTGCAGCCGTGCCAAGTTCGGTCATTTCGTCATACACTTGCTTGATCCGCTCGGGATCCTTGTTAGAAAAGGATCCGTCCGCAACAATCTGATCCCATCGCTCTCGCAAATTTCCGTATCGAAGAATAGATTTGTAAATACTACGAATGTCTCTCTCGGTCAAAGCATTGGGGTCACCGGCTCCATCAGTCTCATTCTTGCGCTTGATAGCCCTCTCCTTCCGGCGATTCTCTCGTTGATCAGAGCTGTCATCGGACTCATCTCCATTGGAAATTTGCTTGATAGTCGCTTTACGACGTGTGCTCAGGTTGATCTGCTCCTGTAAGAAATCCTCATCTCGTCGTCGCTGATCTTCTTCCTTGATCTTCGCAAGATCAGCCGCGGGGATAATGTCATCCCAGTCAACATCAGCCTTGTAATCAGTGACCTCGAATTGCTTCAAAAACTCTTCTCCACCTAAATGCGATTCTCCTAGATCGGGCTGCGTCTCATGGTCTTCAGCATGCTCCAAGACATCATCAAGATTCATGTTTTCAAGTTTCTTCTGATTTTCATTTGCTTTGAACATGTTACCGGCACCAAATTTCAAAATAGCGCTGAGCTCTTTACTAGTTGGTTCAGTTTTCTTGGACGCACCGCTAGTATCAGTGATACCAAGAGAAATAATAGCGTACTCAAGAATCATTTTTCTTCTCGCGCGCTCTAATACTTCTTCTTCAACGGTATCTTTAGATACAAAACGGTATACCATCACATGTGATTTCTGTCCAATACGATGAGCACGAGCCATTGCCTGCAAATCTGCCTGTGGATTCCAATCAGAATCAAAGATAATAACTGTATCAGCAGTCATTAAGTTGATTCCGAGACCTCCTGCACGTGTACTTAAAAGAAACACAAAATCTGCACTACCAGGAGCATTGAAATGATCAATCGCGATTCTTCGAGTCTGTGCAGGAATAGTTCCGTCTAATCTCTGAAAAGGCAATCCGCGGTGAGTAAGATAATCACCAAGAATGTCCAGCATTCTAACCATCTGACTGAAAATCAATACTCGATGACCATCTTTCCTTAACCGGCCAAGCAGCTTATCTAACAAAACCATCTTTCCGCTATTCATGATCATACCTCTAAATATTCTCTCGTTGCTGTGCTCACCATCCATGGAATTCAAGAATTGATTCTCTGCGTTGGGAAATAGGTAGGGATGATTACTCGCCTTTTTTAATTCCATCATAATATTCAGCAAGCTCAATTGAGAGCTTCCCGTAGCACCAGCATTCAAAGCACTATAGTTCCTTGAAATAATATTCTTGTAGTACTCAGTTTGCATGTCAGATAACTCGACCCGAAGAATTCGCTCAGACTTAGACGGTAAAGATTTTTCCACGTCCTTTTTTAAACGACGCAGAATGAAAGGCTTTAATCGTTCATGGAGATCTCTAATATATTTCTCCTGATTAGCTCCCGGTGTTTCAAAATCAATCTCTAGATCAATGTGAATCTTTCCAGGCATCAAGAAATCAATCAGAGCAGCAAGCTCTCGAATATTATTTTGTAGCGGAGTTCCCGTAATTAAAAGACGATTTTCAACCTTGAACTCTTGCAGCGACTCGTACAATGCAGACTCTGAGTTTTTCAAACGATGAGCTTCATCCACAGCAAGATATTTCCATCGAATACTTCCTAATTCGGATCTGTCTTTCAAAATATACTCATACGTGGTAACTAGGATGTTGAATTTGGGCTTCTTTTTGTTGCCATCAACATAAAATTCGTGCGCTCGCATCATTCTGCGTGATTCAGTATTACCCAAATATACGATGTAGTTGAGATCAGGAGCCCATAAATCGATAGTTTCTTGCCAGGCCGGGACAGTAGATAAAGGAACAACAACCAAAAATGGGCCATGCTGTTTTCTAGCATAGACTAGCCATGAAAGGAATGCAACAGTCTGAACTGTTTTACCCAGTCCCATCTGATAGAAGAGACAATTAGCTTTAGTACAGCAGATTATAACGCAACAAAATACATACCTCATCTGCAAGAATACCATTCTCATTTCGAGACCACAAGAAAGCCATCCAGTTAAGACCTGTCAGTTGAAAATCTCGTAATTCACCGTTTTTGACAAAAGAAGGCTGTTCTGTAAGCTTCTCAAATTTTGGCCTCCTGGCTCCATAGTTGACACTATTCGAGGGTAACAGCTTAGAGTTCGATCGAGCAAGGAACTGTTCCACGGCACGAGGAGCAATTTTGGCAATATACTCAGCGTCTTCCCATGTACACGCATCGTAATAGAGTCGTTTCCCTAATTAATGAGTTAGCAATAATTACTTTCCAACGTTGCATCTATAATCTTACATTTGACAAGATACTGTAGTTTCTTCTTGCCGCTGACGCTAGAACGTTCCGATGAGACAACTCTTTCGACAGTCTTGAACTCTTCATAATTTTCTCGCATGCGCTCGCGCTCAATATCCATCGCTTCGATCTCTTCTTGTGTAGTCAAAGGATCACTGCGAATCTGCGAATCAAGGAGGACGTTCTGCCGAATATAGTTATCAAGACGCTTACTTCCCTTCAAACCTGATACATCTGGGTAGGTCTCCCATGTGTTATGAAGGTGAGATAGACCCTGCCATTTGATCTGTGTTCATGAAATCAACAAAGTAGTCCTTCTAGTCATCAATAAAAAAACATACCAGATATTGAAGATCAGCGCGTGGATCATTTGAGCCGTTGTCTAATCGAGTGATTTTAGCTTAGTGCACTTGAATTCTCTATGTAGTTCATATATACCTGGTCCTTCAGCAATCGGTCGATGATCAAGAACAAGATCGATCGCACGCATATCTATACACTGTTAGCAACAAGCAGCATAAGATAATATAAGCAATAAAGTACCTTCAGGTTCATAGAGCTCCTGAGAAGGCTTTGCAGGCTTCACTTCGTAGTATTCTTCCTCGCTCAGCTCGAAATCGTCTTCCATCTCATCCTCATTGTAGTTCATAGCTTTGTTGTTTCTAGTAGAGAATCTCATCTCGGCAGCTAGACTGCCATTGGTTTTTCTCCTTTTCTTGCGCGAACGTGAATTTTCATACGCGTCACTATCCGAAGATCCTGATTCGTTACGCGATACAGAAGCTATATCAACAAGTGGTTAGTAGCTCCACTTCAGATGAACACAGAGATAATATCATACACTTTCCAGAGTCTCGCTTCGCAGCTCTCCGGGACTTTACAGGAGTACTATCGCTTTCGTCAATCGCATCATACTACATGTGTACGTTAGCTTCTGAAGGCATCAGATCGGAGCAAAATGAGATGATATACTTACCTCGACAAATCGATCTGGTGCAGTATGCGAGCGGTTCTGCTAGGTCTCAGTAAAATTCTTTCGTCAATTGTGTATGTAGATAGCTTAAAGTACTCACGCTTCTCCGTAAACCATATAACTCTGGATCAAAGTATTCAGGCTTTCGGCGAGACTTGGCCGACTTGGATTGCGCCGTACCGCCATTGGTATCGCTAGTGTCGTCGGGCGATAGTTCACGACGTGAGGAATCGGATTTGGTATTAGTTTGCTTCGAAAGTCCTCGGAGATCTTCTTCTTCCGTTTCTTGACTATCTACATCGTTATCCTCGTCCTCTTCATTACCATCGGTGTCATCTGCATCGTCGAAGTCCGATTGGTCTGACTTTTCGGACAATTCAGCGGTTGAGCCCTCACTCTCATCGATCATTTCTTGGTCTTCATCGTTATCATTAATCGAATCAGGTCTCGTGTGTTCTGATATTTGCATCACGCTATTATCCGGTTGCGCGACAACAGCCGCCCCCGATTGCATGATCGACAGCGCTTGCACTGCTGCTTCTTCATTACTCATTGCTGGATGATTCCCAATGATACCTAATTGTCAATTATGTTAGTCAATCATTATTAATTCAAGGATGTAGCAGACGACATGTGCAAGAACAGAAAGCATAGATTTGACATAGGACACAGTGGCAATACAAGGGACTGTCTGTGTGTGACAGCAAAATCCCGATATTTAATTGTCACTGTCAACGCCATCTCTTCTTTACTTTCGGGTACGAATTCAAATTCTCGTCAATTTTAGAGAATTGTAAACAAAGATTCAATTAGATGCACGGTACTAGACTGGCATCAACATATCTTGCCCCATTACACAAGCGAAATGAGAAGCAGCCGCCATGACTTAGAACAAAAGAAATCCAAAGCGAATTCTAGCATAGAATTTTGCGCTTTGATTGAAAATGGAGCTAGACGTCTTGTGTCCATCCAGAATAGAAGAAATGATCCGGAACTAAGAGAACAGACTTACCGAGACACCTTTGCGTAAGTGTGTCATAGCACAAGCAGCTGAGGAATTAGAAAAACAGTTAATTCGCGCCTTAAATACACTCTTGACTTCGAATCGATATCAACAGATAAATTATATCTGAAATGAACAGTCAAGTGCAATCTGAAAACACGCCTTGCAGCTCAGACGATGCAGGTGTGGGTTTCGAATATTTCGCTGGGACAAGGGCGTCAAGGACCGACAAAGCCAATACGCGTAAAGTGCATCATGTGTATTCACGTTTGTGGCATATATCTCAATTGCTCTGCATATCTGACTTCCCCAGTTCTGAAGAGATTTATTCGACAGTTCTCGTAGTAATATCCAATACTATTCAATTTAATAATAAAATAAATGATAATATTGCACTTTACAAAAAAACCTCTAAATTAGTTTAAAAAAGAATTAATAGCTGAGAGATTCGAACTTAGAGCTCACATCCTTTCAAGATTCGAAACTACGATATCGTGACAAGAGATTAAGAACTTCAGTCGAAACACCTCAGACCAACTCACAAAAAAAACATTCTCACTTCAAAAAAAGTTAATGATAACTGTGAGATTCGAACTCACGCCCCTTTCGAGATTCGAAACCACGATATCGTGATAAGAAATCAAATTCTTGAGTCGAACGCCTTAGACCAACTCGGCCAAGTTACCATTTTTGGGAAAATTGTTTACGGTGCATTATCTATCATAAATCTGGCTTAGTCACCAATTTGATAACAAATTTGACATATTCTTATTCATTGTATTTACTAGGTTAGTAATCTAATTTAGGCGCTGCCCATTTTTGATAAAAAAATTACCTAATTCAATTGGAGTGTTTTTCGATTTGATATTATAAGCAACTGCGTAAGCCAGGGCAAGTGCTATCTTTTTGAGAATAGCGAAAGACTGTTTACAAACACAAATAAAATCTAGGTAACTAGTACCAGTAAAAAGGTTGGCTAGTTTGGCCAAAATTATATTTGCATTGTCAGTTATATACAATATAAAACAAAATAAATTAATTAAGTTACATTTCTTTCCATTTAGCCTTGATTCAGATCTGAAGGCATCAAGACCCTGTCTGGCTATAAGACCACAAAATAGAACGCTTTACTAGCGTTATCTTTGACAAAAAGTTTGGCAATTTTTGTGTAATTTTTTTTTGTATTATATGCTTCACATCTTACGGTGATCTATTTACAAACAGCTTGATTTTGTAGTTCATGATAATCACCAATCTCTACGTCTGTGCGGCTTCGAGTTTGCGCCAACGCGTCTGCGGTCGCTTGCGCTTAGCGAGTAACTATCGCGCGACTGGCTGCACACTCTGCCAACATTCTGACATTGGTATATCTTACTCCGTATTCTTCGCTCTGAGCTTCAGAGTCCTAATTGTGGTCTTATGCCCTTACTCTCGCTCGTTGTTGGTTCAATGTCATAAAATGGCAAGTAGTATTGGGGCGAGCGTTGCACCAAATGGTTCGACAAACACATATTCCACTGATCTGTGGAAAGAGTCGCCGATATTCATAGGATCTACTAAATTCGAAAAATCTGAAGGTGTTAATACAATACTGGTGACTGGAGGGGCCGGGTTCATGTATGCAATTACCTATATATATTACTGCTTCATCTAACAAATGTATAGTGCTTCTTGGGTAGTCAGGCATCTAGTCCTACAGTATCCTCATTACACTATAGTATGCTTCGACAAGCTTGACTACTGCGCATCGAAAAATAACCTGGGCAGCGTTGATGCCAAAAGTAACTACCACTTTGTGAAAGGCGACATCACAAACGCTTCGCAGGTAGCCGCCGTACTGAAAGAGCACAATGTCGACACTATTCTACACCTGGCAGCGCTAAGTCATGTTGACCGCTCATTTGGTGGAGATTCATATGAATTTACATATGTTAATGGTTATGGGACACATGTTCTACTGGAGTGCTGTAAAGCATATGGACTGATTCATCGGTTTATACACGTATCTACGGATGAAGTATACGGAGAGGTTCATGATTCAGAAGACGATTTACTGGAATCAGCAATTCTTGCTCCGACAAATCCATACTCGGCTTCCAAGGCTGCTGCAGACATGCTAGTGAATGCCTACTACAAGAGTTACAAGCTACCAGTGATAATAGTACGCTGTAACAATGTGTACGGCGCTCACCAATTTCCCGAAAAAATAATCCCGAAATTTATTTGTCTGCTCCAAAGTCAACGCAAGTGCCTCGTACATGGCGACGGATCAAATACTCGACGCTATCTGTATGCGGGAGACGCCGTTGACGCGCTCGATACCATACTTCACAAAGGAGCAATTGGTCAAATCTACAACATCGGAACTACAGACGAGATATCTAACTTAGAACTATGCAAGTTACTTATTCAAGCATTTAACTATGACAATGCACAATACAGCGAGCATATAGAATATACAGAGGATCGGCCTTTCAACGATAGACGCTATGCAATTGATGCTACTAGATTGAAATCATTAGGCTGGGAACAGAAGACAGACTTCAATGAGGGGATCGCTTTAACGGTAGAATGGTACCGCAGTTTTGGTCTCTCGTGGTGGGGCGATTTATCGGATATTCTCACAGCGTTTCCGACTGGTCCTCTTCATGAGGCCCGCGGTAATAGCGAAAACTAGTACGCTATCCTCCCGATCACTCTTGACTACGACGACGATTTTGCGATTCTTAATTGAGCAAGTTGTGTATATCCGTACTATAATTGTCATAGATATTAGATATTATATTTTTTGAATTATCGACCAAACCTCATTACACTAATTTTCAATCATCCAACAATTGCTACTTTCAATTAATATCCGCAAGCCAATGTCCAATTCAGTTGGTTTCTTCCGCGATTGACATCATTTTTCCTTTTTGATACCAATCTGCAATCAGGAATGCGACATCCAAAGCTGTGTGAAATATCATTAGAATTGACAATGCAGATTTGTAAATAAAAAACGTACATTGACTTTCGCTCAGTCTGGGATCGCACACCGTGTCATATCGAATTTCAAGATCTTCATGCGTCAACATTTCAGAGCCACCTATACATGTTAGGCGTTTAGACACTTCTGCAAATGAAAAAAATAGACTATACCAATACACTCGGTAACAGCGTCACCTGTTAGCTCGAGATGAATACCGTGAAGTTGAGATCCAGCATCTTTGTGGACTTGTAGGGATGACGCAACTTCTGACATGATGTCTTCAAAGTCTCGAGTTTTCAAACCAGTAGCCTCGGATGTTTTAGTATTTCCGTGGCAGGGGTCACACATCCTAATATAGCAGAATCGGAATTAACACAAATGGAATGCAAAATGCCATAAAAATACACCATACCAAACAACTTTATGCCTCGTCTTATTTACGGCATCTATATGCGCAGGAAGAAGTTTCTCGACTTTACCTGCTCCATAGCGAGAAATGAGTGTTACCTTTCCCACTATGAAATCTGGATCGAGGATATCAAGAGCATCGACTAATTCCTTAGGAGTCATCGAAGGGCCGACTTTCATACCGATAGGATTCATGATACCTCTGAAATATTCAACATGAGCACCATCTAGTTGTCTCGTTCGATCTCCGATCCACAAGAAGTGAGCAGATGTGTTGTACCACTTGTTTATAGAATCTTTAGGATCGCGCAACTTCCGTGTAAGACTCTGCTCGTATTCCAAAAGAAGACCCTCATGAGAAGTAAAGAGGTCAATGGAATTTAATGAATCCGATTCTGCTCCAACAGTCTTCATGAAAGACAAACCCTCAGTGATCGAGTTCACCACAGATGAGTAGCGCTCCTTGACCGTATTCGACTGCACGTGCGAGAGTGACCAGTCAAAAGGCCGATGTAAATCCGCAAATCCGGAAGAAAGACATGATCTGATATAGTTCAGAGTCGCAGACGAATGAAAATAAGCACTGGAAACGCATTAGAAGTAGTTCAGGAATCTGGCATGTAGTGCATTACCTAACAAGTCTTGAAGGATCTGGAGTTCGCTCACTTGGGTCGAAACCATTTATGTTATCACCTCTGTAACAAAAGTACATAATTTCAGTAAGCTGAATAACCAAAAACTGGAAATAGGCCATACAAACCTAAAAGAGGGAATTACTTTCCCATCTACTTCTTCAGTCAACTTCGAACGCGGTCTATACAGAAAGTGTTAGCGATCTCTCGCGCATCAGGATATTTTGAGAAACTTGTGATCTTACTTCGCAAATTGACCAGCAATACGCGCAATCCTGACTAAAGGAAGTTTGATGCCTAGTATATCCAAGTTAGATCGTCATATATTTCCCAACATGGCAAATGTAACAAACCCCAGATCAAAACCAGCGACATCTGCAGAAGGATCTTCATTTTCGATTCGATCCGGTCCTTAAAAGTACATTTCATTAGTACACGCTCATATTCTTAAATAGCATTTATGCACCTGAGAGCAGTAGTCGAACAATTCAGCGCAATCACCGCCTTGAAGCACAAAGGCCTCTCCTAAGGCTGCATCGCGAAGCTTGTTCTGTAATTTGTTGATCTACCCATATATTAGAAGACTAACTGTACCACAGAGTTTTTTTACGGAGTAATCAAATCAGTATACCTCGTAAGGACTAACAAGAGGAGGGAGAGCTTCGAGTTTCTCAAGAGCCTATGTAGATATCAGTAGACGTCCATGCAACAGAAACTTAACACAATTAAAACGACTTACTCTCTCCACAGCGTTCTCATTGTGATAAACAACGTCTTGTACAATTGGCTTCGAGTGCCACGTAGTCGGATCCCATGCAGCACAAGACTTTGGAGCGCCTTCAATCAATTCATTGGGATCGACGATGGAGTTTGATCTCAGTTTCGCAGCACGAATCGCACCTTCACTAGGGACTAGTCTTTGCGGATCAACCTTGACGAAAACAGGCGATTTAGGAGGACTTGGAGCAAGAGAGTTAATTTCACTCATGATCCTAAATCAGTGATGGCTATATCCAAACTGAATGCTGCGTAGCTGGCCAATTGTCGGTGTTGGTTGTCCAGATAGTCTATAATCTCGTAACCGATCTCAAGATTTGTTAGGGGTTAAACTTGACTGACTCACACACGTGCAAATTAGTCTCTAAATCTGCATAGCAGCTCTTGCTACACATCCATTCTCTTGATTAGATCTTTTGACAGATTATTTAATTGGAACAAATCTATATTTCCCAACAATATATTTAATATAGAAGTGATGTAAAGTTTATTACATTGATGCTTTTAACAAAGGAACGCGTCAAATGAAAGTCAGACCAAGTTGCCATGGCACTATGAGACTGTAAGAATCGAATGAATGTATCAATTTTTGCTCATATCGAGAGTATATAGTAATCTCAGTCCAATACATCTAGTACAACAAAAGCCCTGCGAAAATTTATTAAATGATTTATTTGGCAACAGCCGACAACGCCTCCAAAACTTCCAACTCAATCTTAGCCTCAACCTGGTCAATCTCGCTTCCAGAGGTCGAGTTCTTCTGAGCCTCAGCCAATTGAGTGCGGATAGCCTGAAATAAGTGTTAATCACCATAACCTCGAAACGATGAAGCTGCATATATTAAGCAATTGAACTTACCTCAGGGCTGAAGTCCTCGACGGCGTAAGCCTCGACGGCGTTAATGCTCAACAACGATCCGGGCTGAACGGTAGCGAATCCTCCAGAGACTAATTTGGTGGTTGTCAGTAAAGGCTCCAAACGTACACTCACAGGTACTCTATTAACATACCAAAAAACTGCTTGGTAGCACCACCCTCCTCGACGATATCGATGACACCCGGTCGGAGCTGCTCAATGGTGGGAACGTGGCTAGCCAAAACACCCAAATCACCAGTCACAGCAGGGAGGTTGACTTGAACACTGATATGAGTTTGAATATTAGCATTTTGTGATTATCGTCAAAGCAGTGCTCTCAGTAGCAAAAATTTCACACGTAATCTCATCGCTTTCCGGTCTTATTTACAAATCCTTATTCCACTTAAGCAATTGAATATGAACAAAAATTTTCTTGCTGTGTATTCGAGTAATTGGCTATTGAATTCGTGATAATGTCGCGCGAGAAATAAAGCATCGATCCGCTACACGAAATTCACATTCTGCTGCAGTGCACTGCTAATCAATTGGAACAAAACTTACACATCGACGCTCTCGTAGATAGTCTAAAAAATTGTTAATTTCCATCTCTTTCAAACCAGAAAGCACATCTGGTATGGATTCTAACCTGGTGAGGAAGGGTCAAGCTCAGACGAATCTTGTCGGCAGGGACATCGGCATAGGTACGGACAGATCCTCTAAGGGAAACTGCGACAGGCTTCGAGCGAAGGATGGATCTGGTGGCCAATCTTAAAGCGCTCATACTGAATCGATCAATGAGAGTAATGCTGCAAAAGGGGATGGGAATTGCAACCGTGGTATGTAAAAAGGAAGGAGCAACCCCGAGCCTGCTTTCCGAGAAGCGCCTTGATTGGACGCAGTCGGACTTCCGGGTTAGGTTTGTATGAGCCTGTGCCTTCGTCTTTGGTTTACCAAATAGCTTTGATCTGGTCACGTGTGGATTTAGTGCGACGAGTGCAGAGATGGTTATGTTCAGTAGCTGGTTGACTTAAGATCAGTATTGCTTATATAGAATAGGATAGGATAGGTGGTGATATGACAATTAAAAAAACCCATCTTTATTGCTACTCTGAAAAGTTATGGAATAATCACAGTTTCAAGACATGTATTATACTCTAGAAAAGACTAAAATCACATCAACTACAACTACAATATCATAATGATGATATATATGCTTCAAGAAAGGACCTCCCCGGACACGCAAAAGCCAGTCCGGGGTGGTGAGTAACGAGCAAGTCTTTTCTTGTTTGCACCAAAATAGGTGCACAATACAGAGTTGAAAGCGTTTACACGCAATCCATTGTGCACCAGAGTGTTGGCAAACGTACTTCCAGCTGAATTGTCAACCTAGCATTTCAGTCCCCGCTCTCTACGTAGTCTTGATAGACGACTTGCCTGTAACCAACAACAAATGATGATCACAGTCAAAGATATAACGAGAGAGTATTTATTATCCCTTTATTAACATACAACACTTTTTTAATCCGTAAACCGTATGAATCAGCCTCCCTCTATTGAGAAGCCATTTATTCGGAAGGAATATCGATATCGCCGCTGTCGATTCCCTCACTGCAGAAAAGTTAGTAACTGAGTTTCCTATAATAGCTTTCAAATAGACACATACATGATATCATGGGGGTTCTGGCCGTCAACACGGCATCCAACAGACTGGGCAGTTCCCAAAATCTCCTTAACAGTTCCCGACAACTCCTTCGCTAAGCTCTTGTAACGCATCTTTCTGGCAATCTCAATGATCTCATCGAGGGGAATGTTACCGCTGTGCTTGATGTTCTTGTCTTTCTTGCGGTCTCTTGGGGGCTCCTTCAAAGCAGTGATGACGAGGGAAGAAGCAGCAGGGACAACCGAGGCAACGGCCTGACGGTTCTGAATGGTGAGCTGAACAGTCACGCGGATACCCTTGTAGTCCTTGGTAGCCTTAGCAATATCTTCACCGACCTTCTTGGGCGACAGACCAAGAGGACCAATCTTGGGAGCAAGAGCTGAAGAGGCACCAACCTCACCACCGGTGGCTCTCAAGTAAATAATCTTAACCTCAGTGGGATCGAACTGAAACAACTGTTAGAAATACATCTCCAATTATCCATCAAACGAAAGGTATCTCACTTTTGGCGGCATGATGTATGTTGATGTCTGATCTTCGTGATGATGCTACAGCTAACTACTCGAACGACGATTGACCTTCAAGGAGGTTGGAGTAGCTGCGGCGGGAGGACCCAGCAAAGTGTGACTGCTGCTGCAGGATGTAGGGTTGTGCCCTAATTATAGACTGCTGGTTCAGTCACCTGGTGCGCTATAGCAGTAGGGTAACTGACATGGTAAAGGGTGTGTGCTAGGGTTGCAGTACTTCCTAATTGAGTAGCATGGTCTGGCGTCTTTGATCCTTCCGGATTAATAGTACATAGTTACAACAAGACGATAACGCAATGTTTCCTCTCTCAATCTACATAGGTTATCTTACTGGACTAAATTATATAAACCATTTATTAGTCACGCAAAAAAAAAACGTCATAACTCGTAGCACTGTTAACCAACGCAAAACACTACTCCCACATTCTGTATATTGTAATGAAATACACTAGCTTCTCTTCAAGCTAAATCTTTTACTCATTCCGCATAATCTCGCAACTAAGTAAATTGTCAGTATACATCCACAACGGCCATCAGATTAGTGTACTTACATCAAGTGTTAAGGCTCGAGAGCTGTTCTCAACCTGCGCTCTGTAAATACCCACAAGAGCGTCAGATCTTTCAAACAGAGCATTCTTCAAGCTAATGACGATGAATTGGAATCCTGGACCAGCATGGTCATGTATATAGTTTGCAATCTTAGCAACGTTCGCATTGTCAAGAGCTGCGTCTACCTCGTCTAACACAAAGAACGGCGAAGGTCTATAAGAATGAATCGCAAACAGAAGTGCCAACGCCGCCATAGTCTTTTCACCTCCAGATAACTGATCCATATCTCTAAATCGCTTCATAGGCGGCATAGCGTGATACTTAATTCCATCAAGGTAGGGCTCCTAGAATAGGAATTAGCTATTAACATTTTCAAATGGTAGAAATTGAAACATACATCTTGGTCTTCAACGGTAAGATAAGCGGTTCCACCAAGAGGGAACGATCGGCTCTTTGTAAGTTCCTTGTAGATCTTGTCGATCTGCTCAGAGATATGGGTATAAGCCCTGTTAAATAGGTCAAGTCTAAATGTTGTTAGCACCTTTTGAGCTCAATAAAGCATATGTTGGAAATACCTTCTCTCCTTGACGGAATTGAATTTATCCTTAGCTTGCTTAGCATCCCTGCGAGCCTTTTCAAACTCTTTCTCCGTCTCATCTAGTCGACCCTCAACTTCTTCTAGTCTCTCTATCGCTTTCATGTTTGGCGACATCTTCTCCATCTCTGCGTTAAGAGACCGGATATTTTCTAGTAAGGATTCTCCCACATCGGCGCTGTCATCCTACAATCGATATTAGTTACACTTTGCTACGATAAGCAAACCACATTTTGACACTTACTTCACGTAGCTTACCACTGAGCGAGCCGAAGTCGACTGCAATGCCAAAATCATTGGTATCAGGCTGCATCTGAGAAGCTCCCACAGAGTCATCAATATCCATGCGCTGATCCATCAATGCGCCTTCACCAATAGGGATATCATCTAATGAGCCCTCTGACAATGGGATATCAATACCCTCCAGTTTACAATTGCGCAAAGCATTGGCTCTAAGTGAGTTTTTCGTCTCCAGTTCTTCTTGCTGTAGTTCACAATAGTCAGAAAGAATTCGTCATAACTCCTGAAACTATCAATACTTACCATCACATTGATTCGTCGCGACAATCTCTCCAGTTCTTTAGACATTTGCTGTACTTCACCGCGACTTCCGGAAACCTTTTCGGCCTTCTGATCAGCCAATGTCTTGTACTCTGTAGCCTCCTCATGTACAGCAGATAGTTCTGCCTCAAGGATTTCGATTTCCTCGCGAATGGCTTTTTTCTCTGACGTAAGCTGATTCACTAATTTCGCCTCTTTCTCAAGACTAGCATTAATATTATTGAGACGCTCTTTAGTCTCAGCCAATCGCTCTAGCTCAAATTTCAACTGGTTGGACACTCGAGACCGCTGAGTTGTGAAGATCAATCTCTTTCGGGATGCTTCTTGAAGAAGAGATCCCTGGAATTCCTCATATTGACGAATGTTCTCCACGCCAATCTTCGTGCAAAACTCAGAGTACACGCTATCTTCAATCTCTCTCACTGTTCTCTCCAATTCTTCTACTTTGGCGCTAATACGCTCAAGGTTGGTATCGGCCTCAGAAAGTCTGGGGATAAGAGTCATCAATTGGTCCTCGACAAATTTCAGCTCCTCTTGCTTGATTTTCAAGTTACGCTGGATCATGGCCTAATTTCAAAAGTTAGCTATGCTTTGCGTCGGAACATAGATATTGAGTCGTACCAATTCGTCACGCTCAAATTCAAGGCGCTGCTCCAAGCCACTAACATCCCCAGATAGTCCTTCCTCGACGGATGGGTTTCGTTTGGACTTTGCAAGTTCCGCAAGTTCGGCGAGTAGGTTTTCCTTTAGCAGTTGGAGCCCTGCAGACATTAGTAAATCTTCTGACTATTATAATGAAGTTTCGCTCTTACCTTTAACGGCTTGATCCTCCCACTTCTTTCCGGATGAATTTCCGTTTCGGCCACCAGTCATCAGACCTCCCTTGTGAATGACAGATCCATCGAGAGTAACAGCTGAAAATAAAATTAGCTCACAGAGATTTCACAACTAGTAAATCAGTATACAGACCTTTGGCATCTACTCCTCGTTCCCACCGAATATGCTTTGCAACATTCATATCATCACAAACAACAGCACTGCCGCAAACGTATTCCATGGCCCGTTGATTCGACGGGTCAAAATCAATCGTGTCGATTGCTAGTCGCATCTGTCTGTGCATGCCCTTCAGGGAGGACGAAATAGGTTTTACAACAACCGAGTTGAGAGGGATGAACGTGCAGACACCAGCTCTCTGTTCACGCATGTATGCGATGCAGTCGGTTGCAGTCTTTTGAGTGTCAACAACAATAGCATCGAAATTGCGTCCAAAAACAGTACTCATCGCAGTTTCATACTTGCGTTGCTTCGGCTTGCACAGATCGCAAACACGTCCACGAACGCCAGGAATGATTCGTTTCAAAGATGCAATGGTATCCTTCATGCGCAATTCTCTTTCCGACTCGCGGCGGTCGGCGTTGACTTCAATCAGCTCATTTAAGCACTTCTGCAGTCTGCCGTTCAACTCATCCTGCTTGGCAGTTTGCTCTAGTCTTTCATTTACTAGGTTATTAAGTTGCTGCTTCTTTGATTCTAGATCCTGGATGTCTTGATTCACTCGAAGCGATAGCTGTTGAAGTTAGAATTAGTAAATCAAACACATAGTAAGTAAATGTGCAACATACCTGATCATTCTTGACGGTAATCTCAGCCACTTCATCCTCCAAACGAGCCTTTTGCTTCTGGAACTCATCAATTTTTACGCGAAGTGCCGTACCACTATCTTCATCAGTCCTCTTCTGTCTCAGGTAGTTATCAAGAGAGGCCTTTTCCTTAGCGGCCTGCTGATTGAAAGTCTCCTTAAGAGAGGCGTAAGTTTTCATATCAGCATTGCTGAGCGAAATTCCCAATTTCTGGCTGGTAGTACGCTGCTGCTCTTCAAATTCAGCGATAGTTTTTTCAATCTTCTGAAGCTCCTGCTGTGTATGCTTTACGGCAGCTTCTTGACGCGAAACTTCAGCAGCAATCTCTTGCTGTCGAGTTCGGTGTCTCTTTTCATTTTCGTTGATCACCTTAATTTTCTCGTCGACAGGAACCATGCTGGTTGACTTATCCTCAATAGATTTTTCAAGTTTACGCATGGCCCTCTCCTGTTTTTGCAGAGTACGGATGGTTTGCGACTGCTCAAGCTTCAATCTATCAAGGACCTCCTGCTCATTTGCCATTTTTGACTTCAGCTTTGCTGCCTGGTCTTGAGCAACCTCGACCTGGACTTTACTAGCTTCAATAGAACGAGTGTAATGAAATAGCTGCCATAATATATGCGTTTTCACAGCAGAATCCTAAAAAAACATATCAATAATCTGACCATGTGCCGGAGTACAAATAACAAAGCAACTTACCCTCTGTTTGATCTTCTTCTCTAGCAGTTCTACTTCAACTTTTTGCTCCATGTACTGCTTAATCTCAGTATTATACGTGCGCTTCTTGTTGAATGCTAAGTTGGATGCATCCGCGGCTTGCTCCTGCGACTCTTTCAAACTATCATATTCAGATTTGAACTCTAGAGATCCAGAAATTTGCTCAATCAGGCGCGTTAAATCCTTTGGAGATTGTGAGGCGATAGCTTCCACGTCACCTTGGAATACAAGGAAATTTCGCGCCTTGATTAAAATATTCTCCTCTTCTAAAGCACGCGAGTATTGAGAAGCGCTAACGCTTTTTCCGTTGATGCGATATTCACTTGATCCTTGATTTGTGATTCTATGTTACATGTTAGCAAAACTCGCTCTATCCTACTAAGACACAAGTTGCGCATGAGACAAGCTCCACATACGATCGTTTCAGTTTTAGCTCCTCTCCATCATCTTTCACGTATACTGCAGTAACCGCCGCAGTAGCCGGATCGCCTTCGCGTTCGGTAGCCTGCTCATTGTTTGTTGCCATGACACGACCGCGATAGACTAGATCCTTGAGCTGCGTGCTACGCAGGTGGGAACTCTTGATTCCTAGGACAAAAGAAATAGCATCCATCATGTTACTCTTACCAGCACCATTAGGACCAATGATACTAGTAAAGTATGACTGCCCGAAGTCGATCGTCTGTGACGACTTGTACGATTTGAAGTTATGAACTTCAATACGCGTAAGTTGTCCCATTTTGAAGACAGCTCTTGCGATGCAACCAAGTTAGACTGCAACAGTAGATAAATGTTAGCAAACACGCCTGATAATTAACAAGACGCCAATAAAGCAAATACACGTACGAAGTAGCTGCGCGGTCGATTGTCAGAAAGAACTGCTGGATGAGAGAGCGCGTCACGGCGTGGAGCAATTCGACGCGTTATTATCCGGGTAACTGACCAGCACGCGCGTTGCAGCACCCTTACCTTCAATGTTTACTACGTTCTACAAAGAATAGCTTGGGTGAATTATACTGATTTTGTAATCTATTTTGTCTAAAAGCTAAATAAAACTCCTAATATCCAAAACTCCACCATATTTACACAAATGATTGAAAATAATGCAAATTCACTGTATGCTTCCCTTACTTTGATTTCTTCGGCTTCTTTGCCGCCTTCTCCTTTGAACTTTTGTTCTTCTTTTTCCTGTCTTTCGGCACATTATCACTAGGCAGAGAATCTTCTTCCTTTCTGATCTCTTCAACAGCAGACTGGTCCACCTCTGAAAACGCTGTACCTATAGTACCAGCTGTATCAGTTTCGCTTTGGTCACCATTAGGAATAGAATTATCCTTAATTTCCTTCAAGAAATTTGCTACCTCGGTCTTAGTGTCTGCATTTTCCGCTTCTGATGATGAAGGCTCAGATTCAACAGCTTGCCGCTTTTTAGATCTCTTCTCGTCAACAGCATCGTTGCCAGACAGCGCATGCTTGATGAATCGTCCAGCCGCCTGCTTGTCCAATTGGAGTAGTCCTGTAAAATATTAGTATGGCACATCTCGTCCTAATTCGTGAAAGTGGCAAATTACTTCCTGCAATAGTCTCCTCGGAGTCTTTTACTTTCTTCATATATGCTTGAATCCTTCTAATGTCGCCCATAATAGGATGATCCGCTGAAAATGAATCATTGACTTTCAGTGCAGCTACTGATGTTAGCATGATTATACGCCGATCAACCTATTTTCTAATAAATACCAAATATCGAAGAATTTAAAGCATAAAGCAGAGTCATGTAAGCCTTGGATTTGTCGATTGGAGGCATATCAGCCGTATATACTGCCAGACCATCTTTGACAATATGCGAGATACTGGCCTCCAGGGCATCCATTTCATGGTTAAGCGCCTCAAAAGACGGGTTCAAACTCTCTGACATGTTGGAGTAACTAGAATTCACCGCGGATGCTAATATTGCTTGCAACTACACTAATTCTCGTGAAATCAAATGCAATAAACAGGTGGTGAAGTCGGCTATTAGTTCACCCAAAAAATTGTTTATTGAAGCCCCTACCCAAGGTCGCCAAACTTAAACTGGATCCAAACCTTGGACTCAAGTTTGACAGACTTGCGGTATCCTTAGGTATCTGGAATACAGGTTAATTGCTGTTAATAGACCTTGGTAATTTGAGATTTCTTTTGCGCCAGTTGCTTTGTTTTGTTGTCTAGGAATACCAGGGAACAGCTAAATTTCTGGCTATTTGAGATCAAACTTCCCAGGCATTTATCGAAGGCCTCCCCACGTTCTAGGTGTTACAGACTGTTTGCCAACAATCGCCATGGCCGAAGAGGTTTCTCAGACAGCGGCTGAAATTATCGAAAATGAGCTGGATATTTTGATTGACGGTGCTAATGAGGATGAGCATCTTGATGATGGCATGGAAATTGACAAAGATGCCTCCAGGCCTGCTGAAGAGGTAATGTCTCCGGTCTGCTGAAAGCATAGAGGACATTGCTAACTTATGATTTACAGGAGCACATCCCAGAGGCATATTCAATGAACCGACCAGAAGCCGTTTACTTACACGGTGTCGATCATATGTCTACAGACGATGTCAAATCTTTCGCAACCACCTACTTCCCGGAAGAAGACGCCCGATTTGAATGGGTCGACGATTCCTCAAGTATGCTAGCATATCAACATTTTCAGGCAAATGGATTGTGTCTAACCTTTTTTTAAGTTGTGCTTGTGTATAGGTCTGAAGAGGCTGCTAAAAAGGCTCTTACTGCGTTCACGTCGGAGGCAGAGTTTTACGATGAAGTACCACCAAGTGACGATGCTTTACGAAATGCTAAGACACATCCCGATAATGGTGCTTATAAACTTCAAGTCCGACCAGCGCTGCTTACTGATAAGAAAGAAGTGGGTTATAAGCCTGAACTATATGGTATTGGCCAAGGTTAACGATTGATTTGTATAGAAAGCGGCACACCTGAAGAGTAAATATTATCTGTTTCACGGCGATCCCCGTGAAGATGCCGAGCGAAAGTACGGATCTAGCGTAACGACAGTCAGATTAATATAGGTGCAACGATACTAATATTTATTTCAGTAGGCGAGGCTCAGATAGAAGATCAGACAGAAGAGACCGGAGATTCGACAGGGATGGAATGTATCGATCAAGGAGACGCAGCGCATCGCCGTCAAAGCGAAGAGAGAATGATGAAGACGAATTCCCCTCAGTACTACAAGACAAGTACCCACCAATTGAGAAGCGATGGGGCTCCTCTATCGACCGTTATGTTCCCAACGATGAGTACGATAGCTTTGCTCGTAGAATCGGACGACGTCAAGACGTAGATAGATACGAGCCAGATTACGACACAGAGCGCGATAGAGGCTCACGAAATAGGTCATATGATTATAGCGAGAACCGGAGGGAATATGACCGGGACGGGCATGATAGGTCAGATAGACGCGGTGGATTAGGGAGAAGCGGCGACGATGTTTTCAACACACCGGAAGGTCGCTTATCTGCTGCGCTTGGTATTGAGACTGACCCAGAGAAGCGGTTGGCTAGGAACAGATCATACAGACGTGATGTGGTTGACGAGAACTATGAAGCCCTTGAAAGGAAGGAAGAGAGAAACAGCCTGTCTAGCCATCTTGGTAAGGACAGTGGATCCTCCGAATCATTTGCAAGCCGTCTCAGCGGAAAGCCGAATAGTATTCAATCTTCATTGAAAGGCGATGGTCAATCAGACTTTGCAAGCAGACTAACAACTAAAGACAACAAATCTCAACGCCGGCGTCGCGCGCATCATATTGACTTTGATTGATTTGCGCATTTCAGATAACATTGGATGACCTTTTGTGCTTTTTCTTATTCTTTATGACTGAGCTGTATATTTTTTAAAAATGAATAGTTCCTTGTATGTGTTACTATTACTGTACTATATTATATATTGATGTCCTATATTCGTGTTCACTATTCATTGGCGCTTTGATTCGCCTTCAATAGATATGCGCCGTAGCTTACAATGAAGACCAGCACGTAGCGCTATGTGCCACGATTTGGTTGACAGCTGATCTTGTCTTCTCATACAGATACTACTCCATGAAAAATGCATTCAAATTATATATTGTGCAGCGACTTGTCTGCCTCAGCTTCCTTCACAGCTGAGGATGAGCTTGCCGCACCCACAAACTCAATTCGCTATCAGACAATCATTTGATTATTGATTATCTCATACTGCACTGACCGCCGCCGTTCACCTAGCAAGTCTTCCGGTTCTCTGTAATTGAGCTGCAAGAACGAGAGAGTATTGCTTATGCTATAGAGGCTACAGAATTCTGTATTCTTAAGTACTCTGTCATACGGTGTAAGTGGCCGCGTCAAGTCACGAGCTTTTCGGTAATTGCTCGACGACGTCGCAGCAGCAGTGTCGAACTTGTGAGTTCTACTGAGCAAGTGTACGTTTCTAACGATGAATGTTTAGTATTCGAAAATGCCTTCTAGGGATAACATTCATGTTATAGTAGCTCGCTATTTGCGTGACAATGCCTATGATGCTGTACGTTTCTGTGAAAGTTATTGAACGCAATATTTTACTAACAGTATCAGACCCTCGAAGCTTTTAAAGGAGAATTAGGTATTGAAGATGATATGATTCCGTCTGACCATTCGATTACGTTGGAGAGGTAAATTTTGGTGAAATTGGGCAGCTAGTGAAACTTGCTAACCTGAATACGCCAGTATCATTGAGCAGAAGCGTCTATACGACCTTGCGATGGGAATTCAAGACCTCGAAATAAAGCCGGAACCTGAGGATGCCTGGGCAGTTCCTGCGCCATACTTCAAGAGTTTACTGCCCGAGCAAACTGCCAACATCCTTTTTGTCGCGGTTGCTAACTTATCAATGCCTACTTCCATTGATGATCCTGCGGCTGGTAACTCAGTTCGACCGTGCATTATCGTTACCGAAGCCGACCGCTCGCTGCGTATTTTCGATTTTTACACGTTTGATCAACTGAAGGTGTACACACATCTGCACTCCTCGCCCATCCTGACCCTTGAGATCTTGGATGATTCTCACATCATGACGGGAGGAATGGACGGAAGACTGGTCATTTCTACCCCCAGCACTGGCGACGTATTGGTTGAGAATAAGGACCATTTCAAATATCTGGTGAGAATTGCGATTACAAAAGACCAGAAGTATCTGGCTACTGCAGGTTACGACAAGAAGGTGCACGTCTATTCCATCGAGAAGCCGGAAGACAGTCCCATGGCGCTCACTAAGATTGGTAGCTTAACATTCCCCACGAATCCGGAAGCACTGACTTTCGTTTACCCCGATGGCGATGGCGAGCCGCCTAAGCTTATTGTCTCTCGACGAGACTCTACATTTTTGTACTACTATAAGCTCCAGCCGAATTTGATAGAGCTTGCTCGTCACAACTTGAATCCGGAAAGTAACTCATGGGTGTCCTTCTGCGCCATGGACCTGATTCTTGATCCCACTGAGCAGAAATATATTGGTGTTGCCACTTCGACTGTGCCGCACATGCGGTTTATGATGCTGAAGTCGGGAGATGATAATATCCTTAAAAATGCATTTACTCGGTCGCCACAGGATGCCTATTCCACCGGTAGAATCTGCTGGAGACCTCAGGGATCGGTAAGAAGCACTCCTTTTTTTTTAGCTGGATATAACAATGTGCTAACTTTTTGTCAGGGTGTTTGGTGTAATGGAGATGATGGTTTGATTAGAGGTGTGGAAGTATCTACAGGCGCAGTCGTCGCTGAGCTGAGACACCATGAGGGTAAAGTCAAAGCAATCTACTCTGGAATAGTAGATGGCAAAGAAGTTGTGGTTTCTGGTATGCTTTTTGCAAATAATGCTTCCATTCTCCGAGTGCTAATTTTGGTTTAGGTGGATTTGACAAGACGATTGCGGTGTGGGAGATTGAGCCCAGATAAAGCTAAATCAGCTTTGAAGTTGAGCACAATTTTTGATGTATATAGAGTGAATGCTTGGAGTCATATAAAAATCATGAAAATATTGATAAATATTGTGTGATTGGGTAGTCATATACTTTAATGTGCAAAAATAGATCTATTTCAGCAATACTGCCTTCTTACGCCAATTTCTTGCTACTCTAAACAGCAGGAGAATCAACAATTCTACCTCTATAGTGAATCAGTTAGTATCAAACTACAAAACGTTAGGGAAATTGGAGTACGTACGGTCTCTAAACATAAAAAGCAATCCTTGAACAAGGACTCCCTTTGAGATCTGAGGTCCTACGCCTTTAAAAAGACCTTGAACTCCCTCGTTCTTAAACAAATACACCAGAGCATCGACAAACGAGTTGTAACGCTTCTCGCCAGCCTTTGGCTTTGACTGAGTCATGACTTTGGCTACAATCATTGGTTGTGTCGCTACAGTAGCCATCGACTTAGACAATGCTCCTAGAACTTGTAGTATCATAGAAGTAAGCAACTGTTCATATACTTTCAAATAGAAGTGGTGTACTTACAGAACGAATCATAAGCAGTAAGATTTGCCTTGTTGGCAAAGAACATCTGTCTGAATCGCTGATACATGCCATATGTGATGGCCGGATTCACTACCAACACCAACGATGCTTTAAGTCCTCTCCATAAGCCAGCCGGCCCGTCTTCAGCAATAACATCTTTGCTGGTCTTGAAGAAAGCTGCGGGTGTCTCCTCAGTTTGTTGACGCGTAGTGACTACGCTGACGGGGATTGTGAATATCTGTGCTAAAGCTCCGGCTGCGGCCCCAAGGACCAGCTCCATAGCGGTAGAAATTGTGGGATACTTCTTTTGATACGCAGATCGAATGAACCCATACCAACTTTTGAATTGTTAGCACTGTTCACATGTCTTGCCCAGTACAAGATACTTACTAAAAATAAGCGAAGTTGGTCGATGCGACGCCAACAAGAGAGCCAGGGAGGCCAGTGTATAGAGCAGAATAGCCACCCTTCTCGTAAATTTTCTTCAGAGCATCGACGGTGCCAGTATAATAGTCCTCATGGTCTCTGTATGCATGTAAGAATAGTGTGATATAAGAGGGTCGCGAGGTAACTTACATATCTCCCTTTTCTAAATCAGAAGAAGGCTTTTTCTTCTGTACCTGTAGCTTAGTCTTGGCTCTAAAATCTGTCAGTAGATTATTCACCGAGAATTTCTGTAGATAGAGGCGTACATGTCCAGAGGATAGACGATTGTGTTTGCTATTACCGCACCGGCAGCTCCGGATAGAGCGTAACCCCACGGAGGCAAGACTTCTCTGGAAGGAACAGGCATTGCAGTCAACAGTAAAAAGTAATCCAACCGGTGAGCAGATTGATGTTCTTAACGAACTGAGAAGTGGTCGGCGGTGAAGATGTGATAAATAACTGGAGTCGGAGCCGAAGCAGTCTCCGCTCTTGATCTATCAGTGAGATTTTAATGACGTATCTTAATGCGCGAATTCGCACTCTTTGCACTCCGAATTGAACAAAGGCAGCTGATTTGGTCGTATCTGAGTATTTGCAAAATGATAACAGTACAAACAACCCTCTCACTGCCTTCATCCAGCAAGACTGCCTCCTCCTCATCTGCCTGCTCTTCCACGTTCACGAGTCCCAGTCCCCGCCGCTCGGGCCGAGCAATGCCACCCCAACCTCGACTGAACTCTAATTTCCAGGGGTACCTCGCCCAACCCAGTGTGTAGTATAGACCCGATCGCCGCAAGACATGGGTCTGCGGGCTTCTCACTTGGTTCTGAGCCCCAGTCACCTCGGTAGAGTTCGCTTTTATATATTCCGGTCTGCTCATGACGCGGGACTCATGGACCTGCAAATCGAGACTCGTGCCAAGGTTAGTATTCAATTGCTACATTGTGATTTTTTGATAGCTCGGAATACTGATAGCTGCTACAGAATGCATTAGCGCGTGCTCAAGTGCTCATCAGAAGTGGTGATCGCGGCGGTGCGCTTCAAGCTGCGTTGGAAGCGAGTTCGTTATATATCGAAGCGACCCAAAAGGCGGGATCCAAAGCGGCAAGATCACGATTGAAAGAGCAGTTTGAAATTGCAGCCTCTTTTGCCCAGCAGATCAAATCAACTGCTGCTGTTGTGCCCAAATCAAACCCGTCTTCACCGCCGTCAAAGCCATCCAAAGATCCGAGTCTCTTCTCAGAATTGGGCCTGTCTACTAAAGAGCAAGCCGTTATTCTGAAAGGCTCAAAGATTGGCAATTTAGTATTTTTGCCCTGGGAATCGACTGATTCATTAAGCAATCCATCCCGCGAGCAATTTCTGTACGTGTACACATTTATTAGTGCAGCGCGTGGCTAACGCAATTTAGTGATCCCAACGGATACCTTTCATTATCGCCAGATCAAAGGCTTTATTTTGCGGGATGGAAACGGCCAGCTGATATCTGGGGCGATCAGGCCATTTTGTTTGTTGACTCAACTGAACGGGGTCATCAATTGGCGACTGATATATGCCAGGTAAATCCCAACTGTCGTTGCTGAAGTGACTGGTGCAATATTCTAATCATACGTAGGACATTTTACCGGACTGCTCGGTAGTCGCTTCATTGTGTGCAGCAGCTCACTGGGAAAACATTGCTGGACGAGTGGTGAATAGCCCAGATATTTTTATAACGAAGACAAATAGCTAATATATATATACAGTTGATCTCAGATATACTACAACCATCTCATGTGTCGCCCAGCGGGAAATACAACGTCAAATTATTTTTCAATGGTGTTTATCGAAAAGTGTGTAAACATTTTTTATTATCAATCTATAGTTGATATGCATTCTGACGCTATCTGTAGGTTGTTATCGATGATTTTCTGCCAACCACTGATTCATCACGATATATCCATGTCACATCACAGTCTCATAAAGGGCTTTACAGCCCAGCATTAATTGAAAAAGCTTACTTAAAAGTCATGGGCGGATATGACTTCCCTGGATCGAACGCGGCCAGCGATATTTTTGCTTTGACGACTTGGATTCCCGAGCATATATTACTGCACAGCGACGATGTAGATTCCTCTCCACTCTGGGATCGTTTATTTTCCGCCTGGAATTATCAAGATTTATTGATCACGGTTGGTACAGGACTTCTTACTGCCGATGAATCTACACATTTTGGCTTGGTCAGTGAACACGACTACGCTGTTATTGATATGCGGGTTCTCAAGAATGGTCAAAAAGTCGTTTTGATCAAGAACCCTTGGAACTTGGAAGATAAGATTGTTTCTCCACAAATTCAGCTACAGACTGAGGAACCATTACCTCAAATAGACAATTCGTTCTGGATGGCTTTTTCACGCATGTGTGTACGCTTTCACAGTCTCTATCTTAACTGGAATCCCCTGCTGTTCAAGCATAGAAAACAAAGGCATTTTGAGTGGAATCTGAAAAATGGAATGGGAGATAAATCTCTGTGTAAGTATTTGAATCGAGCTACTGACATTATGATTTGATGCTGATCCTTTATTTAGTTTCAAGTCCACAGATGTCTATTGCTAATAACGGAGTCGATCAGGCGCAGGTTTGGCTTCTTTTAACAAAACATATTATCAAAAATGAGCCCAAGATTTACATTGCGCTGCATATCTTCAAAGATCCTGGAACAAAAGTTTTGTATAAGAAATCCACAGTAGTAAAGGTATGTGAAACTACTCTTCATTCTGCTATTGCTAATCATTTTGCAAGTCAAACTTTGTCGACTCTAGTCAAACGCTTGTCCGAGTTGATATCCCAGCAAACACACAATACACCGTCGCGGTGGATGCAGAATGCGAAAGCTTTGCGCAGCGATCATTTTCTCTATTTGCATACTCGCTGAATCCGATTACTCTGGGACTAGCTACCGATCCGTTCCCGTACACGGCAAATGCAGAGGGACAATGGACGGAACTCACATCAGGCGGAAGCACAATGTCGTCTAGCTTTATGTATAATCCGCAGTACAAATTAACAGTCACTCAAGACTCGCTTGCTCAGCTTTTTATCGAGACTGGAGCGAGCGATCCTGTCTATGCTCAGGTTCTGTGGGGCGGTGGCCAGCGGGTCCAATCGTAAGCCTGTGTACTTTGTGGTCTAGAGTGTCTACTAACGGCTATTAATTCAGGGTTCGACCTCGAGATATCGTACTCGACACTAATGAATATCAAGTTGGCTCGGCATTGAGTAAACGGAGGCAGATCATGAAGGGAGAATATACTGTTGTCGTGTCATTGTATGATCCGGGGCGCACAGGCGAGTTTCATTTGCATTTGAATTCAGAGAATCCGATCCGACTTTCCAGATTGCCTGATTTTCGAGTTGGTTAGAAGGTGAATAGGGTAGTTGCTTTTAGGGATGCAGATCTCTAATTAGATTGGTCAAGAGTTGTAAGATTTTACATGAAGGCACCGTGCAGTGCATAATTGGCATACATTGCCCAACAATTACATTTCCATCTGCCATGCGTACGAGTAATACAAACACTTAGTCCGCTCGTCTTCCATAACCACCTCTACCTGGGTCATAATCCACTCTGAACTCATCTCTGATCTGACCGCCAGATTTTCCACGGCCAAATTGGCGTCCCTCTTTGAAACCGGCATCGATATCGGTCCTTATTGCTCGCTCGTCAAGTTTTGTCTTGTTGATAAATTTCATGCAAGCGAGTGTGTCCTCGACCGTGTAGTACTCGACGAAGCAAAATCCGCATGGTGTTTTACTGAAACGATCTAAACCCATGATAATTTTCTTGACTTCGCCGACCCTGGTTTTTCAGTGTTAGATCGTGTCAGATTAGGCGATATATCCATTAAATCACTCACTTTGAGAAGAGTTCCATGATCTGCTCTTCGGTTGTGTAGAATGATCTGTAGATGTGTTAGCACCTCTCCAGTTGAGCGGCATTAGCAGCTAAACTCACAAGTTTCCAACATATAATGTGGTAGATTCATCTAAAAGTTTTCGCTGAAGTTCCGCATCCTCTCTATCGGAATTACTCCTCTAATATAAAAGTGAGCTTCAGGATGCAAGTAGGAGAATTCGAGCAGAAATCGGCACATACCAGTTTCTTCTCTGTGTATGAACTTGGCGCATCCAGACGAACAGCTGAGTTGACTAAATACTTTCCACGAGCATCCATTTCTCTTTTTGCCGGGCTGAAAAAGAGTGGTTGGGTGTTAAACAGGTGGATCTGATCAAGATTGACTGTGTAGAAGGCAACGACGCCGCACTGTACATCTCCAGACAAAGACAGATTGTATAATTATATGATCCAAAGACTGTACATGCTAGAGAACGAAAATGCCGGTAACTGGGTATACAATCATGCGAGTTATAGAACTATAGCTGAATAGGCTCGGCTAACTGGTTTTTACAGGCTATATGTCGTGCAAGAACCTGGTACAATTGCAAGCACAATATCGAGCGTCAATGACAAAATCACACGTCTATTTCCAAAAGTTTCTGGCAAGTGGTCGTTTGAGTACAAATTATTTCGCGAAAATCCAGAGATAAGTGCTCCGGGAAGACAAGGATCACAAGCGAATCTGGATCAATTTCAACAACAACATAACAAAGCACGATTTCTTTCACAGCTACACCTTTCCACCCACGACGATGATGTGTTCACTCTCGTGGACGAACCGATAAGCTACTCGGCTGCCCGAGCGGGAGTGAAATCAGACAAAAAAGTACTTGCTGTGTTTGATAAGGGGATGGACTCGATTATAGGATCTAAGCTACAGAGTATATGGTTACTGCGACAATCAATGAGAGCAGATGGATCAGTGTTCGCGGTAGGAGACACTTATATCGTTCGCACGGCAAATATAACCCAGAATGGCGCATTCAAATTTTTGGTTATAGAGGTAATGGAACCACGCTACTATGATATAAAGAGCAATTGACTGACGCGTCAGCTTTTTAGATTGAATACCTCGGCAGCGATGATTTAGAATCGTCGAAACAACCGATCTCTAACTTTGCTACACAATGCTCATTTCCTCAGGGGCGGATATTTTTTGGAGATACCGTAGAAATATACCGGGAACCCAATGAGAATCCGAAGAAGTTTGGCAAAATCACTCATTGTCTGCAGTATATGGAGTTCTTCAGAATGCGTCCGTCAAACTAAACGATCTCGGCGAACGCGTCAACTGAAAGGTTTTTCCGATGTATATTTAGAAATATGTAAGATAGACAGAACAACGCGTAAATTATGTACAATATTTGCATGCAGATTTTCGTAAACAAGCAACTTGCGCACTTTAAACTCACGCACCGACAACTACACACCGATCCCCAATCCAAAATAAATGCCAAACACAATAACACTAAACAAAATCCTAACATATCCAATAACATATATAACAACGAAAAACACATTCCTAATGATGTCAACTTATCCGAGAGCATCTATAGCGCTCTCCAACGTTATCTATTATTCACTCAATCTCGGCAACGAGCGCAAAACTGGTAATCGAGCCAGCAGCCAGTCCAAGGTTAAGTGCAAGACCCATGAATCCACCAGCAGCTTCCTTCTCGTCTGTTTCAACATAGCTCTCAGCGTTCATCATTGCGCAGCTGCCGATGTATCCGTTCGTGAGACCAAACAAGAATTGCAGGAGCATGTAGTAGAAATCGCTGGGAATGGCGGCACCTTCACCGTTGACGTTGCAGAGGAAGAACAGAGGAATGAAGATCAACCGCACGACAGCAAAAAAAGCCATACGTTTCTGAGAGCGCATCACGAGCCAGGGATATCCACAGATTAGTCGGCCGGCCAAGTCACCCGCGTTCCATAGCAAGTATGCGAATGGGATGAAGACGTTCGGGCGGAACCATGAGTTGATCGAAGTCACGCCGTCAATGTAGTTCACCGAGAGAATGGTAGATGCAAACACGGGGAACATCAAAGTGATGCCAAAAGTAAAGAAGACGGCAAAGGCCGAGTAGTAGAGCTTCTTAAAGAGGAGGGTAAGAGGCACGTATTTTCGCGCTGGTGTGGTTGAGATCTCCCCATACTCACCCGAACCATCAGTTGCTGCGCGTACACTGCCGTAATTAATCACAGCTCTTTGCCTTCGATAAAACGACATGTAAAAGACAATAGTGATAGCGGTGACCGCAGTAGCGGTTAAGAAATAAACGAAAGAACTGGCCGAAGAAGCGGCGCCAGACGCGCCAGCGGAAGATGACTCGACAGATACGACAGAGATAATCTGAGCAATAGAAGGAAGTACACCGGCAATGGCTTGGCCGACCATGATTCCTTGAGTGTATACAGGGGTAAACAGGTTTGCAATGGCAAACGCGCCATTCTGAGAGAGCGAGGTGGCTACAGCAGAGAAAAAGACTGAAATGAGAAGGTAGATAAAGTATACTACGATATGCCATGCTTCTTCAGTAATTGAGGCAAGAGCTAACAAAGTGAAGTTGACCGCATTTAGAATCAGGGCGACCCAGATACGGAACGTGTAGCTAGCACTCTGTTGCTTGTGCGAGAGATAGAGCATCGCCAAAGTCGCGGTGACAGTACTGGTGGTCATCATAACTTTTGAAAATTAGCCAAAATCTCAAAGAAAAAAAAAACAAGAATACTCACAGCTCTGAAAGTTTTCTCTTAAGAACTCGCTTTCTTTGAATCTGTCCTGAAAATACGCGGCTGCACTAAGGAAGCAGTTCCATGGCCAGAGCATGGCAAGTCCTTCGAAATACAATCAGTAAAGTCCACCTCTCTCACGTCTGATAGATAACTAACCAAGAAGCAAAAACGCCCAATAATCCATGGCAACGTAAGTCTCCTTCGCCTGTTGTATCATCTTTGCATGCGCGTCCTCGCCAGCATCGGTCTCCAGACTACCAAGGGCACCGGCGGCAATTTGGTCATCGTCATTCTCAATTGTTGAGGTCGAGAACTCGGTCAATGAATCAGATAAGAGATCCTCATCTCTCAAAAGCCGCGAACGTGCGGGATCTAAAGCATCGGCCATGGAAGATGTGTGTGCGTTGCTGGCAGGACCGTGGAGCAGCTTCGTTTGATATCAGTAATAATTCACTTTACAGTGCACAGCAAGGTGCGCGGTGCACGAGCCAGGACTTGCAAACAAAGTGTAATACACGGGGATTGTACCATTATATACTTTCTGACGTTCACGACATAAGCATGTTATCAAGTGATATGTACACCCTGGTGGTTATCAGCTATGAGTGAACTATTTTCACTGGATATACTAATTTTGAAAACATAGAATGAAACTAATTTATCTCGTAATTACTCATACTCCTAGTAAATCAGTCAACTGGGGAAATAGGGGGAGAAACTCGTTTGAGTTCATCGGTGGATGCAGCGCAATCAGGAACAATCTGAGCGATCGCGGCCCTCAGCGCGGACCATATATAAGCCCACCTCCTTCTGCCAACTTGTCCCACCACATACACTCTCAATTGATCTCAATTTGGCTGTAGCTCTTTCCAAAATGACTGAATTCGACCCTAAGGATATGGAATACCGATTCCTCGGAAACACCGGTCTTCGCGTGTCGTGCCTCTCGTATGGAGGTTGGCTTACCGTCACGGAGGAGTCTGAGAAAATCACCAAGGAGTGCTTCGAGATTGCCTGGAGCCGTGGTGTTAACTTTTTCGACACTGTACGAGTGACTTATTGAAAAATTGCCATTATTAATTGCAACTGGTATCTAAGAGTTGATGGCAATGCTAACAAACTGGTGTAGGCTGAGATCTATACCAACGGCCAGTGCGAGATTGTCTTTGGCAAGGTGCTCAAGTCTCTTGGCTGGACTCGATCCGACTATGTTATCTCGACCAAGCTCTACTTTGGTTTTGGAGAGAAGAGCCCTAATGGCCGCGGATTGTCGCGCAAGCATTTGATGGAGGTATGATGATCTATTGATTGGGAGGTAGTGACTAGCTTGCTAATGCTCCATAGGGTCTTGACAAGTCGCTCAAGCGCCTTCAGCTTGACTACGTCGATGTCATCTTTGCCCATCGCCCGGATCGCGATGGTGTGCCAATGGAGGAAGTCGTCCGCGCTTTCACCCAAATGATTAATGACGGCAAGGCTCTGTACTGGGATACATCCGAGTGGTCGGCCTTTGAGATCGAGCATGCGCATCATATTGCGACTAAATTTGGATTGATTGCGCCAATTGCCGAGCAGCCTGAGTACAGTGCTCTTAAGCGCGATCGTTTCGAAGCCGAGTACAAACCGTTGTACGACCTGTACAAGTACGGTACTACTATCTGGAGTCCTTTGGTATATTACTGCTGATTATTTACTCTACACTTAAACCAATCTAATGCGTTTATATAGGCTGGTGGTATCCTCACTGGAAAGTACAACGATGGGTTTGCACCCGGTACCCGCTACGGCGACCAGTCGACTCCCGTCGTCAAGATGATCCGTAAGCGCTGGGAAACACCCGAGGGCCAGGCTAAGATCGAGAAAGTGCGCAAGTTGACCAAGATTGCTGAGGAGCTTGGATGCACTACTGCTCAGCTTTCGCTTGCTTTCTTGCTGAAGAACAAGAATGGTAAGCATATTGACTTCTCATTGTGACAATTACGTGTACTAACGAATAACTATAGTTTCGACCATTCTTACTGGATCATCAAGAGCTGAACAGGTTGTTGAGAACTTGGACTCAATCAAGGTCTACCGGAAGCTCACTGATGCTCACCTGGAAGCAATTGAGAAGATTCTGGACAACAAGCCTGACTACAACGCGCTTTTCTAAACGTTCAGAAATCTTTTGCTATATACAAACAAAATCCATATCTTATAATAAAATCAAATCAAAAATATATTCATCACTCTATTTCTCCCTTTTGCTTCTTATCAAAATAGAGCGCAGCAGCACACATAGCCTTTATGTCCTGCGTAGCAGTCAACAGATCCGCGAGTGGCACAAGCTGTAACGTAATTCTCTCCCGCTCATTTTCAGCTCCTCCGGATCTTCCTTCTATCTCGGCCATCTCGCTGGCATCCATCAGTTTTTTACAGTAGAAAAACTGAAGTTGCTCGTCACTGCCGCCAGCACTTGTATAGAGACCACCATTTGTCGTATACAATGGACGCATATCTTCTGGTTTGACGTCGACTCCGCATTCTTCGCGTAATTCGCGCTGGGCGGTAAATGAGAGGGTGCCGCTTCCGCTTGAGTCGTCGCCGTGGTCGTACATGCCGGCGGGGATTTCGTGCATTGCCATTTCTGCACCGGGGATTCGTGGTTGAACGGTGATAATCACCTGCGCTTTGCCTAGCAAAGTATTAGCATAAATAAATTAACGCACGCATCTCAGATTGAAGGCTAGGACATACTGTCGTCGTAATCCGCCGAATTATTAGCAGCCGGATCAGTTGACGGGTAGACAATGACAAGAATTGCAACGCTTTGTCCTCTCAAGAACACAATTCCAGGTAAAGCATTTTTATTCTCATCTTCGACTAATGCTTTCAGCTTTAGAAAACCAAGCCGGCTTCTACTGAGATCCCAGTGTTAGCCATGTAAAACTTGCATAATCTGAACACAAAGACCTCACTTTCCGAAGAAATCTGCGCTTTGAATCTCGATTTTCTTCAGCTCGTAGTAGCTTCCCTTTGCATCTCTTTTATGGGCATATCCACCTTTCACAGCAGTCGCTTTCAGACTCGTCTGTAAACGGTCAAACCAGCGCACAAAGGGCTGGAAAGAACATACTTGATCGGCTGCTAGTGTTGATGTTAGATGAGGCGCAATCTCAACTCGCACTGAGTTGTACAAAAAAGAGGTAGCTGGTATGGATCCCATCTGTTTCAGTGCTGTGATAACTTTACCCATACTCGTACTGTAGCACAATTGGCAAACAGTATCCACCTATTCCAAGTTATTGCTCGAGTTGCCTGGGGCAGTCTAGAAACAGAACTCCCAACTGAGCCGCACTGATGGTTGGGTTGTCGTGTCTCGACCCGTCAAGGGCGGTCTGAGCATGCTCGAGCTGGTTAAAGCCAGAAATTCAAACTCACACAGCACTGCCAGCTATTGGTTATAGAAGATAGAACGTTATCTGAAGGTTTTATTACGTCTTTGCGGTATATTAGTTTGGTTTTTATTTTACACTTGGAGCCAAAGAATTGATGGCGCGGGGTGTTAGTTCAATCGCTCAGGTGCCATCTGTGCAGCAGCAGATTAGAGCGGGTATCGCTCAAGCTCATCGCCGCCGATACCGGCAGCTTCATGGCAGTGCTCGACAGTACCACGGCACAGCTTTAGGAGGCTGTAGTTCACAGCCCAGGGGACATAACGCGGATTCGAAGCTGGCGAAAGAGCTTCAGGTATTAACGCGGCTTGGCTCGGGACGGCAGCTGAGTAGCACACGATCACTGGACTATAGCTTACTCGCGGTTTCCCCGGAACTCCAGGATGATCCCGCCCCTGCCGCACCTACAGGCATGACAATCACTGATCCTCTGGTCTTGTACCGGCACTATGTGGACTCTGGGCGGATTCGCTCTGACGAAGCACAACATCGCGCTGCGATCGAGTTCCAAAAATTGTACTATCGCGTGAAAGATTATATGCCTTCTGGGGACTTTCAGCGACAGATTGAAAGGCTTTCTGATCTCTTACATGTGAGTATTTATCCGACTGGAGATCTTGTACTAACGCAGCTAACATTGAGTAGGAAATGGAACAACAGCCAGAGCAGAAATCGACATGGTATAGCCCTGAACGAAAGACTTTATCGCTGATCAAAAAGCTTTCAGACGAAGAGGAGGTTTTCATGGCAGAATCTCCTCAAGGATTAATGATTCACGGTGAAGTGTAGGCTATCGTCTGTACATTTTGCTGATAGTAATGGTGCTAATCGGATTGTATAGTGGCAGCGGAAAGTCAATGTTGATGGACTTGTTCGCTGCATCGCTTCCCCATGGATCTAAACGTCGATGGCATTATCACAATTTTATGTTGTCAGTATATGCACGGATTCACCGAGAGTCGCAAAGAAATCAAACATTGCGGTATCTACCAGACACCTCAGCCAAGAAACAACGAATAAATCTTCAGAACGAGTACGCACTTTTGAAGATTGCGCAGGAGCTAGTTGAAGAGAGCGCAGTTTTACTACTTGACGAGTTTATGTTGCCAGACATTGCAGCAGCGAAGATTGTAAAGACTTTATTTACGTATTTTTTCAAGATGGGCGGTGTACTTGTAGCTACTTCTAATCGGCTGCCAAAAGGTAAGTTCTTATTGCGAGAATTAAGAACTAGAAACTAAACGGATATTATAGAGCTTTATTCGGTTGATTTTATGAAATCACAGTTTGGCTCGTTTTACGACATTCTTCAATCACGCTGTATATCATATGACATGCGCAGCGAAAACGACTGGCGCCGGATTCTCTGTGAAGAGTCGTCAGCCGACGCAGCCGGCGAGTCACCTACAGCAGACGGCGTGGCTAAAGTAGAGACCGTTCAGCGATATTGGGTTTCTGGGGTTGATTCTGAAGACTCATGGCAAGAAACGCTGCGGCGGGTTGTTCCGTCGTCTGGTGTCGTGCGTGAGGATCCTGAAGCTAGTACAGAAGAGATCCAAGTATACGGTCGCGCGCTGCGAGTACCGTGGACGAAGAATGGAGTTGCTATGTTCACGTTTGAGGAGCTGTGCGATTCGCCTTTAGCCGGCGCAGATTACATTTCGATCGCGTCGCGGTATCATACAGTTGTGCTTGACCAAGTCCCAGAGTTGCGAGTGACGAAGAAGAATCAAGCGCGACGACTGATTACGCTGCTTGACGCGCTGTATGAGTGTCGTGTGCGATTAATTATTCGAGCAGAAAGAGAAGCAGACGGGCTATTTTTCCCAGAAATGCAGAGAAACGACGGGCACAACATAGCAGATGTGATGATTCCGAATGAGAGCATGACTGGGGCCGCTGATTCGAAGTCCATGAATGGCACAGATGCTGCAGCAAAGACTGACGAGGACTCGCTCGAGCTAGAGATGTATTCGGAGGTAGACCTTGATCTTTCGAGTCCATACCGACCTAATGTGTCTGCGTATGACGAGACTGAGAAAGAGGCTACGTTTGCGACTGCAGCTGCGCCAGTCGCAGACCAGCAGCAAAAAAGTGACTACACTAGGTCGTCGGCGTTTACGGGCGAAGACGAGCGGTTTGCGTTTAAACGTGCGATTTCGCGGCTAAAGGAGATGACGGGGTCGCATATGTGGTGGGAGCAGGATCGATGGCTGCCGCTCGAGCCTGCGGCACGGATGTGGGAGAATCATGGCGAAATACAGGAGGAGAAGGAACACAAGCGAGAACGCGGGCTGCGCGACGACGGCAGCGAGCGAGCGCAGCTGCATGGCGAGCGGAACGCGTTCCAGAGGCACGAAGAGGACCCGCCGCGATTCAGCATGGCACATTTTTGGTCTATGATTAGCTGGGGGGAGGGGAAGAGACGAGATGCCGCGACGCGGCGGTGGATGCGCGGTGCGGACGCGTTCCGGGAGGGCAAGAGCGCGTCAGGCGACGCGTAGTTGCCTCAGAGGGCAGGCGGTCATCAGTGACTGAAGTGTCCGAGTAGGGCTGAGGAATTGCTTGGTTTTTGGGTTAGGATTGTATTGTTCGGGACACCAGAGTCACTGTGTGGCGCGCCGGAAAGCATCAGGAACGCACGGATCTTGATAAGCGCGGCATTAAGGCGAGAATGAAAAACGGCGGACTGCGCGAGCCAGAAAGCGGAGATGCAGCCGTGTGCAAACAAGAAAGCAGCTTATAGAATGGAATATCTGTGAATACATCCTGGACACAGCTGCAGACGCGTCGAGCAGCGCGTCAAGCGTGTTTTCTGAATCTGGAAACTAGGGCCAAGGCTCCAGGGTAAGAGACGGAACGCGTAAACAGCCTAGTCCCACGCGGCTTGATTTGAAGCGGGAGACACCAGCAAACTTTACTTGAACTCTAAGCCCGACAGCCAAGTTCAAGCAGGGGCTCGGAGACACTCACTTCGAACGCAGCTTGGAGTCGCCTTAAATGCCTGCTCTGGCCGCTGTTGTTTTTGCCTTCCCTGGCTTCGTGCTGTCTTTGTCCCTCCTCGTCCCTCTTGCTCGTGCGACTGCTACTTCTCAGCAATAGCCTACCTGAGCTGCTCGAGAACATCCCAGTCCTCACTCACCCCCCCCAGCCAGTCAGTCCAGACGTGTCTGTCTCTCACGTTCCCCTATTCGCCCTCTAGTCCCCTCCGCGCCTGCACAATGCTCGTCCAGGCTATCCGCATTCTTGTGGCAGTCGCCTTCCTCTCCCTCCTCGTGGACGCTTCTCCGGTCGCCAACAGTCGCCGCTGGCTCAACTTTGGCTACGGCCTGGGCGAAAAAGTCCGGGGTGTCAACCTCGGTGGATGGCTTGTTCTCGAGCCTTACATCACGCCCTCCCTCTTCGAGCAGTGGCCTGATTCGACTGGCCCCATTGATGAGTATCACTTCTGCGAGACCCTTGGCAAGGACGAGTGTCTCGCGCAGCTCACCCAGCACTGGGACACCTGGTTCACCGCCGACGACTTCCAGCAGATGCACGACGCTGGCCTGAACCACGCCCGTATCCCAGTTGGATACTGGGCCTTCGCCCTCCTCGACAATGACCCCTATGTTCAGGGTCAGATTTACTACCTTGAGCGTGCTCTGCAGTGGGCTCGTGACGCCGATATCAAGGTCTGGATCGATATCCACGGAATGCCTGGCTCGCAGAACGGCTTCGACAACTCCGGCCAGCGCGATGTCATTAACTGGACGTGCGAAGACTTTATGTTCCAGTTCTCAAAGTCAATTCTTGCGACCGCAATTGCCACTTATTCCGCTCCCGAGTGGAACGACGTCGTTGTCGCTGTCCAGCCTGTTAACGAGCCTCTCGCCTCTAACGGCGCCGTCGATATTACAAAGGTGAAAGACTACTACGGCTATGCCTACGAGCTTCTCCGTGTCGACTCGCAGTCTGACATTGTTCTCAGTCTTCATGACGCATTCATGGGCATTCCCTACTGGGATGGCTTTATGGACTACCCCGACTTCACGAATATCATCCTTGACCATCATTCATACCAGGTCTTTTCCCAGGGCGAGCTTCAGATGAGCATTGATCAGCACATTGCTACTGCTTGTGGTGACGGCGACGCTGCCCGCTCGTCGTCGCTCTGGACTGTTATTGGCGAGTGGAGTGCCGCCTTAACTGACTGCGTATGTTGTTGCTAGTAGTTTGCTTTGTCCGATTTGATCTGATACTAATTTTAACAGGCTATCTGGCTCAATGGATACGGCCGTGGCTCGCGTTACCAGGATGGCTACGACGGCAGTGAGTACATCGGCTCTTGCGCAGGAAAGTCCGACCTGAGCAGCTACTCTGACGACGACAAGGTCAACACCCGCAAGTACATCGAGGCCCAGCTTGACGCTTACGAGCAGAACCAGGGTTGGATGTTCTGGTGCTGGAAGACGGAGAATGCAGGCGAGTGGGATTTCAGCGCCTTGCTTGCGGCAGGCCTCATGCCGCAGCCACTCGACTCACGGACGTACCCCAACCAGTGCGGTTACTAGGCTAACAAAAATGGTCTATCTTGTATTTTTTTGCTGGCAGTCAAGTTGCTATGATTTTGTTTGCCCTAATTTGGGATTTGGCACGATTGCTTTGGGTGTCTCTTTGGTTCGGATAGACGGGGATAAGTGTAGAAAGGGGAAACCAGAGCCGACTGGTCGTGCTTTTTTTGAACACAAAGACGACGTTGGGCATCTGTAGTCGCGAGCTGCTTTGCGAGCACGCAGGTCTGGTCGCTTCTGCTTCTCATGTGTACTTTTTTTTTTACTTTATGCTTTTTGCTTTTTGTAAAGTTGCATTCGAAACCGCTGTCTGTGCACAGAAAATGTGTGAGTAAGGGCTGCTAATATTAACTACACGATAACTTCACTGCTGTAGACTGAGAAATGTAGAGCGACAGACCTATTTCTATTTTTGGTCTCAGATTTGAGTTAGTTCAGCGGGTAAAAACGCGGCATGTGGCAGTGTTCTCAGGGCGCGTGGAACTCAGTGCCTTTTGTTGATTATTCAGAGGCGTGCTCGCGTCCAAGCACGCGTTAGCGCGTCTGAAAGCGTGGAGATCGCTATGATGGCCTGGCAAGGTCGCGTACAGCACGGATCCAGACTGTGGCTGGCTCTGTTTGCTTGCTCATGTCGTTTATATTGAGTGATTGTGCGCTGTGCGGTTTCAGAATGATGCTACGCTGCTCTGGGCCTTCCTCTCTCGCGTCGCCTATCGCTGCTGCCTCGCCAGCCATCGGCAATCCTCCATTCACTCGCGACATTAAATGTACGCGTACACGTATCCCACAAACGAAACAAAACATATTCCATGGCTTGGTATTGAATTTCCTGCGTTATGCTGCACTGCGCCAGATCTCAAAAGCCCATTTCGCTGCGTCCGTTAGCTGTCAGCTGCCTTCAACGGAAGGGGGCTTTTGCCGCTGCTTGTCTGCTCGAGGCATGCTTCGTGTGCCATTGGTGGCAGCGCTGAGATCTCGCTGCTTTGTCTGTATGCCTAACTCTTCCAGATCAGCTGTTCTAATTATTCCTTCTCTGCTGTGTCTGTTCTGTCTCTCTATCTTATCTGCAATCAACTGCTCTTCGCTCATCTCACCCGCTGCCATTCTAGCCAGCCACGCACAGGCCACGCAGTTCACCGCACCATTCTGTCTCTCAGCGCTCTTCTCCACACATCCCCACTGCCTCCTTCTCCAGGTCTTGCTGCTCTGCCCTTCCTACTCATCCTCAGGTATCTAATCCCCTTTGAAGCAGACCACCACTGTGATATGCCTCCCCGGAAAGCAAAAGAGCCCATCGACTCCGCATCGCTCCGTCGCTCAAGCCGCACACAAGGAACTGCACCACCCCTTGCGGCCGTAACCACCAAATCCAAAGTCGATAAGCCTGCGAAGAAAGCTGCTCCTACGCCCACGAAAGAAGAGAAAGGCGAAAAGAAACCAGCAATGAAAATACTCGAAGTAGGCGATCCGATCCCCGATGTCGACGTACCCGACCAAGAAGGCGCGCTCGTCAACCTCGCAACCCTCTCTTCCACAACCCCGACCATCGTCATCTTTGCCTATCCGAAAGCTAGCACCCCGGGCTGTACCCGGCAAGCCTGTGGTTTTCGCGATGAGTATCCGAAATTCGACGAGCGCAAGGTAGCTGTTTTCGGGCTTTCAGCGGACTCGATCTCGGCGCAGAAGAATTTCAAGACAAAGCAAAACCTGCCATACCAGCTGCTCGCCGACACCAAATACGATCTGATAGGGCCTCTTGGAGCAAAGAAGACCGCTACCGGCGGTATAGTTCGTTCGTATTGGGTTATTAAGGATGGCAATATTGCAACAAAAGTCATTGGCGTCAAGCCTGAGGACTCTGTCGCGAAGTCTTTGAAGGAAATCTTGGAGCAATAAATGTACTTTTATTTTGTATTTTTAGTTGGATTCAGACAGTTTAAATTTATTCTGTCCTCTTGCGGTTGGTAATGCAGCGAAACAAACAAACATTTTTCTGTATAATAATTACAATCTTATGATCCAAAACCGCAAATAACTTCTTCTTTGCATATCTATTACACTCCAACGCACGGCGAACCGTTCTTGTTTTTAATCGCTATATAAACTAAATCCTACACTACCTGTAATCGCCCGTGTTATACAGCCCAATATCAACTTCCGCTTTTCCCTCGCCATTCACAAGCGTTTGATACCCAACCTGCCCCACACTCTTCTCGAGCTTCTTCAACCGCGCGTTCTGGAATCTTATTTCCTCCAAATGTTCAAGATATCCATTCTCCACTCCGGTGACGTATTCGCCAGTGAAGACACCGACTTCGAACTGCGAAATCTGCGGGTTCTCCTTGGCGCATGCGGCAATCAGGTCCGGAAGAGTCTGGTAAATGACGTCGTCGGCGCCGATAGCGGCCGCAATTTCAGCCTCCGTGCGGGAGTATGCGACTAACTCTTTCGTATCCGCAAGGTCGATGCCGTAAATATGGTTATATCTGATTGGCGGTGCGCAGCTGGCGACGTAGACTTTCTTTGCGCCAGCCTCGTGCGCCATCTGCACAATCTCTTTGCTAGTAGTTCCACGCACAATCGAATCATCGACGATCAGCACGTTCCGGTTCATAAACTCGAGTTCCATGGCGTTCAACTTCGTGCGCACGGATGATCGGCGCGCCTGCTGGTCTGGCATGATAAAAGTGCGGCCGACATAGCGGTTCTTGACAAAGCCTTCGCGATAGATGATTCCGAGCGTAAACGCAAGCTGCAGAGCAGCGTTACGCGAAGTATCTGGCACGGGAATAATCACATCGACTTGCTTCTTAAGATTCTCCAGTCCACCAAATCGCTTGACGAGGTTCGCGGCAAGCTTGTCACCCATGGCAAGGTGGCTTCGGTACACCGAGATGCCATCCATAACCGAGTCTGGTCGGGCAAAATACACATACTCAAAGATATCAGGCGTGTAGGTCAACTGAGGCACAATCTGTCTGATAATTGGCTTCATCGTCGACTTGGGGATGATAACAGCCTGTCCCGGAAGTAAATCCGTCCACTTCTGGCATCCCTGTGCTTTGAGTGCAACGGACTCACTAGCCATCAAGTGATCAACCGAACCATTGGCGTTCAGACGCTCGCCAAAAACAAGCGGTCTGATTCCATTGGCATCACGGAATCCAATAAGTCCAAATCCAGCGAGCATACCAACACAGGCAAATGCACCCCGGCATTCACGGTATACACCTCCAAGCGCGGTGAATATATCCTCTTCATTGACACGCACTTTGTTGGTCTTCTCAAGCTCAGAAGCAAATACGTTCAACAAGAGCTCAGAGTCGGAGTCGGTGTTGATGTGTCGGTGCACGTCTTGGTCGAGGTACCGCTTCAAGGCAGGTGCATTTATAAGATTTCCATTCTAGGCAATTCATTAGCATCAGAGGTCGCAAAGTAAGCGAAAAAAAAAAGCATACGTGAGACAGGATAATGCCATAAGGCGAGTTGACGTAGAACGGCTGAGCTTCGGAGTTGGCGGAACTTCCACTAGTTGGATATCGCACTATATCAATGCGTTAGCTATCCCCGAAAAGAAGAAATAAACTGCCTCACAACAGATGTAACGTTCCCATATCGTACAGAAGCACAGGCGGAACAGACTAGAAAAATGCTAGATAGCTTAGATGGAACTTACAATGACCAACACCCATATTTCCGATAAGACCCAACATGCGCGTCTGATTGAATACGTCTCTGATCATACCATTTCCCTTGCACTGATACAAACGACCGCGGGGTCCACAGGTAACAATACCAGCAGCATCCTGGCCACGATGCTGCAAGAAATGCAGAGCTTCAAGGATTTGCGGAGCCGAGTTGGCGTCTTGGTCGGCAAGCAGGATACCGCAGATACCGCACATTTTAACTGACTCTTCGTTGCTAACTAAGGCTCGTTTTCAAAAATAGCAATATTTAGACGCAGCTAGTAACTCGTAAAAGAGACTCTTTATAGTTCTGTCCTGTCTTGAGAGACAGAAGCTCGGTTGCGTCTTCGTGGGACTTGGGCGACTGGCATTCTGAAATTTTAGGAACTGAGGAGAGTCAACGGAAAATTATTTAAGGACGGGCTTGCGGCGCATGCCAATGTGGTAATGGATTTATGGTGTATCTAATGTACACATTGTGCATTTATGCTGACCGTAAGGTACTATGTGTGCTGTAGCTGACGTTGCGAAGCGTAGAAAATGAATATCCGTAATTATACCAGCACAGTAAATACAGCAGCACCACTCAAACTACACCCAATCCCTGCTCTATCGCTGCCAGCCCAACAAGGGACCTGATATCCTCTTCCAGCATCGCAACCGTCCAAAGCTCGAAACTCCCAACGCTCCCACTCAAGCACTCTGATGACTAAATAATTACGTATGCGGCTTTATGTGACGTCACCAGCCCACTTGCCTGTCTCGTGTCCCACGACTATATATAATAGATCTCCATTACTCTCTCCTTCCTCCGAGTGTATTGTGTGCGCTTCTATAAAGACCAGTTAAAGCATACAAACATATTTTAAATGGACATTTTATCTTCTTCTTCTTCTTCTTCTTCTTCTATGTCACAGCAGCCAGATCCCTCGCCTCCCATAACGCCCTCCAGCACCTCCGGCACCTTCACGCCCCCCCAGATCATCGGTGTCGCTACGCCCACTTCGTCTACCTTCTCGGACGACACTTTACCAGAGTATCCTGACTCGCCGACCGAGTCAGAAACTAACGTGACTCCCGTTGTGTCGTACACTGCGCTGCAGAATATGCCTTCACGTCCGGAGTCGCGATCGTCGACTTTGTCTGGCGTCTCGACGACTGCCGTGAAAGACGGTGTCGAAGGCAGAAGAGTACACCCGCAACAGGAAAGCTTCATTCCCTCTCTGTTAAGCGCATACAGTCAATACTCTTCTCAACCTCACCACCACCATCACCATCACCATCACCGCCAACAACAGCAGCAGCAGCAGCAGCAGTCTAAGGCTTCAGCATCTGGCGCAGAGTTAGCTGGTGATCAGACCCCGCGTCCGTTACTCTCTCGCTCGCCTTCGACCACTTCCTCAGCGTCTTCTTACACGACCGATAGTATCGGCGCAACAAGCTACACCTCTGCACCAGTCGAGGATATTACCCCCGCTATACCTGCTAATACCGTTGTTTCGAGTTAGGTTATGCACTCCTTGTAGAACGATGCAGACGCACCAAGAGATGAATAAGTGGAGTTTTGTTGGCTTTGTGGATTTATCTAGTCAATTTTCAATTTTGTATACGATTTTATTAAACAATTACTTGTAATACGAAAGCACGTTTACAGCATACTGAGTAAGTATTAAATGTTCATGCAATTTCCCTTCTATATTACTAACAGGCATTTCATATTCAAGAATATGCCTGCATTCTAAACACAAGTTTCATCTGCGCATCTTGCAGTGTGGATTGGAATAGTCGTCCGAAATCCAACTGCGGTCGGTCAAAGTAGTCTTCTTCAACTATTAAGCCTTGTTAGCACAGCACTCGGTTAAAAGAGAGCAGGATCATTAGTATTTACCTTCTTCACCGTCCTGAGTTGAAAGTCCTTGCAACAGAGAACACAGTTCATAAAGCACTTCGGCTTTCTTCTCATGGATAATGCGATTTCGTAAAATGTCTTGCAACGGTTCACATAAAGTTTCGAGTAATTCGCTAAATCTAATTAGAACTCGTCATGATTTGCAGACCAAATAACAAGTGCTTACTAGGCAACAGATTCGCCGTCCGTGAACAGAGCATAAAAAAGCTCATACTCGTCGTTGCATACAGTCCTCATATATGCTATGCCTTGTCGAGTCTATAAAACGTATTAGCTTTGGTCATCGAGAAATAATAGGTTTCAAATACATACAAGCTGAATCAAATCGGTAATCAGATTTTTCATATCCGAGATATGTTTAGAGATGACCGGGACTATAAGTCGTCTTCGCACGTTTGTGTAATACTTGTAGCAATCATTCATCAAACTGACATACTCCTCATGTCCTTCACATCGTTTCTGAATTTCATCAGTCAGACCCTGGAGAATCGGCGCGTCGACTTTGAATTTCGTGTAAAACAAAGCGGATTGAGTTGACTCGTTCAGAGCTTTGGCTGATATACGCGATTGCACGTCGCTGAGAACGTCGCGAATATTGGTGATAAAGTAGACGCGAATAAGAGTGAGCGCTCTCGTCATGCACTGTCGGAACCTCATGACATAGAGATCCATTCCTTTAAAGTTGGGCTGCGTAATGAGTTCCGTTAGTTGCGAAAATTTGAAGCATAAAAGACAACACGTACGTGGGCATCACAGTATTCAATGCATTGATCTAATGTAGCAAGCATCTCCCGGAATCCTTCTTGCGTAACAAAATCCGTACCCGGTGCATTAAGTCTTCGCGTAATCTCTTCCAGCAAATTAAACGGTCGCAAATGCGTTTCAATCTCATCGGCAAGATCTCCTAATCTAGTGTATTCGGTAGATAGTTCGTCGCAGGCGGCTTGGAATGTAGAGGTTTGTTTTCGAACAGAGTCAAAGCCACCGCCGAGTACGTCTAGGAGCTCGAGCGTGCTATTTGATTGTACAATAAATTCTCTGCAAGACTCTCGATAGGAATCAGCCGTGTCTCTAAAGTTCCTGAGGACATGGCATACTGATTAGCAGGAATATAGGCGGAATTGAGCAGATACTTACAGATAAGGCAAGTCATCAGCCTCTTGGATCTCTGTCTTCAACGATTCATAGACATCCATAAATGATAGCTCATCGCCTTCCGTATTTAATATGTTCTCTCTCTCAATTGACGTGAAAGGATAAGTAATAAGAGACTCAGCAAAAGAATTGCCGCTTTTGGATGTTGCATATTGTCGACTGGCAGCTTTCCGTAACTTATTGATTCCCGACATTGAATTGCTTCGACGAGCCGGTACGGTGTATTCAGGTATCTCGTGAAGAATTCTTTTGCTATGAACAACCTCTTCCGCGACATGTCTTAAAATTCCTGTTCGAGAATCGCGTCCATCTGATAACTATATGATTGGTGTTAACATGCCATCGCCTCCTTTCCTCGCAACGCGCGTATCTTGCTACTGACCTGCGACGGATGCTCGAGAGCGACATCCTGTAATATTGACTTTCGCCGCCGACGAATCTTCTGTGTTGTTGGTTGTGGAGCATACTGCGACGGGCTGACGTGGTAAGCCCAGTCGTCATACATGGCTGCTTCTCAAAGCGGGCTGATCAAAACGCGACCAGACACAGCAAGCAGGACTATATACGAATCACCGCAATTTCAGGGTCTCGTGGCCAAATAGAATCAACAAGACTGCAATCCTAGCCGTTGTATGACAATTATTATCCAGTCGCCCGAGGATAACTTCTCTGGATGAGGTGTGCGTTGATGTGCAGCTTTGGGGAGGTTCCTCGAAGTGCTGCAGGCTCTCCGGGCGACGGTCCAGGGGTCCCGCGTTCTAAGTTTGCCGACGTAGTGTCAACCCTTGGTCCTGGCCAGCACAGCTAATTGTATCGCACACGTATATTTTACAGCGGCGTCCGCAATGCTGTCTTGTTGAATCTGTTGTTTGTTTTATTGATTTAAGGTCAATGATTTGGTGAAGATATTATTTTAGTGCGTTGTTTTGTCAGGCCTTTTCTCAACGACTCAGTCGACTGAACCTGGATCATTGCGCGTCTTATTGTCAAATACCCTCCTATTAGAACGATACTATACACAATGTCACTCATATCAAGACTCAGTCGGAAGTTCTCCAAGCGTGGTGGTATCAAGTCTCTGATTGGCGCTATGCCAGTGGTTTCAGTCTTGCTTGTTGTTGCTGGAATTGGACTGCTGTTCGTATTACCTATGGACGGCCAGCATCGGCGAACATATATTTCAGAGAACGCGTTATTACCGGGACAAGCGCATACATATTTTAAAGACTCGGAGGAAAATATTTTACGTGCATATAGAGAGGAGGTGAAATTATTAGAAGGTGTTGCGCAGGCCGAGTGAGTACCTAGATTTTGCTGTTGACGAATTATAGTACTGACTTGAACTCACAGTCGAGCTGTTGTATTAGAGCAATGGATCAATGATATGGGATATAAGGCGGCGATACATAATTGGACCTATACTCATCACGAGGACGTGAAATCTGGATCAAATGTCTATGGTGTGCTGCATGCTCCCAGAGGAGATACTACCGAGTCAATGATTTTGTGCGCGCCTTGGATCAATGGTGACGGTGATTTTAACGAAGGCGGAGTGGCACTTGCTGTCGCCCTTGCTAGATATTTTACAAGATGGTCGGTATGGTCAAAGGATATTATCCTTCTGATTCCCTCGGATACTAGTTACGGCCTTAGCAAGTGGGTCGAAGATTATCATTATACATCAATGTCGGCATCGAGTGGCTCGATCCAGGGAGGTGTCATTCTCGATTTCCCAGGAACTTATGAGCATTTTTCAAGAATCGAAATCAAATACACGGGGTATAATGGCCAATTACCGAATTTGGATCTTATCAACACTGCAGTGCTGATTTCCAATCATATGCGCCTCAACGTCATGATTCACGGGGTCACTGGCACCGACCATGAGTATAAAAATAGAGCTACTACATTGCTCAAGGGAATTGCGGATCAGGCACTGTCAGGATTGTATAAACAAGGCTACGGTAATGAGCCGTTCAGTGGCTGGCGAGTGGATGCGATTACGTTGAAAGCCGTTATGGATACGCAGGGGATGCCGTTTACTCAGATTGAGTACGGTAAATTGACAGAGTCGGTGCTACGCTCGATTAATAATTTGCTGGAGCATTTTCACCAGTCTTTCTTCTTTTATCTGATGCTTTCGCCGTGGCAGTTTGTTAGTATCGGAACTTATTTGCCTGCCGCTATGCTTGTAGGAGCTAGTTTTACAATCAAAGGTATCTATTTGTGGATGAAGTCGACTGAATCTGTGCTCGGTCAGTCTATACAGGAAGCTGTACAAGCATTTGGTCTGTTTTTGTCAATTATCCTGACGTCAGCTGAACTATTCGCGGCTGCCGCTTGGGCTCCTTCTGATGTAAGTTGTGTAATGGCTGGTCTACGGGGAAATTTCACTGCTAACTTGCGCTAGTATATTTTGCCTGTGTATGCTGCCATTGCTGGTTTATCGACAGCGCTACCATTTGCTTTTAGCAAGATTCTACCGCAAAAGCCTGGATCTTATCTTGGCAAGCTGCGTTCATATTCTCTAATTTATGTCGGACTCGTCTTGACTACTTTGAGTACTCTGAACTTTTCGCTGGCGCTGTTCTTGGGGCTCATATTTTTTCCCCTCGCGCATATGATTGTGTGCAATAAGGGCTCGCAGCAGGTGTCGTTTGGTAGTAAGGCTGCGTCTTTTGTGTCGTCTGCAGTACTTGTCATAACCAATCCATGGACCTGTCTACTCATCTACTTCAGATTCGTGGTTCAACCGCCGACACCAACCGAGCTAGTCTTTCCACGGATCATCACCTCGTTATCAATTAACGAACTACAACAGTTTTTGACTGGCATAATGTGGAACTGGAGGGCGTTGGGAATATGGTCGTTTGTGCCGATTGTGTTCATGGTGTGGCTGCCGTTGTGGAGTAGTGCGTGTACGGCTGCTACTGTCCAAGTGTTTGAAAAACAAGACGAACCGGTCAAGGTTGATGAGAAAAAGAAGGTTGTAAATAGTAAAGAGGGGGTTGAAGGCGAAGAAGCTTCTGAAGTGCCTAAAGAGTCGTTGTAAAATGTACCAAAGGTCTGTTTCATATTTATCAATCTTAAGTGGTTAATCTAATCATACCCCATTCAACTTAGAATTGCCTTGAAGAACACCACTGCATCGCATCGCATCGCATCGCCGCAGGGAAACAGCCGAGCAAAAACCCTAAACAAACGAGGGCGAGTCCAAAGTCAAGCCAGTCTATTAACATAGTCGTCCACGGCCCAAATTCGCTAGGATTTATTGCGACTCTGTGACTGCTTTTGAGTGGAAGAGGTGGATCAATTATCCCGTGCTTATTGATTGCAAAGTATTTTCGTGGTTACTCTGAGCAATGTGAGTACTTTGGTTCCGCCAATGGATTTATTTGTATCAATGCCTGATAAGGTGATGCTTATGGTATGCACGGTCTCAGGTGTCCTGATTCATTGTTGCCAGTAGACAGCATCTTTAGCGCGAGAAATCATTTGATTGTCGAATATTTGGCGAAATTGATCAAATGATCTACTTTCATGCTATTGAATAGAGCTGATAAGAATCGTGCAGTTGGCTAGAAGCGCCAGATCATAAAGCAGCCATGTCATATCGAATCGGTGTGTCCTCCAGCATTTCTCTTGCTCAATGATTTCCCCAGTCCGCTCAATTCATCTACTTGATAAGCTTTATTAGCTAACCTATCTTTTACCCAGAGCTCTCGTCAACTTCCCGCGCAGCTTGTCGGTCGCCATGGTGTAAAGCTTCAGCAGCGAAGATAGAAAAGGGCGAGCTACGACTCGGCGTCTTCGTCACCGTTGCAGAGCATCAAGCGTATCAATGGAGACACTGGTAAATCATTTCGTTCGTTATGTTTATAAGAGATTTTTTTTATTAATGCGAGGTTGTTAATTTAGGCATTGCGTTACACCGCAAGTGATTGAAAACATCAAAAAATCACTGGAAAACCTTCCCGAAGATCTCGACGGATATTCCGATATTGCGCCAGAATTACAGAAAGAAATAGCCGAAGCTCTGGAGCAAGGTCATATTGCCGATAGTGTTTATAAAGGAGAGGTTTCTTTGAATAGGCTTGGTGCGAAAAAGCCTAGGAAACCGAGAGCGAAGAAGGAGAAAGCGGAAGTGGAACCTGCCAAGGAAGAGAAAGAAGAGAAATCTGAAGAGATCACTGAGCCAAAGGAAGAGACGACCACTGAAGTCTCGAATGTTGCGGAGACAAAGACTGTTACGACCGCTAAATCTACAACAAAAGAAGCTAAGGAGAAGAGATCAACAGAGAATGGCACTGGTGGCGCAGAAAGCAAGCGCGTGAAACTTGACAAGAAGGAACAAAAAAGTGATGAGGCTAAGGAGCCAAAGAACGAGGAAGGGTAAGTTTGCATAGAATATCAATTGGCCATTCGATAAGACTAACATATTAATAGATCCGTCAAGCGTGGCCGCGGTCGCCCTAGAAAAGACGAACCTGCTGAAGCATCTGACAAATCTAAGAAACCAAAAGCGTCCAAGAGTACACCGCCGGATGGCGTGAAAAGAGGTAGAGGGAGACCACGAAAGCCAGATGTATGTCAAATTATCATGTTTCACGATATCAACTAACGCGTCTCTAGTCTGAGAAAAAAGCACCACAAGATCCTAATGCGCCTAAACGAGGTCGCGGTAGACCTAGAAAAACAGAAATTGATCCCGAATCGGCGGAAAGTTCCCAGCCTAGAACCGCGGCTGCTGAGAATGGCGAGAAACGGCCGCGAGGACGACCAAGGAAGGTTGTGGTAGAGACTGAGACTGATGCCGAAGAAATCTGAAGGATCTGCTCGTGATTTGTATTTCTATGATCTGTTTTCTGTTTTTATAATTTCGTTGGGCGGCGTCTGAAGAACTTGAATATGTGTAAAGTATCTTGACTTTGTTTTCTCGCGTGGTGTGTTTGTGTCTTTGTATTCTATCATTGGTCTGTGTTGTGCTGCGTGCTTGAAGCAGTATGTTAGATTGAGACATGACCTTTTCTATTTATTGAATCTGTAATCTATGGAATTTATGTGACTAATAAGAGATTTTGCTAGGGTACACTATAGCAGAATATATGAGTGCTAGTGTTCAGCAGAGAGTCTGCCTAGTCACTTTTAGAACCTCTACCCAGTGTCTGATTCAAGAGCTACTGCGCCATTTGCTCAATTCAAAGATTCAAATACAGCTTTATTTAATGTTGTAGCACAGTATAACCTAACATAGCGCTACTCATAGTAATATAATGTAAACGACAGTTCTTCAAGCTAATGGGAGTCGCGTATTAGCCAATTTTGAGCCTCACGGGTTCTCTTCTGGTTGAAATCTGGAGACCTCGGGAACTTACTACATTGAATATCCCACGCAACGAGCAACCACATCAGAGCAGAAAAGAACTAGATCCAGAGAAACGACTACTTGAAGTTCTGCGCAGACGACAAAAGAGAGAGCAAAAAATGAGCAACAATCCTAATAATCTGTATAGGCGAACGGATGCGCAGCGGCTTCGTGGACGAGTAATTGCACTTCTGGTTGGAGGATTTGTCGGATTATATTTCGGAGCAAAGATAATTCCTTACGAACTGGTGAGATTTACTTGTATTTACTGCATATAGCGAAGTATCTATGAAGTTGGTGCTAATGGATTGTCCGGCGCAGATTAACCGATCAGGACCGTCCCCTGAAGTCGGTGGAGACAAGCCATTCATCAGATTCCGAATAGAAAACGCAAAGCCAATGATCCTAAAGCAAGAAATCCGCGAAGAACAACATAAACGAGAAGTTGCCAAACTTGTTGAAGAGATTCAAGAACAGCGGATTAAAGACGGGAAGAAACCACTTGATGAAGCTGTTATTCAGGAACGAGCTGCGAAGATTGCTGCGAAGAGATTTGATTGGATACAGCCAGAAAACGCGGAAAATAGTCAGACTTCTACTCCGAAAATTGATTTGGAAGAGTTTAGAAAGCAGACTGATGAGAGTACTGATGAGTGGATGAGGGCCAAGTTTGGGTCGGTCGACGAGAAGTCAGATTGAGTGCCCCTAGGAGTGAATAATTGTGTGGGTTCAGATTCGCAAAGGATCATGTATATAGTTGTTAATGTATCTATTTTAAATACAGCTTATAATTAGAGGGAGTGAAGTGAATGTTCTGTGGGATTATCTACCGCAGATATGTGTTACAGCCGACACTTGAACGCCAGCAGCAGTCAGTTAACCTATTCAAGATTTCCTAACAATAAAAAAATAGTTCATAGAGTAGACCTGCTACACTTATAAGAGACTAATACGAGGCAATAAAGCAAACGAGAAGTTATTAGATAAGAATATCAATTCAACTCCCCAAGACTGATTTTTCTAGGTAGTTGCGGGTTAGGTCGTGCAGAGATGAGAGAAGCTGGCAACTAAAAACTGAACTAGTTCAATTTTTTTTACAGTCTATCACTCATATAGGTTTGATATCGGGAACTATTTGCATTTTTTTATATTTGGAGAGAAGGTGATTAATTTACGGTATTGAGCTGTTTGCAAATCAACTTGGGTTTACGGCGGTAACGGATCAACTGTTTACGCGGTTAAAAGTCTGCATTCTACTTCACATCAACGAGCATAGCACTTATCTCTTAGATCAAAACTATTCAAGCTAAATAATACACAAACCTTGAGAAAGATGGCTTCAGCAACTTTGGAAAGTTCGACAGTCTTGAGTGATAGCTCACTTCCAGAAGGATTCCCTCAAAGAGCGATTCCGGGACAACTTCTCTGCTCCTCAAACGAATACACTGCTGGATCAGGAACATATGTTGACAATAGCATTAGCGTTTCAAATAAAAGCGCTATTGTGGCTTCAGTCTTGGGAAAGGTCGTTATCACTCGCTCAGTAAAGAAGGAGGCTAATGGTAACTCCGAGTCAACACCAAAAGCTGCGAGTTATCTCAGGACGGTATCAGTCATTCGACCAGAAAAAGCCGCTGATGCGGCAAATGCGGTTCCGGGAGTGGATGATATCGTTCTTGCTAGAGTTTTGAGGATCAACCCGCGGATGGCCAATGTTGCTATTTTGGCGGCGGGTGATGGAAATGCTACAGAGGAATATGGCGGCATTATCAGGTTCGTTTTACATCTACGCTTCTTCAGAGATTACATTCTAACAGGTAATAGATCTACCGATGTGCGCGAAAGTGAAAAAGATAAAGTACTCATGGCATCAAGTTACCGGCCAGGCGACATCATCAGAGCAACCGTCATCTCTCTTGGCGACGGCACAAATTACTATCTCTCTACAGCTCGAAACGACTTAGGCGTCGTATTCGCTACAAATGAGTCTTCGGGTGAACCTATGTACCCAGTCGATTGGCGGACGATGAAGTGCCCCGTTACTGGATTAACTGAGGAGCGGAAATGTGCAAAGCCAACTTCTTAGGTTATGTAAATCTTAATATAGGATAGCTCTTGTCGATTACTAGATTGCACAGTATGTAAATTATAATCTTTCATTGATTAAATTGCGACTATAAACTTCTCAAGTGCACCCTATAAGCACAAATGAGTAGATCATGATATAAACACAAAAATTAAAAGAAAATAAATACAAAAGAATCAAGAGATGACCTGAACAAATCAGTAACAGCTCAGAAAACAAAAACGATAGTCTATGTGTATGTAGTTTCCGGAAGATTCAGCTGCTCTAAGTGTATAAATGTATACCACTAACGCACATCGAGAAGTCGTCATCTAGTCCAGCGTATAGTCCCTAAAGCGGTGGTGACAAAATGCTAATTGCGTATCAAACGCAAATAGAGCCTTGAATCATGCCTTCTATTGTGTCTCTGTTTTAAAGATCACGATGGACTGGGCTAAACAAGAAAAATAAAAGAACAGATTAAAAAGAAAACTAACACAACCATGACAGCAAAAGTAGACAGCAATCAGCGTTATGAGCTCTTGTCTTCGAGAGCGACTTTGCTGAGCTGCTCCATGACTTCATTGTCCATAGCCTTCTCGCCTAATTGATGGTTTGCGTCAAGAACCGCAGCAGCCTGCTCGGCGGTCTGCTCGTTTCCGAGCATCTCGTCAGGAAGTTTCGTCGATGACGAGGCAGCATGCTGCTGCTCAGCGGAGGCTTCTAAAGTCTCAGTTCGGGTGAGCTCAGCTTCTAATTCGGCGTCCGAGGTAGCACGCAGAGCAGCCTCGGAAAGACCGACACCACCTCCAAGAGCGCGCCATCTGTCCATGTAGCGAGCGCGTTTTTCAGCGGCCATTTCTTCAAGAGCTTTCCAATAGATTGAGTGGTCATATTCGAAACCTGATTTGCCGCCAAAGATGGTGTCGAGCTGTTCGGCAGGGACATACTTGTCGATGGGCTCGGAAAAGACGAGTTTCTCGCGGGTGAGGGGGTCGATGAATGGGTAGATGATCTTAAGGAAGGTCCAGACAAACCATGGAATGTTGATGACGAGGGCCTTGCCAAGTCGCTCGGGGTAGTGTGTCTGTAAGATGTGGAGAACCTGACGGCCCTGGTTAACTGAGGGATTCTTTGATGCCGAGGAGGCTTTGAAGTCAATGAGCAGGGCGAGCGACTCTTGGCCACTGGGCATGAAGTCAATGACACGCTCGAGAGAGTAGACGAGGTGTTGGATTTGGCGGTCGGACTTGTCTGTGTTTTGGCGCGACGGGTGGAGGTAGAGGCAAGGACGCGCGTTGAAATCGAAGCCGAGGACGATCTGCTTTCCGGATGCGTTCTAAATGAAAAGGGCAATAGTGTTAGCATTCAATGACGGGCAGACAATGGTCCATTGAGACAGTAGACAAGATAAAGACGTACTTCGGGGGAGATATAATCTGCCGAGAGCTTTTGCACGCCGTATTCACGACGCCAGATGACGGAGCCCTCGACACGCTTCTGGGCATCAGGGACCTTCCACTTTGTTGCGCGGAGGTATCTGAGGAGGCACTCCCGTGTGAGCCAGGCCTTCTCCTCGTCGTCTAGGGGAGCCATGGTCTTGCTGTTTTCAGCGACGGGCAATTCGGTGATTTTCTTGACGTGTTCCAGCACGGCGTCGTATTTCTCCTGCTGTTCGGTTGTCAGCGCGGGAGCTGCGACGGGCTTGCACGTCGGCAGAGGCTCGCTGAAGGGCACGTAGCGGACCATGGCGGCGGGTAATGGAAGAGGTGGACGGGGGAATTGAGTGCTACGGAAGGGGGATAAGAAGAGGATGACAAAGAGAAAGAAGAGGAACGGCAGAGAGAGTAGCCAGAGGAGAGTGAGGGAACAGCCGAAGACGAGGCGTGGGCAAGGGCGCGCGGAGGCGGACGCAGCGCCCTTCCTGCGCAGAGCAGAACGGCAGGGCGCGATGAGAGTTCTACGGCTGGCCTTAGCTCCGGAGGCAGCGAGAACGCAGGGGTTGGATTACTGATAGAGCTGCCCGGGGGGAGTGATGGATGGCGATGGGTAAAGTGTAGGGAGGTAATGTTCTGGACGGAGGAGTTTCGTTGAGCTGGAAAAGGCGGCGAAGAGCTGGCGAAGAGCAACCAGCTGGGCTTCGAGGAGCGGAATAACGAGGAACCGGCTGCCCGCTGCTCCATGTCCGTATGTGGAAGTTTTGATAGACGTTGGTAGTTAATACTGTAAAGAATACCGCGTGCAATTAAAAGCTGTTCATACTGTGTATATTGTATATTACAATTTATGTTGAATACGCAGCACAATCCAGATCCTCGATTATCAGCGTTGAGTGAATAGCATCGTATTGCTCGCACGTGCGGATTGTTGCAGCTGAGCCATTTATCTTTGCTTTGCTTTGTTCTTTGCTTTGCTTTGTTCTTTGCTCTTTTTTGGTTGTTTTTGTTTCTGCTCCGTTCTGTTTTCCACTCTATTTGAGAATTCAGTCGTTCAGTGTAGCTGTTATATCTACCGTTTTATAATCTTCATCAATTGAGCCATCTCACCCGGTTGAACTGCACTTCGTAGTCTTCCAACCCTAGTTAGCGTTCACTTCTATCAACAGCCGACACCTATCTTCTGCTATTATTAAATCTTTCCTTCTAAATGCTCTCGAACAGTTAACCCAATCTAATTAGGACAGCAGCAAAAAAAATCAAAAAAAATGGTCTTATGCGGGATCGAACCGCAGATCCTCGCGTTATTAGCACGATGCCTTAACCAACTGGGCCATAAGACCGTTTATCAACGATCAGTTGGATGAATTCTCTGTCCATCAGCAAGTACATAAACCGTAAAAACGTATGACTAAAATGTTAGTAATGTACAAAATATGTACAATTTTACTTTTAGTTTTAGCTTCTAATGTGTAAATGTGGTTTATAGATATTCGGTTGCATCATATGCAAGTAATGCTACGTTGATATACTCTATATCGTTTTGTGTATTTCAGACATCGCACTGATATATGTACTCAGCTATTACTATGCAGATTGCCATCCTTCTTTCAGCCAAGAAGTTCTGAGTAAAACCGCGTGGACAGCGCAAACTTGAAGATATGTGTATGCAAATAAAACATGTATTATTGAAAAATATCCGAAACGCCGTGCATCCGCAAGCTTCACTATTCACACATCATATCATATAGCTTTCCATACAGGTTTCTATATAGGTTTCTCAAGTGATTCTGTACTCTCCAAGTTAAACAACACGTTTCTTTGATAGTTCTCCCACATCTGTGAAAGTAATTCCACGTTCATATTCTCCCGGTTGACGTCCTATATCGAAGAACTAGTTAGATTTAATGTACTCTTATGACCATCATCAGTTCTTACCTGCAGAGTTCTGTTGAGCACTATGACGGCCTCGTTCAGTTTTTCCTGTACATATATTAGAATGCATGAATATAAATATCAGAGTAAAAAGGATGCGTACAATATTTGTGATAATACGCGACAAGAGCGCATTTTGCACCTGTTCGTGAGGGTTCTCCATGTTGTTATATGATAGTAAGTACACTTGATCTGCGAATAGTATATACAAGGTATTTTTAGTACTCTGCAGTGTTATATATGTATAAAACCCACGACTATAACGCGCCCGGATCTTCCAAGCTACAAAAAATCAAAACAAACGACGCGACTGACATAGAACCCCAAACCCTACATCGTGGTCGGGATCTTTTCAGAACCCTAGCCTTTTCCGAAAAGATCTGATAAGGGATTTTCCGAGCACCCGAGTAAATCTCGACTGCTGGCTGTTCTGGACATTCAATGATGGATATGCGGGCTATTTTGAAATCCAAAAATGGCTCAATTTGCGGCGATAAAGCAAAGATTAATGCACTTGCGAGCCGTACTATGTAGAAAGCCATTGGCTGTGTTATGGCCAGAAAGTGCATATTTCGGCATTTGTAGAACCACTACTCCCCTTTCCGCCGCGACTTCTACAGAAAAATAAATCATAAATTTTGTAGTATAGTAATCATTAAACACATCCATTAACTAATAATCCCCATCCACTCCAACACTGCCCAAACCGAGCTTCCCTCGGCTTTCTTGCCGAGTACGAGCTCCTTCTCGGGCTAGGATAACGCCACTCGCCAGACCAAAGCGGAACTCGGTTTCCCTTTCTGATCGCACCACACCACTGCGCCCACTCTCGAAACTCGCCCTCGCTATATTTGCGCTTCACCCTGGCACACTCGTCTCTCTTCCCTCGTTCTTTCCCGGCGCACTCCTCAATTATCTTCGGCTCCTTTGCTCAACCAGCGGCTCTATATTTTCTTCATTGGTCTCTTCAACAAGACTGAGTAAATAGCCACAGCAGTAATGTATGTTTTTTTCGGCGCGCGACCGCGCTCGTGTCTGCTTCTACAGATAAAGAAAACTAACAGCATCCGCGCGTTCCAGGTCCTCAATTTACAACAGCGCCCTCGCTGCCCCTTCCTACTCGGAGACCCTAGCTAACATCGGCGAGGCCTTCCCAGCCTACGGTGTCATCGACAAGCTTTGGGCCGCCTGGTACACTTGGATGCAAAACGATGTTTTGGCTACTGGTACGAACACACGCGTCATTTTTTGCACTGATAATGATAACGCCAATGAGCTATCTTTTTCTACGCTAATAAAATGTGACTACTTGCTAACTGATTGATGTTTAGGTCTTATGATCTTTGTCATTCACGAATTCTTCTACTTCGGAAGATGTATTCCATGGATGATTATCGACTGCATTCCTTACTTCCACAAGTACAAGATCCAGCAAGGCAAGGTCAACTCCTGGAAGGAGCAGTGGCAGTGCACTTCTGCTGTCCTCCTCTCTCACTTCACCGTCGAACTTCCTCAGATCTGGGTCTTCCATCCTATCTGTTCCTACTTCGGCATGGCTTACGACACTCCCTTGCCTAACTTCCTCACCATGTTCTACCAGATTGCTCTCTTCTTTTGCATGGAGGACACATGGCACTACTGGAACCATCGTCTCATGCACTACGGTCCCTTCTACAAGTACATCCACAAGCAGCACCACCTTTACTCCGCTCCCTTCGGTCTTGCTGCTGAGTATGCGTCACCTATCGAGGTTATGGTTCTCGGTCTCGGCACCGTCGGTTCACCCATTCTCTGGTGTGCTCTTACCGGAAACCTCCACATCTTTACCTGCTACTTCTGGATCGTCCTCCGTCTGTTCCAGGCCGTCGATGCTCACTCCGGATACGAGTTCCCCTGGTCGCTCCACCATTTCCTGCCCTTCTGGGCTGGTGCCGACCACCACGATGACCACCATCGTTACTTCATTGGAAACTACGCCTCTTCCTTCAGATGGTGGGATTTCATTTTGGACACTGAAGCCGGTCCCAGAGCTAAGGCTGACAGAGTCACTCGCCAGAAGGCTAAGGCTGCTGCCAAGCTCCAGGCTGAAATCGCGGGCGCTTCTAAGAAGACTGAGTAAGTGTGGCATTCTATCAATGCTCATTTAAAAATTAGTCTCAAGATGAGTTATGGGCGGAGGATGTGGTTGACACAGGTGATAAATTCTTAATATTCTTACACGAAGAAATCGGACTGCAAATGTACTAGCTTGGTGATTCTAGACGTTTTAGTAATAAATCGTTTTTTTGATATCAAGGTTCAGTGTTTGGTTAGACAGTCTAAAATGTCATTATTATTACATGGTTGGGCGAATTATTTTTTATTTATTTTACTTTCAATGGTTTCTATCAGTAACTACCGAATAGAGCGGTAGTTATTGGTTCGTTTATTCCTTTTTTCTCCCTATGGGGTGCGAGTTATGGTTTTAAATTTTCATATATGTATATTTAGTTATTGGGTTAATTCCACTCATTATATTTTCTATATTCGTACATAAATTGTATTAGATCTTCGTCACTCCTCCTGCGCCATCAATCGGGATGATAACATCACCAGCTTTCCACATATACCAAGTGAAGAGCGTCCGATACGGTCTGAATAAATCCGACTTATCAATCATTTCTTGCTCACTCATATATTTAAATTTTCCTTTCTTTCCTTTAGCAAGCGCCAAATTCTTCCCCCACCACGTAGCCATTCCTCTCTGAACACCTAAATCGCCCAATGAAAACACGTTGGGACGTTTCAAGGCGAAGATCAAAAACATCTCACAAGACCAGACGCCTAATCCACGGACTTGAACTAGTAGCTCGATGACCTCTTCGTCGCTCATTGTGACTAAAGCATGGGGATTGATCTCGCCTGAATGAAACTTGGATGCCAGGTCGAGCATGTACTCTGATTTTCTACCCGAGAAGCCGATTGAACGCAATGTTGGGGCATCTACTTTAAGAACTTCCCCCGGTGTCGGAAATCTTGAAGATAAAACAGCATCAGCTTCTTGTGAGCCTTCATCTTCGAATTTTGGCGGAAGCGGGTTGAACAATGCGACGAACCGGGCTTTGATACTGCGGGCTGCGGAGCCACTGATTTGTTGAGATATGATTGACGAGCCGAGAGCTTCAAACGGGTTGACTGGTTTTTCCAAGTCATGCTCGCTCAGGAATTGGCACGGATACAAGTCAGACAATTGCTTGAAACGAGGGTCGATGGAGATCAGGTGTGCGAGAGCTTTATCGAGTGTGAAGTCCTTTTCGTATGCTTTTGGGACGATAAGCTCTGGAGCAGGTACGTTTCCGTCGCTCGGGAGAGTCACATCCTGAATCAAAATTTGATCAGCGGGAATGTATCCTTCTTTTGATGAGGATTCTTTTTTGACGATTGTAACTGATTCACTGGTTGTGCTTGTGGTGATTGTTGTCAGCTTTGTGCGTTTCTTTGGCGAGGCTGGCTTGGCTATCGCTTCTGAGTCTTTATTGTCTTGCTCAGTTCTCTTTGTATTAGCCCGTCTCTTAGGCTTGGTGTTTGGTTCTGTAGATATCGTCCTCTTTGTAGATTTGAAGGTTGAAGTGATGCAGGCAGCGGTGTCTGCTGTTACCAAGGTAGAAGAGATAACGCTTGTGCTAGCCAAATCGAGAGCTGCGCTGCCCGCGCTGGATCTGGTTACTCTCATTAAGGCTTGTCTGAATAACAAAGCCAGAATGATCTGACAACGAGCAAGTGATAATGAAGTATGGATACACAAGCAGCACCAAGAAGCACTGAACAGGGCTGACGAGTGTCCGAGTAATCATTACTCCCAAAACGAAAGCAAATCAACACAACAAACTTCGTCTGTGCCTCCCCGTAAACAATACAGCATTTGCTCCAATCCACTCCGAGATCACGCCGGCCGCATAATGGACAGTAAGTAGTCCTCTCATTAGCCAGAGTGAGCAGTATTATTTCGATAGTTATGCTATTTAATAGTGCGCACTTGTAATATTTGAAGAAGCTCAGCAGCTACTGGAGTAACAAATCAGCGGACTTACAGCAGCCAGAGCCGTGTGCCCAGCACCGCAAAGCCCACTGCAATGTCAATGCTATTTAAACTATATATATTAGATCAATAGCATTCTCTGTCAATCCAATATCAAGAACAGTCTATTCCACAAAGTACACACAACAATCCACATATATCCTCCTAAGGGTCTCGTGTCCCACGAGGCGAAGTTGGTGGTCAGACTGATTCACTCCAAACCGTAAAAAAAAGTGAATCATACTTTCAGCTGGCTTTCTTCGACGTGACCTTTTTTCCCTTCCTCTCCTGCACACTTCTGCTTCTCATATCCACCTCTTTCTAAGAGACTTTGCTTCTTTATATTCGATCTAAAATGCCTGCCGCGTTACCGGTATGTCTGTCCTTGCTTGCATCATCGCTGTTCTCACTCGCCGCCGTCTGTTTGCGCTTCCGCGTAGTGAGCCCGGCACGGCTTTCCCATGTGGTTTCTTCTTTACTGATTGACCTCTCGAGCAGATGTTCACCGCAGAGGGCATTACAGCCTCCTCCTCTGGTGCTTCCAGTGTTATGAATGAAGAGCCTGAGGATGTCCGAAGTACGTAGCTTTTGTTTTCTGCCGCCTTCGCTGGCATCATCATTTGGCTGGTTTATACTAACATTTTCACAAACAGTTATTGGATACGATCCTCTCGTTCCTCCCGCTCTTCTCCAGCTTGAGTTCCCTGCCGTATGTTCTTCTTCATCTGTTTATTTACTATGTTTCATATACTGGGATTCTTGATTAACATCTGATATAGTCTACCCGATCGACCGAGACAGTCATGATGGGCAGAAAGGGTGCCGTCAAGATTATCAACGGTAAATCCGACAAGCTCCTCGTCATTGTGGGTCCTTGCTCTATCCACGACCCAGAGGCCGCCTACGAGTACGCAGCTCGTCTTCGCGTCGTCGCTGAGCGCCTCCAGGATGATCTCCACATCGTCATGCGCGCCTACCTTGAGAAGCCCCGTACCACTGTTGGCTGGAAGGGTCTTATCAACGACCCTGATATCGACGAGTCTTTCAAGATCAACAAGGGTCTGCGTCTCAGCCGACAGCTTTTCTGCAAACTGACCGACATGGGCGTTCCCATCGCCTCCGAGATGCTCGATACTATCAGCCCTCAGTTCCTCGCTGATCTTCTCTCGTGCGGTGCCATTGGCGCCCGTACCACCGAGTCCCAGCTTCACAGAGAGTTGGCTTCTGGTGTTTCTTTCCCTGTCGGATTCAAGAACGGTACCGATGGCTCACTCGATGTCGCTGTTGCCGCCGTCGGCGCAGCGTCGCATCCTCACCACTTCATGGGTGTCACTAAGCAGGGTCTTGCTGCTATTACCACCACCAAGGGTAACGAGCACTGCTTCGTCATCCTCAGAGGAGGTACCAGCGGCCCCAACTACAGCAAAGAGCACATTCAGGCCTGCAAGAAGAAGCTTCCCGCTGGCGTTCCTCTCATGGTCGACTGCTCGCACGGTAACTCTTCAAAAGACTACCGGAACCAGCCTAAGGTCTCCAAGGCTGTTGCGGAGCAGGTCAGAGAAGGCGAGGAGATCATTATGGGTGTTATGATTGAGAGCAATATCAACGCTGGCAAGCAAAATGCCGCTACCCGCGACAACTTGGAATACGGTGTCAGTATCACTGACGGCTGTGTCGCTTGGGAAGACACCATTCCTATGCTTGAGGATCTCGCCGAGGCTGTCCGTGAGCGAAGGAAGAAGGTGTCTGCCGCGAGACAAGCTGCCAAGTTGCAGACTGCTTCCGAGTAAATTTATACTCTGTGATAGGTTTTACACTGCACTATAAAATTATTCCTCTTCGCACGCTTTTTTCCGCTGAGAAGGAAGAAAATGAAAAGTTAGAAGTGTAGCCAAGTGGTATAGTTATGTGCTCACTTGAGATGCTAGAAAAAAGCTTTTTCTCTTTTATGAAATGGTTATTGTAGGTACTTGTTTTTTTTATTTTGGTTTTTCTGTAATTATGCGTCCGGGCTTTTGTTTTTAGTTTTTGCGCTATTGTGTCTTGACTTTCTTTTGATAAATATTTTTATTGCGTCGTTGAGTAATGGCTGATGATGTATATCACTTCTTTTGTCAACTACGTGGTGTTGTTATTAAATATAAGTATTTTATCTCAGTAAGCTTTCTATGATCTCTACATGTTCTGCTGGGATACAGTTCCAATCAAGGGGCATTGACTGAATGCTTGTGGGCTCACAAATATTAACCAGCTACATAACTTTTATTCAAAATAGCGATTCAAACAACAGTTATCTGTTACAGCTACAGGTCGTTCTTAAACAAATGAAAACAATGATAAATTCCCAATACCACAACTAATATTACAAAACACAGAAACAGAATTCATAATTTTGCGCGTTAGACGCTCAACTCCACATTCTCAGAGACAATCAGGTGCTTATACGGAGCAAGAGCTTCGGCGACAGTCTTCTTGACGAACTTCTCGGTTTGCTGAGGAGCGCGGCCGACGAAAGTGCTAGGATCGAGCAGGGTGTTGAGTTCAGCCCAGACGGGCTCGAAGTATGGCTCGTTGCGGATACGCTCGATGAGGTCGTTGTCGCCACCTTCCTCTTTGACGACCTTAGCGGCCTGATGAGAAAGAACGCGGATGTGCTCGTGGCAGACCTGTCTGTCGCCACCCTTCTGGACCATAGCCATGATGACGTTCTCGGTGGCCATGAAGGGAAGCTCGCTCATGATCCGTCGCTCGATGACCTTGGGGTAGACAACCATACCCGAGGTAATGTTAAGAAGGGTGGAGAGAATGATGTCGGCAGTCAAGAAAGCCGAAGGGAGCGAGACTCGACGGATAGCAGAGTCATCAAGAGTGCGCTCGAACCACTGGACAGATGCAGTCTGGACGGTGTCGTTGAAGAGGCCGGTCAAATGACGCGAGAGAGAGCAGACACGCTCGCAGCGCATGGGATTACGCTTGTAGGCCATAGCACTGGAACCAATCTGAGTGCTCTCAAAAGGCTCCTCAACCTCCTTGAGGTTGGCAAGCAATCTGAGATCGGTAGCCATCTTGTGAGCAGTAGCACCCAGAGAGGCAAGAGGGCCAAGGACGTCGATGTCGATCTTGCGCGAGTAGGTCTGTCCAGTGACAGGGTATGCGCCCTTAAAGCCCAAGAGTTTGACGACAAGCTGGTCAAGCTCCTCGACCTTGTCGTGATCACCGTTGAAGAGAGTCAAGAACGAGGCTTGGGTACCGGTGGTTCCCTTGACACCACGGAGAAGGATATCGTCTCTCGCGCGTGTGATGTTTCGCAGATCCCAAAGGAGCTCCTGAAGCCAGAGAGTAGCGCGCTTCCCAACAGTGGTGAGCTGAGCAGGCTGGAAATGAGTCCACCCAAGGACAGGCATGTCCTTGTACTGCAAAGCAAACTCGGACAACTTCTGAATGACGTTGACCAATCGCTTAATCAGGATATCGCAAGCATCTCTCAGGAAAATCAAATCGGCGTTATCGGTAACGTAGCAGGAAGTAGCTCCCAAGTGAATGATACCTGCAGCCGCAGGAGCAGCAACGCCATAGACATGGACATGGGACATGACGTCGTGACGCACAATCTTCTCCTGCTCGCTAGCAGCACGGATTTCGTCGTCGGTGATCTCGACGTGAGCACGAAGCTGTTCAATGGCCTCGTCAGTGATAGCGGAAAGCTCAAGCTGCTTCTCGGCGATGGCAAGAGTGAGCCATAATTTTCTCCAGGTAGAGTATCTGGTTCTGGGAGAAAAGAGAGCAGACATCTCTTTCGACGCATAGCGCGACGACAGCGGCGAAGAGTAGGAGTCAAAAGACGACATTGCTGCAGTTAAATCTTACTAAACACGCAAGTAGTACAGTATATACACAATTAGGTGTATATTTCGTTTTCAGGTGTATAAAGCGGAAACAGAAAGGCTGGGGATTATCAGTCGTAATATTTTCGAGGAGCCCAAATGTCGTGCGGCTCAATATCCGCTTAATACATCACGTGATTCTTAGTCATATTGTGTAGGGTTAGAGTAGGGCTACAGCTGTCTGTGACTGCTGTCCTGTCCAAGGGTAGTCCGCCGCACACCGGCAATGCCCACACAAAGCTAGGCGTGCTAGGTAGGAGTAGGGTTCGAATATTGGGACCGCTCAATAGTATCAGTTCAGTCTCGAGTCTCTTCTTCTTGGTCGTCCTCCAACAGTCCAACTTCATCCTACACAACATGCCACCAAAAGCCCCTGCCGCTCCTAAGGGTATGTTATTATTCTTTGTTGTTATTATCTGGTAGTTCAGTGCTTTTTGTTCAGAGTGTCTGGAGCGAGAACAGCCGTAAGAATCTTACATCGAACCTCAGCTAACATGAACTTTTTTTCTTCGACAGAGAACATTGCCCTCGGCCCCCAGATCAGAGAGGGAGAGCTCGTTTTCGGCGTTGCTCGCATCTGTATGTGCTTTTTGATGTGTTGTATGTGTTTTCGGGAAAAAGATTCTTACAAGTGGAATTGAACAGTCGCCTCTTTCAACGATACTTTCGTCCATGTCACCGATCTCAGGTACGCATCTCCGCCTTTGTTTTTGCCATCCATCCGCCAGATGAAAAGAGGATCTGCGTGCTTTTTTTGTTTCAGTGTGGTATGATGGAATCGAAAGAGTGAATAGAAATACTGATTCGGAACTATTAGTGGACGCGAAACCATTGCCCGTGTCACCGGTGGAATGAAGGTCAAGGCTGACCGTGACGAGTCTTCCCCTTACGCCGCCATGTTGGCTGCCCAGGACGTTGCCGTTCGCTGCAAGGAGATTGGCATCACTGCTCTTCACATCAAGATCAGAGCCACTGGTGGTACCGGTTCCAAGACCCCCGGCCCTGGTGCTCAGAGTGCTCTGCGGGCGCTTGCCCGTGCCGGTATGCGTATCGGACGAATTGAGGACGTTACCCCCGTTCCTTCAGACTCTACTCGTATGTTTTTCTTTCTTTGTGTCAAATGATCTATTGGTCTAACTTCTTCGTGCTATAGGTCGGAAGGGAGGTCGCAGAGGTCGCAGATTGTAAACAAAACTATGTTTTGTTCGCACTGTGTTCTTCTTGTATGTATTATCTTGTTAACATAAAAAATGGGATTTTTTTATAAAAGTTAATTAAACGGGAGGGTATTCGAACTTATGTATCCAAATGAAATCTACGTAAGAAATTGAAAGCATTCATCTTCCGATATCAATTGCGACTCACTAGTTCATGTGTCTCCTATTATTATCGTAGTATTAGGATCTTCTTTAACAGTAAATACTTTTATAATAGATAGTATTTTACGAAGTTAGAATTCACAATTAAAACTAAAGAGAAATGCCAACTCCACACCTCAACGAACAATTTCACCTGATATAAAATACTGTACATGCAAGAACCAGGTACAACCACATATCAAATTTGTAAAGCCAAAAAGAATGATCTCCATACACCTCTTCCTGCTTATTAAACAATTAATATTACACGATTTCTATATATTACACTTGCACCTTTTTCGGGGCTCGCTCCAGCTTGATATTTTCCTGGGCCCCTTCTAAGCTAACATTTGAGACCGTCGATGCAGATGAATCTCGACGGTTGCGTTTCTTATGTCCAGAGAGTGCTGTTACTTTCGGCGAAGGAGCATTGATTCTATTAAAACCTCCTAAAACAGGAGGTGACGAAGGGGCATCTAATGTCCTGTCCGGATCAAAATGAGAAGTTTTGGAGATATCGCCAACATGCGGTGCCTCGAGAATCTCTGCATGATTCGCGACGTCATCAGCATCAATAATAGGCTCGGTCGCTGAATCATTCTCCGCATCGTGTCCCGCTTTGGGTCGCGCGGTAACTGACGTTTTTCTATGATAATCGTCTAAGTCCTCGTCTTCCATCTCTGTAGAGATATCACCGGTCTCGACATCGGTATCTCCACCATCAGCGCCAACATGATGCTGTAAATGCTGTAATACTTTGTGCCCGGCCATTCGTTGTCGCTGAGCTTCTGAGATTGAAGACGCAACCGGACGATCGCCAGGGCGATTCACTGGATTTGTTTTGCGCACAGGCGATGGAGGCAGCGACCCAGCAAGCGACGGAGCAAGCGATCCGACACTACTACCAGCTATCGACCCTTCGCGAGATTCTGATTCGTCCAACTGATGTTGGCTCAGAACTTGACTAGCTAAGATACCCAACGCCGCCAATGCTCCTTCCTCGCTCTTATCGCCATTACGACTCCGGCGTCTGTTGCCGTTGCGTCCGGACGTTGCTAATGAGGCTGCCTCTCTATTCCGCGGAGGATGTCCTCTCAATCTATTAATCTCGTCCTCCTGTTCCTTAATTTTCTCTTGAGCATCGCGTAAACGTCTCTTTGCGCGAACTAGCCGCCGCCTATACTTTTCAGGGGACTCGTTATCCACATAGCTTTCCATAGAGCGATATTGAGGTTGTGCAGAATATCTGGTTGAATACAAATCCATTTGCAGCTTGTCTACCTCACGTTGCAAAATAGCATTCTCAACCTCATGTCGTCGGCTTGACTCTTGCGCTTCGATAGTAAGCAGTCTTCCTTGAAGATGGTGGTGAGATGACGCTAGTTTAGTTTTCTGCAGTGTTGCTCGTAGGCGCTGAATTACTCCATTTGCCCGGAATAGCTATCAGAAAACGTTAGCATGGATTCAAATTTAGTCTTTAGAGGGAAAGGCATACCTGATGCTGAGCAGAGGTCGAGTCCATTTCTCTGATTTTTGTTGCTGGAATATCCTCCCAATCCTCCTGTTAATTTGAAATTAGCATTGAGAGTAGCAAATATCTGCGAGAATGAAGTTACACGTACATCATCGCCCATATCCCAGAATATGCTGTTCAGATTGTTCTCGCCGTCAACCCCAGGATTAGCCACATTCAGTGTACCAGAAGATGAATTTGATTTTCTTCGTGCAGCCACTGTTTGATCTGAAATTGCAGATGTCTGTGTCTGCGGTGGTGCCATTGAGTGCGCGGGAGCTGACTCCTGTGACGACTCTTCCACCGTCATGGTGCTCCCTATAGAGCGTGCTCGTGCTGATGTGGATGACTGTGATGAATTAATGGCTTGGTCTGGGGAACTTGAGCTTGCGGAAGCATCCCCGTTTATAATAGAAGCATCTGTTTCCGGTAGGATTTCTGTCTTCATGAGTCCAACCGAGACGATTGGACTTTCGGACATAGTGGCGCTCATTTGGAGATGACGCTACTTGTATACCGTGACAGAAAAGAGTGCGCAATGAAATGTTGTAGCGCTTCTTCGCAAGCAAATTGAAGTCAATGAATCAAAAAGGAAAGTTTCGAAAGAATGAATTGCTATCTGAAATCTCAGTGTATGGTTCGTGAAAGGGACCACAGGCCTTGTTCTCCGCAGAATTGCTTGCTAATATTAGAGACTGTCGAGTGTCGTGCTATAAGTAATATCGCAGAATTGGCAATAATCGCGAATATTACTTCACAGCAGTGCTGTTATGATCTGGTCGAGTCCTGGACTCGTAGTTCTTTGCGTAGATTCACTGATGGGGTATAATACCTGCGGTGTTCTGGTTAGCAAACAGTCAACAAACACGTCTGACGAGTCATAATCGCTCCAAGACACAGTTCCAACACCTACCCATCTAGCAAATCCTACTCAGTGATAATATCACACTAATAACCAACAAATAGCCAGTTCACTAACTGAAAATATACAAATATACACAACGCCTTCTTTCTAAGCGCGCTGTAGATTGACAAAAACACAAACCACGAATCTAATGCGAGGTCACGTGCAGATGCGCTGTGTTTGTTTACTAAAAACTCAACTCGCAGCAGGCTGCGAAGCCGTGTTTTGGTCATCAATCTTCCGCATCTACCAGAATTTTTATAGTCAAGCGCAGAAGGAACAGCTTCGAGGAATATATGTTGAGCCTGGGGACAGCTGTAGATTATCATGGCTCAAGTAGCAACCCCGCCAGACCAATCAGCCAGGCCTCCGTCAAGGCTGCCAGTCTCCAGTTTATCGCGTTCACGGTCTGTGTTGGGAACAGCTGCTCATAGCACTATAGCCGCGAGAGGATACGCAAATGCTACCCCTCTGCCACCCGTCCCGCAGACAGCCAGCCAGCTGTCGCGGCCGCCGACGACACTAAACGCAAAGCTACAATCTGCTCGCCAAGTTAGTGCTAGGATCCATACCCGTTCAGTCTCTAAACTAGCGTCCAATCCGCTAGGTCTCGAGAGCTCTCTACCGATTGGCTCAGCTGCTCGAACTGGCGCAACGCGCTCTGTTAGTCGAGCAGCAAAAGATACTGCGGCAGACTCATCAAGTCGTGTATTAAAACCATTTTCGCAAAATCGGCAAGTATCTAATTACTCTCCATTAGTGCGCTCGGTCTCGCGTAGCGAAACCGTGACGAGATCAAAATCAAGGCAGCAAATCGAAGATTCAGGACTGCAGTCAAGCGTGGCTGTCTCTGCGACGCGATCTACTTCTATCTCCCGCGCATCAAAATATGGAGCTCTTACAAGAGAAACTCCAATCAGGCAAACATCAAGAGTACCGTCTTCAGCTGCCAGGGTGAGTCAGGCGTCTCGAGTTCCGTCTTCCACCACCCAAGCAATCCAACAATCCACATCTCGATCTGAAGCTAGAGAAGGTCAGTTATCAGTGTTGAAGAGAAGCACTAGAACTTCTACTCTTGCGTCGATTGCAACGCCATCTACAGCACGTCGAGCTCCTGCTGGCCCACGACAATTGTCACAGACATCATCGGGAATAGCAGAGGATGAAGATGCTATTCCGAAAGTGTCGGTTTTGAATGCCTCTAAGATGCCGCCGCCAAGTCGCTTATCAACAATCAAGAGATCGAGCACAACATTGAGCGATTACAAGCGAACTCCATCAGCTTCAGGGACACGGATCAATGACAATTCACAACCTCCTGTATCTTCTGGTACAGCCACGCCTACGTTAGGCACCAAACTGAAACTTATTACTCCTACTCCAAGATCAACATCGCAGACAGTGAGAACGACAAGGTCTACAAGTCGGAGGGCCACGCAAAATGAAGATTTGACGCCTAAACCTACTGCTACTGTCAATCCGGTTGATTTTGATATTACTCCTCGACCGCTTCCTCGTCCAAGCACTCGCGCACTACCAGTGCCTCAATCGACTGGAAGATTAGCATCAGGTTCCAATACGATACCAATCGGTCCTCGTCGGGCCGCCTCAAGAAGCGAGATGGTCAGCACCCCCACCGCTACTACAAGAACTTCGAATGATATTATTCGATCGCATACAAGCCTGAAGACAAATTCAAAGGCGGCTGCTACTGTGGCTCGCATCCGTCAAACTTCCCAGGAGACTGTACAGCAGACTCCTGTGAGAGAACCTACGCGGCTTACACGGACGCTAGGTAGCAAGAGCTCCATGACTTGTATGACACCTACCCAGCAGAGAATTGGCGCAACTATGTCGAAGGCAGCTACTGAATCGCGTATTCGGCAAGTCTCGCGAGATGCTACAGAACAGACACCGGTGCGGGCATTAGCGCGTTCTATGTCTACGAAGAGAAATCTCTCTCCTCGTGCCTCCTCAACTTTGCCTCGCTCTCCATCTGTTGCTTCTGGCTTTGGATTGTCTACTTTATCCTTGACGCCGTCGAATAAATCAAGAGCGCTGAGAACTGCAACCAGTATGGATCATCGCGTGCAGGCTAGTCAGACACCAGAGCTGTCAAAGTTCTCGAGAGGGCATAGCATGCGGAGTAAAGTTTCACCTCTGAAGTCCAAAGAAGCCCAAGTGCCCTCAGTACCTTCACTTAGTCAAGTTCTTGATCCATTTAATAGAGGTCTCGCGACTGATTTAGAAGTATTAAAGAAAATACAGATGGCTAGAAAGAGCGGTCATTTAGACCTCTCCAATAGCAATATGGATATGTTTCCAGATGAGGTCTACGATTTTTTGAACCCTGACACTGAAATGAAGATGTCAGAGAGGAGGCAGAGTCTTGCTGTGTTGAAGTATGTTACAGCGAATAACAACAAACTCGACAAACTTGAAGAGAAACTCTGCAAGCAGTTCACGCACTTGGAGGCATTGAATGTGGGTGACATCAGATTTTAAAACTCTATGGTCTATTGTTTACTGACGTATTATTTAGCTGCAACATAATCTGATTCGGAGGCTGCCTGAAAGCTTCGCTAGCTTATATCATCTCAAGACGCTGAATCTTGCAGAGTGCAAACTCAAGACAGATTCTCTTGCCCTCATATTCTCTTTGAGCACATTGACATCGCTGGATTTACACGGGAACCGGTTTGATGGACAACTTCCCGCGTCAATATCCTTACTTTCTGAGCTGTGTTATTTAGATCTGAGTAATAATGAGTTCACTTCTATCTCTCCTGATGCGCTTGGGGGGCTAGTATCACTTGAGATCTTGCGATTAAAGTCAAACAAACTAAAGGCATTTCCGTTTGAGTCTATTGAGAACGGCAATTTGAATGAACTTGATATTTCACACAACAAGCTATCTGGCAGCCTGATATCAACTGCTAGAATATCTAGGTTTTCTGAATTGCGTGTTTTACGCGCGAGTCATAATCAGTTCAAGATAGTTTCTGATTTTGCTATAATTTTGCCGGCTCTTGAAGTTTTGGATTTGTTTTCAAACAGAATTGCATCGCTGGGTATGCTGTTGCTGTGCACGCCTGGCCTCACACATCTGTTGCTTGGGCAGAATAAACTGACGGATACGCCGGAAGGCATTGCTGGTCTTTCCAGCTTGAATACACTGGACATTTCTCATAACTCTCTTTCAAAGTTGGACTCGAGTTTGGGTACAATTGACTCTCTCGAGGTTCTGAAATGGAACGGAAATAAATTTGCAGAAAAGTCGTTCACATATTTGAGTACGAAGGATATCAAATTTCGCCTGAGAGCACGACTGGAGAAAGAAAGAGAGGCAGCTCAGATCGAGGAAGATTTTGAGGCTGAAGAGCTTATGGAGTTGATGGTGAAGAAACGGACTCGACGGTCTTATACCAAGTCCCAGACGGTTGATCTTTCTGGACGTCATTATCAGGATATTCCAGAGGATGTTCTGAGTCACTATATGCCTGGAGGAGTTTATCGTTATGGAAGCGATGCTGTCAATACATTATTATTGAGCCGAAATCGGTTTTCCGTTATCCCAGAGTCCATCATGAGGTTTGCCTTTGCTGATTCATTGCAGACTCTGGATATCTCTTTCAACAATCTTGGAGATGATGCGTTCAACAGCCCGCTGTCATTGCAGATGCTGAATGAGCTCAAGTTGTCGAATAATTTGATTGGATCTTTGTATATGCTAGCTGCAAATTGTCAATTTCCGAGGTTACTGAAACTTGACTTGTCCTTTAACAAGATTGAAGATGTGCCTTCGTCCCTCGTGCGATCATTTCCGACTCTTGAAGAATTGAATCTGCATGAGAATAGGATAACAGAGATAATTGCTGACTCGTTTCATGGGCTAGAGAAGATTGATTTATCAAACAATTCTATTGGATACTTGCCACCTGAGCTCGGTAGAATCAAAAGTATCGTGGAATTGCAGGTGCTGGGAAATACATTCAAAGCGCCTCGACTTCAGATAGTACAGAAAGGTACAGATGCATTAATGGAGTGGTTGCGATTAAGATTGCCTGATGAGGAAGATAGTGATGGCACTATGTAAGATATGAAGCATGTCACAAGTTTCTATGGATTCTTTATGTATGATAGGCTGCGAGTAGAGCAATGTATGATTATAGACTGCATTTGTTAAAGTATGCGTAAGATATAGATGTTCTGTAATTATTTTTGCTTTTTTCTATTAGACTATTATAAATTGCAAATACTATTGCGGGTGTATCATTCAAAAGTGTATGATTGATAAACCAGGCAAATACAGTGTAGTCTTTCGTGCTCGGAGACCTCGGCCAGCAGCCGCAGCGAGTCTAACTGGTTTTTTTGAGCGTCCCAAATAATCAGATTCAACACTCCGCTCGACTCTTCGACATCCGCACGCTCCAGGCAGAGTGCCATAATTACTGGGACTTTCCAGTGTCGTTTGGTCTGCAATTTATAATGCGGCCAGGCATTTCTTTTCCCGCTGCGTCTCCGCTGTGTCGCCATACGTCGCGGACGTTGCGACGGTTCGGCTTGCAGTCGTTGACTATACATACCTCTACAACGACAGAGAATGAGGATCCACAGCCGAGTGAACTGAACGAAAGTGCTCCGGAAATTATAAGTCAGGTATCAGCAGACTGGCTAAGTCGATATCTCGCCAAGTCAAATAAATATGGAAGCCCATTTGCGAAATCCATTACGCGACAGCGTTATGAAGATGTTACACCACGGCCAGTTACAACACGTACGCATAGATCTGCGGATTCATATCTTATTGTGGTATATGCTAATATAAAGTTTCTTAGGTGTTCCTAATTTTAATCCAAATGCTGCTCAATTCCTCATCCAGTTGACTCCTCTTGAGCAGGTGCCTCAAGTCTTATTCGACGTCCACCCGTTCTACTTACCCGATGAACTATCAACTATTTCTGCACTACTTGCTCCCGTTAAGGATGCGAAGGAGAAAATTCATCAGACTAGATCTCTTGACAATCCTCAATCGAATATTGTTCTTCCAATCATGAATCAGGAGCATTTGCGTCCCGATGATTTGGCTCCTGAGACGATGTCTTTACTGCAAAGTCCGAGCTCTATGTATTCTGGTATACCACAGCCCACGGCTGCAGATGAGGAGAAGGTAGAAAGCGAAAAATGCTTAATATTTTGATTAATGGATGTACTAACAGTAGAAAATTATAGGCTAAACAGTATTGTGAGAAATTGTTGGAGTTCGATGCCCCAGGCGACGCATTCACATACTGGCATGAAGAACACAAACAAGCAGAATGGAGCAAGCAACTTGGCAGTTTGCAGTTAATTTTGGAAACCTTAATTTCAAAAGATTCTACGAAAAAACATCTCGATCTCGCTACAGATGTAGTCAAGAACTTCATGGCGAACAAGCCTGCTTCGTACATGCAACAGTCAGTGGCCGCTGTAGAGTTGCTGCTCACTCGCGTATGCCGCTTGTACGCCCAAGATAGTTTTTATAATGGAACTCAGTCGTCTCTGAACAAAGATTTCCAAGCTCTCGTCAGAAATGGTTTGTTTGTTGTGTGTGTCTGCTTGATTGATTTATTACTAACCGCAAATGCAGCTGTATTGAATTTCGCGAAAACCTACTCACTAAATGGTCTTCCAGAGAGCTTTATTGAGCCATTGATTATTGCTCTAGCTCGTGTTGGTGATTATAAGTTCGCAATTTCCTTGCTATTCAGTGCCAGACTGCATAAACTCTCTCCTTTGCCGGAGAGCACAATTCTATTAATACAGTCTATGGAAGCCGCTCTCAACGAGAGTCGCGAGACTAATGTGCCGGTAGACGGGGCGCAGCAACTTGCATTTTCCTTCCTGACGCCGGAGAAAATTGGCTTTTTCCGACCGTACTTTCTGTCTCGGATGGGCTCACATTCAGGATTCGGATACTTACTTCGAAACCATGTACAAACCACTGACGAGGTCTTCAGTATACTAGAATCTAGTCAAAAGCTTCAATCATCTGAGGGATTTAGTGTCAATATGTCAAGGCTTGTTCAAGAGGTGGGAAAAGCAGCACTGGCAGACTCAAGTTTAGGAAGCGAAGAAGACAGAAAAGAGATTGCACTGGCTATGATGATCTCAATGGCAAATAAGCTTGGTGTACAGGATCTCAGTAAAGAGATGATATCAGAGATATTACAATCTGAAAAGTAATCTAAACTTTGTGTATATGGTGAGCAAGACGTTGTATATAAGGTCACGAGTTTGTAAGATAGGTCAGACGAAATATAAGAACGTAAAATATAATTTACATATGCCAAACTAGAATGTACAAATTATGAGTCTTCTCTCTGTCTATATTAAAGCTTTCAGCCCTGAGCCATTCGCGCTTTTATCATGATTAGGAATTCGAGGAAGCAGGTGGTGGAGGCGAAGGTGACGAAGCTGATGACGATCGATGCTGAATTTTGATTGTTGCAAGAACAGCCAGGAAGAGGACACAGAGAAGCAAAAACAGAATAATTTTGCATTTTTGCGTTCTTTGTTGGTAATGAGCAGCCTAAACAGTTTGACGTTAATATGAAAGTAAGAAATGATCTCACAATGCACGAACCTGTCTCAGTTCAACTTCAGCCTCCTTTACGTGTTCCTTCATATTTTCAATGTTGTAATCTATCCGATCCAGAACGGTGCCCTGATCAATAACCATCGTTTGTAGTTCTTTAAAGATCTCTGCTAGTTCGAGGATTCCTTCTGCAATCTGTGTAATTTCTGCTTCTCGTTGTCGGATCATTGTATCGTCAGAGCTTTGCGCCAGTTGTGCAGATTGCTGGATCTGCGCTTGCGAAAAGCCAACGTCCAGGTCATCGTCTGTGTAAGGTACGTATGATGACTGCGGCAGCTCTGCTTGCCGCATACCGCGCATCTTTTTGAGGTATGCAGACTGTTTTCTCCGAAATAATGTCGATGAGTCTTGTACTTTTGTAGCCAAGGATATTTGCATGTTTTTGCACATGCTAATCTGTGTAGATGTCAGATCTGCCCGGTGCACGAGCTGGCCGAGTTGCTGGATGCGTTGCTGGCATTCATGATAGTGCTATATATGTGAGCAAGTTATGCAGGCAATTGGGTCAAATACGTGGAGGCAGCATACGTGTGTAATCTCTCTTGTAAGACTCTCTATTATTGACTCTTGATGTGAGCGGTCGTCGAATCCAGGAAGCAAATGCTCCTGGTGTAGCTTATCCAGCTGCTGGCTCTTCTCCTTAATCAAGTCCAGGATCTGGTGCACTTCGTCGTCTGCATCTGTCCACGATGGCGGCAAAACGTCCATCTCAATTGTAACATCGTCATCTCCCAATCCTCCGGTTTCGTCAGCCGAGTCAAGTAGCGGGTCGCGCGCATCGTCTGCACCTGCCGGTGTAGCGTGCCGGGTGGTGCGGGTCGAGTACGGATATGCTGCAGAAGGCGGGTGACGGGCGTAGGACTGGCGATACGAGTAGTACAGTCCCGTGCGGTCGCGGAACATACCGTCAGTCAAAGAACAGCCAATCTCCGGCTGATACGTGTTCTTCTCTGTCGTTTGCTTGAGGCACAGTTGATGTTGCTGATTTGGAGCAGACCTTGGCCGCATCGTCATTAGAAGCAAGCCGCAGACATCCTTCACGTGATAAATGCAATTATTGTGGGTATGGAAACACCCAACTGGAAAATTTCAAAATACGTGACATTAACCCCACATTTACACAGGAACGCGCCTTCTGGAATTTGCCCCGAAGATTCAAGATCTGACGCGATCCTGATCTTCTTCTTATCCTCATTTTTGCAGTAGTCTCTGTACACTCAAGGCGATTTAATTCATAACTCACGATGGTAGTTGATTATTCAAAATGGGACAAGCTTGAATTGTCCGACGACTCAGATATTGAAGGTAAGCGCGTCGTCTATGGCGAATGCCAGCTAGATCAGGCATCCCGAATTAAAGACTGATTCGATCTTTTTGCTTATTAGTCCACCCTAATGTCGACAAAAAATCATTCATTCGATGGAAGCAGCAAGATATTCACGAAAAACGTACTCAGCGACGCTATGAAATCGAAGCACTGCAAGCAGAGAATAAAATGAACAGTAGTCTCCTCGAACGCATCAACAAAATGATCAGTTCACTGAAGTCTGTCCCTGAGGGTGGCCGTGATTCGGTCTTTGCAATTCTGAAAGAGGCATCTGCTAAGTCACCAGAAGACCTGGAGCAAGCAACTAAGAAGGACGGTCCAGTACCAATTTCTTCTGTGATGGACTCGTTGATCACTCAAGTGGTTGACGAAACGAATAAAGCCGCAGCAACAGGAAAGCCTTTCATTGAGACTTTGAAATCCAACTTTGCTGCTCATCAAAAGAAGTTGAGCGATTTACAGGATGAGTGCGTTAAAAAGTTGACTGCTCTACAGAACGAGGAGGCAAAACATATTACATCCGAGGATCTCAAGATTGGGTTCGATAGTACAAGCATATCAAAGAAAAAAACTGAAAGTTTACCGGCGGCTGCGCCGAAGAAGACCACGCAAAAAATCGAGGTTCTTAATCCATCAGCGGCTACTTCAAAAGGAAAAGGCAAAGCAGTTGAAGATGATCCTGGTGATGATGCCGATGACGAAAGCGACATGCCAGCCAATAAAGGATCATCAGATGACGATGAGAGCATTTCGATATCTCCGCTGGCTGAAGGATTTGCTCAAATTAAACTTGGAGAGTATCAGAAGTGTCTTGAGTATATCGGAAAACACCCCACTATTGTTTCCCAGGAGGAAGCAGACGGAATTCTATACGAAGCCTTTGGCAAAGAAATGGACAAAAAGCACGTGTCTGCGAAGAGATATGTGCACAACGCCCTACTTTTACAGTACTGCGCTCGACTAGGACGCGACGGTGTTACAGTATTTTTCAAGAAAATCATGACTCCTAATCATCCTTCTTTGGGCGCGTTCATGCAAGATGTTGAGCAAACCTACGCTCACGTTAAACAGAGGTCATTGTATCTTCTTGAAGAACAAAAGGCGAAGGCTGCCGAGGAGGAATATGAAGAAGAGGAAATTATTGATCTCGACACTGTTACAGATGAGAAGCTGGCTGAACTTGGACTTACACGTGAGGATATTGAAAAGTTCAAGAGAGAACAGGACGAGAAGGATGCTGCTGAAGCTGCTTTACAGGCAGATTCAGCCTGATAGTGCATATTGTGTATAATTGGGTTGATCTACGAGGAGAGATAATCAATAGGAAAAGAAGAATAAGTTACAACGTAAATACAAATATAGCATTAAATCAGCAGACGTTGATGAATCGTAACTAACACGAAACGCATATCATTGAAACAACTGAAAATAACCAATCAATAAATAAACATCCACATTGGTACAGTATAGTCACAGCTCTGTGTATATTGTATACAGAAGACTAAGACTTTGTGAATGATTTACTTCACTAGGATAACACCGGACGCTGATCACCGCAGCATATACTGATTGCGCCCTATATGATAATTTCGCCCCTTTTTTATTTTATTTTGAAAGCTAAAGAATAAAAAAGTTTGGTTAGTGGCAGGAACTGAGAGATGAAAATAGGAATGAGACAGACGTACCATCAACTGGACGAACTCGTTGTAGTCAATGCGGCCATCGTTGTCTAATGAATACAGTCAGATATCTCAACTAATAAAACCCGGGATCAGAACATCAATTGGCTGCTTACTGGTATCGGCCTCTCTAATCATCTGGTTAACCTCTTCCTCGGTGAGACGCTCTCCGATGGAAGTCATGACGTGTCTCAGCTCAGTGGCAGAGATGTAGCCATTGTTATCGCGATCGAAAACACGGAATGCCTCTTTGATTTCCTCCTCGGAATCAGTATCCTTCATCTTACGCGCCATCATCGTGAGGAATTCTGTAAAATCGTTCCCGTGTCAGCCAAATGCTGAAAAGACAGTAGAACAACATACCAGGGAAGTCGATGGTGCCGTTATTGTCGACATCAACCTCGTTGATCATATCAGCAAGCTCCGCTTCTGAGGGGTTCTGGCCGAGACTGCGCATGACGGTGCCTAACTCCTTGGTGGTGATTTGGCCTTGAGGAATGGCTGTTAGCAACACGATGGACACACACGACACCCCACACGCATTGCAGACGCAATGTCATTTGTAACGAGTGTATAGTAGATATTACCATCGTTGTTACGGTCAAACAAAGAAAATGCCTGCTTGAACTCGTCAATCTGGTCTTCGGTGAGTTGGTCAGCCTGTGAATCCGTGTTAGTCGGACGCGCAAGCACCTGGGATGAAGTGCCGGCACACAGGGCAGGTGAATCAGCCCTCGGACGCGCAGTTCTGTCCTATTTCGCCACATACCATTATAAACAGTGAATATAGAGCAGAATTGATAAGGATCGCCTGGTGTGTAGCAAAATTGGGGTCCGGTGAAGCGTACAGGGGTTGTTGAACTTTTAGATTCTTGCAGCTGTACGTGTCGCTGGTCGCTGTCAATGGTCACGTTCAGTCACGTGCAACATATCACGTGCAAGTTTTGTCAAGGAAGCCAAACTAAACTGCCCGGGGTCTGGGAAAAAAGTTCCAGACTCAGAATTCGCCAAAATCCCAGCTTTCTCCACGCAAAAGCATCGTCCTGCATCAGCTGCTCCTCCCGGTGCGTGTGCTTGCGTGTCTGCTGTTGTATTAAAGCTGCCATTGTCTGGCCATCGCTGCTTGTCCGGTCTTGCCAATTGCCCTCAGAGGGCCGGTCGACTTAGCTGTGGAATGCCATGAGCAGCCCACTGACTCCCGCGTCGCTTTCGCGTCTTCGATGCCTCGCGCTGAGGTTCTCCTCTCGCGCGGTGCTTGCCCGTACTCTGTCTTCGGGTTCGTTCTCCTATGGACTGCGGTATAACATACAGTCGCGTACTGATCTGCATGGCGCCATCCTTCCCTGTCAGCTTCCGATATCAATCGTGTCGAAACGGCTCTTACATTCGCTTCCTCCTCTGCGAAAGGAGGACACTCCCGGTCAAACCACCAACAACCAGAAGAATGATGCTACTGTGGAAAGCAGTGAAAAGGAAGACTCTGACGCAGACGGGTTCGAATTGACCGAGAAGGCACAGAAAGCTGCTCTAGTTGATTTATCGGCCCGTCTCTCCAAACGAGAAGCTCCACCAAAGACCGCTGGACTAGAAGAAATAAAGCGATTGTTCATGCTTGCAAAGAAGGAGACTTGGCCAATGACCAGTATGTTGATTTTTTTTGGTACAAAATTCGAGTTATCAGATTGCTGACCCGTTAATAATCGCTTAGTGGCTTTTATTTTACTGTGTTTCTCCTCAGGCGTGACTCTAGCTGTTCCGTAAGTGTGCCTATTCTTCCAAAAATTCATTGCCTTGTCGTACTGACCTTTATCGATAAAGATTCTCCATCGGTAAAATTCTTGACATCGCAACAAGCAGTGCCGCAGAGAGCACCATCTTTGGAATGACTCTCTCTCAGTTTTACGGTGTACTCGGCGTCGTTTTCATCACTGGATGCGTAGCAAATTTTGGGCGCGTTGTCATTTTACGTGTTGTTGGTGAGCGTCTTGTTGCTCGCCTTCGCTCGACTTTGTATAAACAGACCGTTACTCAGGGTTCGTATTCGGGATAGTGGTATTTTACTCATTTAGTTTGCTGATATTGAAGACATAGATGCCGAATTTTTCGACGCAAACCGTGTTGGTGACCTCATTTCAAGACTCTCCAGTGATGCAAACATTGTATCCAAATCTCTCACACAGAACTTGTCTGACGGACTACGGGCTATCGTCTCCGGAGTTGCTGGTTTGTCTATGATGGCCTATGTGAGCATAAAGCTTACCGTAAGTGTAATTATCTTTATCTGCATGCGAATCAATATGCTGAGAAGATCATTTTTAGGCTGTCATGATGGTAATTGTCCCTCCTGTTGCGATATTCTCATTCATTTACGGTAGACGAATTCGCAATGTTGCCCGAGAGACTCAGCAGGCTCTTGGATCGGCTACCAAAGTAGCTGAAGAACGTTTAAGCAACATTCGAACTGCTCAGTCATTCTCGGGCGAAATTTCAGAAGTCAGACGATATAACATCAGAGTTCGAGAAATTTTTGATCTTGGCAAACGGGAAGCATACTACAGTGCCATGTTTTTCAGTTTGACTAGGTTTTCAGGAAATCTAACTATCCTTGCACTTCTCTGGGCAGGATCTTCAATGGTGACCTCTGGCGCAATTTCTATCGGTGAACTGTCGTCATTTATGATGTACGCGGCCTACACTGGAGGATCGATGTTTGGTCTCTCGTCTTTCTACGCCGAGCTCATGAAGGGTGTGGGTGCTGCCAGTCGGCTTTTTGAACTTGAGGATCGCAAGCCGAAGATAAAGACCACAGTCGGCAAGCCTGTTCCCAACAATGGCCGTGGTGTTATTGAATTTAAGAATGTCAACTTTGCGTATCCCACCAGACCAGCTGTTAACATTTTTGACGGCATTTCATTCACAATCCAGCCTGGCAAGAACATGTGCATTGTTGGCCCCTCTGGTGGAGGAAAGAGTACAATCGGTATGTGATTTGCACTTCGTTTTGTTGTGTGGAGGGCTATCTTTACTAAATATATTTTAGGTCAATTATTGATGCGATTTTACGATCCAACTGCTGGGAGCATCACGCTTAACGGCGAAGATATCCGGGAGTTTAATTTGAAGTCCCTGAGACGCACAATTGGAATTGTGTCCCAGGAGCCGGTTTTATTCTCTGGAACTCTTGCTGATAACATTGCTTACGGCAAGAAGAATGCTACACGGGCCGAAATCACTGCGGCTGCACGCAGAGCGAACTGCGACTTCATTCAAGGTATGATTTAGTAATAGAAATTTCTTCCCTTTTTTATGTGCTGACATATTGCTGTAGATTTCCCTGATGGTCTGGATACTCAGGCTGGTGCAAGAGGTACTCAGCTCAGTGGTGGCCAGAAACAAAGAATTGCGATTGCTCGAGCCCTTATTCGTGATCCTGCAATCCTGATTTTGGATGAGGCTACCTCAGCACTTGATGCTGAGTCTGAGTCTGCGGTTAACGATGCACTGGTTCGACTTATGAAGAGTAACACTACGACCATTTCGATTGCGCACAGATTGTCCACGATCATGAAGAGCGATTATATTATTGTATTGAACGGTCATGGTCAAGTCGCTGAGATGGGATCATTCAAGGAATTGAGCTCGAACCCAGACACATTCTTCTCTAGGCTACTTTTGGACAATCAAATTCCCTCCGGCGATGACATCGGAAGACAGTCTGAGCGGGAGAGTATCCGAGAGGAGGAGGAGATTTTGCAAGAAAAACTTTTGGAGGAGTTAGAAGAAGAGGAGGAGGAGGCTGAAAAGAAGGACAAGAGCCGTGCAGCTCCTTTTAGTTAAATAGTGATGTATGAGTGTAAATAGTTGGGATATATCTTAGACATTCTCTTTTTTCGATCTTTTCATTTTTTTTGGCTGTTGTATTTCACAACTATGTTTTATAGTAACTATTTTTGTCATGTTAGTATAGCCACATGAAGTAATTAGAAGTTTTCTGATGAATAAAGGTTTTTGGAAGCAGTATCTACAGAGTCAAATCTTGCTGGAACTTTGGAAACAATATAGATATGTCACACACGATGTAGAGATGCAATTTGGAAGCTATAAAACACAATCCTTCTGACTCTACATATATCGTAATCCGTTGAAAGGGATTTAGTAACCCTTAGCACCAGGGGCATTGGGATCGCTCTTCAGTGAGACCAGCAATTCTCTGAATCTGGTCTTATCGACCTTTGCTGTTCGTGCATTCTTCTCTGATAAGTCAACGAGCTTAGAGATACGCTCCCAGGTAGTTCCTCCAGAAACTGTGCTCTCTTGGGATTCAATAAACTCCTTCTCCTCCGCTCTATGTGATTCAAATCGTGGTTAGTCTAGATGCAAGGAGATAGGACGCATTTGAGTATCAATCGGTCAAACGAACCTGGTCTGCGCAATTGCCTTCTCTTTCTTGTCATTGTAGTTTTCGTAAAAGTCGTTAATGTTTTGCTTCGCGGCTTCGCGTGTTTCCTGTTTTCTAGCTTCACTCTGCTCATCTCGACGCTGGATGGCAAGACCACGACGCTCTCTCCATTCTCTAGAATCAGACATTTCACGTTAGTGCCCTGTCGAAATCAAGATCTTGACAAGTATGTAATTCACGTACTTGATAACATCAGGTTCCTCTTCCTCAATCGCTTGTGGTTGTTCGTCCTCTGAAGTGAAAGGAGTCTATGCGAATCATGTCAATAAATGAGCCCAACTACCGTAACTAATTGCCGTCCTCTTCTTACCTCAGTAGGAGCAGCAAACTGAATAGGCTCCGATCCTCCCATCAGATCACTGCTTCCATTCAACAGATCACCGCCATCAGTCGTCAGCGCAGCAGCATCCGAGTCTCCGAGCACAGCCTTCTCGCGCGCAACGAAGTCTGCCTCGGTGTCCGGAATGCCAAAGTCCAGAGCGTCGCCACCGTTGGTGGTGTCGCTGATCACACGAGCCTCGGTCTGACCCTCGTCAATCTCTTCGAGTGATGGAAAGTATGATGACATGATGTGGATGTAGAATAAAGTGGATTGTAGCAGATACTCGCAGTGCCGATGCTGTATTGGGCTTCGAGGGATGCGACCTGGATGACTGCTGCGCCGCTGGTGGCTGTGCGCAGCCGTGGCTTGCGTGTATCATAAACTACTCGAGCTTCAGAGACAGCTCTGCGCTCAGAAGGACAGCGACTGATCCAGGAACACACGGTCAGTTTTGGCGGTTTTTGCGAATTACGCTTTGGAAAAGTGATCTGTGACTGTGCTATTTGTGGATTTTGAGAGAGAATTGGATATGTCGTATTCGGAGGACGTAGTCAATAGCAAATTGTCAAGCGTGAACGAGTCGCAAGACGCGATCGTGAACATCTCACAATGGGTACGTTGCTCTGGCAATCGTAATTGCGATGCGTTGGATATGTAGACTGCTTTGTTTTAAGCATGCTGACAATTCCGTATAATAGATCATGTTTCATAGAAGACATGCTGCTCAGACCGTCAAGACATGGTCGAAAGCATTGAACGACGGTACGCGATCAAGCTCCATGGATTGTCTTTCTCGCCGCTGATCTGATGATTATTTCTGTGTTTAGCGCCAACTCATCGAAAACTGGCCTTGATATATCTTGCAAATGAGGTGATTCAGCAATCAAAAGCCAGGAAGCGCGAAGAATTCTTGAAAGCCTTCGCTCCTGTACGACATGCCAGCTTTACTTGTTTCTTGATCTCGTCTAATTCGTTATCTACAGGTCATTGCCGATGTAATGGAAAACACGTATCGCCAAACAAATGGTGACCTACAGGCTAAGATAAAGCGGGTTGTTGATGTTTGGCGTCAACGCGACGTTTTCTCCAGCGACGTTCTTCAAGATTTGCAAAGTCGATTCACTAGTGCGTATATTATCTGCATCAGATATCGTTGCTCACAAGTACGATTCTAACAACGTTTTACTAGACGCTGATCAGAACAAGCCAAAAGCGGCCGCTGGTGGACGCCGACTGGGACAGGGAATGACTTTTGGAATGGGTTTGGCACCAGAAATTGCCAAACTCTCGAGCACTCATGGCTTGATAAACAGTCGTGTTGGCACTGCTGCCACCTCGCTGGAGACAGCCAACAAGTCCTATTCTGCTCTAGTTGACGCAGACGCCCTTCCTGCTCCTTCTGAGTATGCGATACAGATAGAATCGGTCTTACGTGCACTAGAAACTGCAAAGAATGCCTCTGCTGAGCTGATCAAGACAAGACAGGAATTTGTTGATCAGCTTCAATCTTTGATTTCAGTCAACAATGCAGCTTTGGAAAGCGAAAAGACACAACAATCATATCTTAAAGAGAAAGAGACGCATATGCTTAGTTTGAAGGACGATGTTAACGAAATGGTAACTGGTTCAGCTGCCAACGCTGACGAGATGGGTAATTCACCCCCGCCTGTATCGAAGCCAGTAGTATCATTGGAGGATATTTTGGCAAGTACTACAAAGGCTGCCGCAGAAGCTGCTGTCGCCGCCGCTGCGATATCCCCCATGGAAGAAGAGATCAGTGTGCCTGATCCAGGCTACGTTCCTCTGCCTGCCACGAGAGCAACTTCAGAATCCTCTTCTACCGAGATGGATCCTGCAATTACCCAGTTTTTGGACTCACTTGGACGTAGTAATGGTGGTAATAACGATTTGCAGAGCATGTCTGCATCAACTAGCTAATAATTTTTTTTGGTTTGGCGTTGTGTAATAGTAACTAAAATTTACTAATTATTTGATCTGACTTGGGCTGTGCTTCCACGTTAGATGTCAAGCTTCTTAGTCGTAACTAGGAGTTTATTTATTACTTTTCGACAGCATATAATAGATTGCTTAACATTGTACATGTTCTTCGGGTATTGATACTCCTCGATTCTGATGTAGATTGAACATCGAGAGCGTAGCGAAATTTAGGTTTGAACATCAAAAACATGAACGCGTTGGGTTGAGTTGTAGCAGGCCACTCACGCTCATCTACCCACGTTGTTCCTTTACCTGCTGCTTTAGCAAATAGGAGGAATACACATAAAGAATATGGTATTTGTGAAAGATCCGCGGCTGCAAAATGCAATCGCGAATCATCCAATATTCTCTAGTTTGGCAGCCAGCAAAGACCAACTAAGTATTGGTTCAGTTAGCTCGCTTCTCAATGCAACGAGTCAGTCTTCAAATTTGCTAGGTGGTACTGGAAATGAGTCTACAGAAAATGGAGGAATTCAAAACACAGTAGCAGTGCGTGGATCGGAGATCTTTTTTGTCAGTAATGATCAAATACTCTGTATCGACTGTGCAAATATTCGCGAAGCGAAGGCTTCCAGATCATACAAGGTAAGCTGTACTCAAGATGAAATTACTATTTGGAATGGCCTTTGGCGATGATTTAACCTTCATCTATAGATTTTGAATATTCCGCGGATTGAATTTGTCGTGCGTCAGTTACAGATCAACGGTACGGGAACTCAGCTAGCAATTATTGGTGATGCCAATATCATCACCTGTGTTTTACCGCTGCCTGGATTTTCAAAACTGCTGGAGACTAAGCTGCACTGCCGGTAAGCATATCATGTGTACTGACGTTAACGACGCAATGTATTGATCCAAATATTACTATACAGTCACCGCAATGTGGGAGAAGCTGCATTCTCTGGTGCGACTATCCTTAAAGCATTATGGCATCCTCTTTCCAAAGATGATAACTGTCTCGTTGTTTTGAGTTCTGAAAATATTTTGGGGTATATATGATTTTCCTGTTATCTATCCGCCAATATCATTCGCTAATTTGATTCTAGGCTGTTTGATCTCAGTTGCAGCTATGACGAGCCGGAGATAATTTACGATTTCAACAGCCAAAGTCCAAGCGCTGAAAAACATTATTCATTTGGACTCGGAGATGACTATGACATGGAAATGGTATCGATGTGCTTTGGTGCTCCTGAACAAGGAATGGGATTGATGACTTTGTACATGTTATCCTCTGATGGGGATATTTGTCCTCTTTCTCCTTTTATACCCAGACACTGTGCGGTGGACCGAGAAGCTATTTCAATAATGCTACAATGGGCAATCGCAGAAGATCGCGACTCCGATATTGAAAATGCCCCAGACTCTCCCTTGTCGACCTCCAGTAATCCCACAGATTCAAGTGCTCCAGTCGAGAGATTCAGACGCCGACAGCAAGTTACTTGGGTCGCCGATATCGTTCGACAGTGTAATAGTTCTCGTGCAGTAGGACTTGCGCCTCGAATGAACAAATATGGGGATCCTTCTGATCTTTGCGTGTTTGAGCGTCCTGATCTTAACAAGTATGCTGTCAAGATACAAGCTCCAATTCGACCGAATCCGTTTCCTGCCGCTTTATATGGCTCATCATCATGTGATATCGCGATTCTCGATTTGGGAGATGATTTGACGGTTTTATTGACGGTCGATGAGGACGGCAGAGTCAACCTGTTCTTACAAGATCTGCCAACTGGAGCATTGTGGGAATCGTCAATTTTTGCGAGTCTGTTTAATGATAAGGCAGAGAAGCTTGATGCTTGTGAAGAAGTTATTGTACAGACTATTGAGAGTATCCAGTTGAAATCTGACTCTCGTCCCAGTGCATTTGGGGGAAACTTGAAAAGCAAAAGCAAGTCTGACAGATCACGAACGCCTTACAGATTTATTGATGGTTCGCTGGATAATGACTATATTCTTTTGATGAGTGCTAGCAGAGTCATACAGCTTGATTTCCAGAACTGGAAGCAAAAGTTGTCGGACGCGTTGACGAGCGCTCGATCAGAGTCGGAGTTACAGCAAATTCTGAGCCACAAAGATGGCCTGCCTAAGAGCGAGGTACAGTCATTACATTCCTATTCTGCGAGCAATAGCAAACATCTAGGTGCAATTGTGATTCCGAATGCGATTTTGGGTGATATTTTGATAGTCCCATGTCAAGGAGGAGTTGAAGTCTTTGCGGATGCAGACGAAGTTGATACGAATGGTATTGGAGATCAACGTCTGAATGTTGGCTTGCCGCAGTCTCAAGCTGAGAGCAAATATGAGTACCAAACGCTGATGAATCCGTCACCTATTGATGTGAGTTATTTGAATGAAAGCAGTACAACTGAGGCGCGACTAGCGAGAAAGAAGAACGTGGTCAAGTTCTCTTTAACAGAGCGGCCGTTTGAAGTTACTGAAGACTCATTGGAGTTTTTGGGAGATACTGCTGAGTTGTTGGAATCTGAGATTCGTGATATCCAGAGCGCTGGATTACAACTGCAACGAAGGTAGATGGTTGAAATGTTTATTATTTTTGACTATACTGACTCTTTTTAGGCTCGTGGAACAAAGAGGCGAGATGGATCGACAAATCAGAAAACTACAAGAAGCACTTGCATTAGCGGAAAGCACACGAAACAAAACAGCTTCTGTTGAGAAAGTCGAGCAAATCGTGACTCGTCAGAAAGCCTTGAATGAGCGCGCCGAGAAGATGTACAAGAAATTAGTCGAGACACAACCGTTGCCTATCAGCGATAGCGAGCGGAAATGGATGCAGGAACTTCACAGAGTGAAGGCTAAAGTGGATGAAAGAGCAACAGGGCTTAAGCATCGTTCACAGATAGTAAGTAATTCAGAAATAGGAGTGTGAATATAGAGCTAACGAAATACAGGCTACAACTCAGTCGAAGAAGATTGTGGCAATGGCTGGATCGGTGAGTGACAGTTCATTTGCTGATGTCACAAATACTGGACCGAAGCCATTACTTTCGGGTCTTTTACCGGATAACATTGAGAATCTGAAAGAGATGGTTGATAAAGAGTATGTTATACATCTTCATTTTGTTTATATTCCCTTCAAGCACATTTTGCTGATAATCTTACAGATCGGCTATAATCAACAAGACACGCGGCGCGGTGGATATCTTGATGCAGCGCATTAACGAGCGCATGGAGGTTTTAAGTATGGCAAATGATGAATAGTTAGGAGTAAATAATGTACATTAGTATAATTTGCAATTTGGCGCTGTGTCCCCGCGATAGAATTGAAGCTATTTTTATAGGAACTCTCTATCGGTAGAGGTATATCGTCAGTCTGTTTGTCGTAGTACATGGCGCGCGGATTTGCTCAATCGAATTCGCCTGAAGTATCAATATACGGTGGCTGGACAAATCTGTAAAGTAGTCGGCCGCTAAGGCCCCATCCTGCGAAGCAACAGTGCATGCAATCTCGTAAATCAACCCTGAAAAGCCACGCCTGCTTTTTCCACAACCGCTTTGCCGCCTGCGGAATACCCAGTTCCTTCTCTCGCCAGGAAGAGTAACCCACGATCTTGCTGCTTCGTCTTGCTCTTTTTACTGCTCTTTTTTGACGACTGTTTTTGTGGTGATAGATCGATTTGACAGACGTAGCATTGCAAGGGTTCACCGGGGTGCATTGGTTTCATGACTTTTTCGTAGCAGGTCTTGCAGATAACGTGACCACATGGTTTTGCGACTATAGGTAATTCTGTTAAAACAATTGTGGAAAAAAAGATTTAGGATTGACGTACGGTATGCCTCGAGCACTGTGCCAAATGCTTTCGAGCAGGAGGGGCACACTCGGGTGCTTGAGTCCTGTGTCGATGAATCTTTCAGAGTTTCAAACGAGATGGGCAAAAGCGCTTTGAGGGACAGCGGATGAGGATCTTCAGGATCTGAAACGGGACATAATGACACGAGCTTTGGCGGTTCCTCGTCTATTTCTGTCTTTGATTTTTCTTTTGGCGCACTCGGGAATAATATTAAGGCAGAGCTCAGTGTGGATCGTTCGATAGCTGCTGTCTTTGCTTCCTCATTCTCGTTGTCACTGTCGTCGTTACTGTGTTTCCGTTTGGTGCCGGTCAGGGCAGTAGACTGGCCTGGTGCATTTTGTCTGATTCCAGACTGCAGTCGTTCAAATTGCTTGATATCCTGTTCACGAGCTTCCTCTTGCTCGATCTGTCGCGCACGTAGCATCTCTGCATGCTTCTGTGCAATCTCCTCGTTCTTGACGCTGATCTCGGCTCGCTGTGCAAGTAGATTCTCCATTATGCATTCCCGACAGAAAATGTGGCCTTTAGTAGGGCATGCTACAGGAACGCGTGCGGCCATGAGACATAGATTACAGGCGTCGAACTGGCGGAAGGAGTCGCTGGTGAGTCGTTTGCGTTGCTTGCCATAGTGGGTGAGAAGGGAGCGTTCGTAAGCGGTGAAGAACGGCGAAGCGGTGCTGTCCGTGTTAGTCTTTAAATAGTAGTTCGCATTTTTTGCGGAGAGCTTACTTGTTCTTTGAGTGACGGGTCATTGTGCTATTCCAGTTCCAGATACTATTTGGGTACTCTGATATTGCAGCTGTGTACACGAATATCCCAACTCACTGAACTCCTCTCCAAACCCCCCAGAGCATTAAGGGAATTGAGTCTGCCGATATCGGCGTGCTGAGTCATGCGGCTGTGTGGTGGGCCAAACAGAAGTGAGCAATAGTAATAAAACCTGCGGAGTGCATTTTTTTTCTTTGCTTGACTCTGCGTCATAGAAGTCAGGATTCTGCTCTCTCTCGGTACAGACGTCTCGAGAACAGAAGGGCCTTTACCGCATCTTTTAGCTAATAGATCTAATAAAAGAAGACGGGCATGTTGCGATATGCGCAGTTACGGACGGCGGCGGCCGCGGGGTCGATGCGTGGTCAAATGCGGAGAGCAGCCTTCAGCACTTCGCGGGCAGCGATGAGCAGCAGCGAAGATGGCAGCGACGCGCTCAACAAATACTCGGCTGAGATCACGCAGCCAAAGTCGCAGGGTGCATCGCAGGCAATGCTTTACGCGACTGGTTTTACCGATGAGGATTTTAACAAGGCGCAGGTTGGAATTTCAAGGTGTGTGACTCTTCTTCGAGACTGGATAGATGATCTGCGAGGGGAGAGCAGTATCGCGAAGTAATATGGCGGAGCTAACTGTCTGATCCTGTGTAGTGTCTGGTACTCGGGAAACCCGTGCAACATGCATCTGCTTGATCTGAATTTCCGCATCAAAGAGGGTGTCGACAAGGCCGGACTGAAAGGTCTCCAGTTCAACACCATCGGTGTCTCAGACGGTATCTCGATGGGAACCACCGGCATGCGATACTCTCTGCAGTCGCGCGATCTTATCGCTGATTCCATCGAGACCGTCATGATGGGCCAGCACTACGACGCCAATATCTCCATCCCGGGATGCGACAAGAACATGCCCGGTGTGCTTATGGCCATGGGCCGTGTCAACCGGCCGTCTATCATGGTATACGGTGGTACCATCAAGGCTGGTCGTGCGCCATGCATGCCCGATACCGACATCGACGTTATCTCGGCGTTCCAGGCGTATGGACAGTACATTGCAAAGAAGATCGACGAGCCTACTCGCGCTGATATCATTAGGCACGCGTGCCCCGGTGCCGGAGCCTGCGGTGGTATGTACACCGCCAACACTATGGCCTCTGCCGCTGAGACTATGGGAATGACTCTGCCTGGATCATCGTCGTTTCCGGCTGAGAGTCCCGAGAAGTTGCAGGAGTGTATCGATGTCGGAGAGGCGATCAAGAACCTGATGCGTCTCGGACTGCGACCTTCAGACATCATGACTCGCGAAGCATTTGAAAACGCAATGAAGTACATCACTATCACCGGTGGCTCGACCAACGCTGTTTTGCACTTGATTGCTATTGCGCGCTCGGTCGGTGTCGAGCTCACGCTCGAGGATTGGCAGTCAGTCTCTGACCGCACACCTATGTTGGCTGACTTTAAGCCTTCCGGTAAGTACGTCATGGCTGACTTGCTCGCTCTCGGTGGCACTCCATCTGTGATTAAGTTTTTGATCAACGAAGGCGTCATTGACGGAAAGACTATTACCTGCACCGGTAAGACTTTGGGCGAGAACGTGGCCAAGTTCCCTGACCTGCCCAAGGACCAAAAGATTTTTAAGCCGTTTTCGCATCCCATCAAGGCCACTGGTCACTTGCAGATCCTCAGAGGAAGTCTCGCTCCTGGTGGATCTGTCGGAAAGATCACTGGAAAGGAAGGTACTGTGTTTAAGGGCAAGGCTAGAGTTTTCGACGCCGAGGAGTTTCTCATCCCCGCGCTCGAGCGGGGCGAGATCAAGAAGGGCGAGAAGACCGTCATCATCATCCGTTACGAGGGTCCCAAGGGTGGTCCCGGTATGCCTGAGATGCTTAAGCCGTCGAGTGCCGTTATGGGTGCCGGACTTGGCCAAGACGTCGCGTTGCTCACCGACGGTCGGTTTAGCGGTGGTTCTCACGGCTTCTTGATTGGACATATCGTCCCTGAGGCTATGGACGGTGGTCCTATTGCTTTGGTCGAGGACGGCGATGAGATTGTGATTGACTCGGAGCGAAATGTTATTGACTGGCTCGTTCCCGAGGAAGAGATTGAGCGACGACGGGCCAAGTTTGTTGCTCCTCCTTTGCGATACAGCAAGGGTACTCTTTACAAATATGCGAAGAACGTTGCCGATGCTAGTCACGGCTGTGTAACTGATTTGTAAACAAATCGCATCTGCATGTTTTCTTTGGCGGGCGGGCTGTCTGTTGACTGTTGATATATTATGAATTGTCATTTTGGGGGGGATGGTTTTACGACTAGGATTTAGTTGAGGATTGGGTTTACAGTAAAAAATGAATCAATGTATTAAAAGTCTTGCATTCTAATTGCGTCAAACAAAAATTTTCTATATGATTTATCCCAAGATATCTATCTAAAGACGCTAGGCAAGTCCCGCAAACCAAGCGTCGCGAATTAGCTGTATACGCACTTACTTCAGAAGCTCGTAAATGTCACCAAGTTTAGTCATATAGTTTTTAACCGCGACGGGCGCATCCTCGGCTGTGACATCAGCCTCGGTGTTGACACCAGTCAGCACGAACAAAGTACCAAGGCCACCTTCTGCGCCGAAGAGCATGTCGGTGTCGAGTCTGTCGCCGACCATGCAAGCTCTGGAAGGCTCGAACTCGAATTTGGCTTTAATGCAGTCCATCATTGCCTGTGAGGGTTTTCCGAGGGAGATGGGGGTGCGCTTTGAGGCGAGGATGAGAGGTGCCGAGATTGTGCCTGCGCCGGGGAATAGCTTGCCGTTGGTTGGGTATGTCGAGTCGATGTTTGTCGCGAGGAAGAGTGTTTCGGGGACTTGGAGGTTGATGAGGGCGGTCGACATCTTGAGGTAGTTGAAGTGGAGGTCAAGGCCGCAGAGGACGCAGCCGATGGAAGGGTCGGGCTTGATGGCGTCGTAGTCCTCTGGAGTCATGTTGCGGTTGAGAGCCGGGTCGGTGCCGCCGACGAAGGAGATACCTTCGCTGGCAAGCTCTTCTTCGATACCGGCTTCGCCTAGGACGAGCACTTTCTTATCTTTGGGAAGCTTGACTACTTTGCTGAGGTAGATTGCGGACGAGTACGCCGAACCAAAGATCTCTTCCTGTACATGACCTCGTTAGATTTTGTCCCGGGTACTTCTGTAATGTGCATACGTACGGCAGTAGCGGTAATGCCAAGTTTGGCAAATTTTTTGGTGTATGCCTGACGCGACTTTGTCGAGTTGTTGGTCACGAATATAAGTCTCTTGCCTGTTCATCGTTAGCAATTCCCCTCTAAGCTGCGGAGGATTAGATTACCTTTTGAGCGCAACAACTCCAGAGTCTCGGCGGCGTACGGTAAAAGCTTGTCTCCCTGCCACAAAACACCTATAAGAATGACATCCAGTAATTAGTATCCATTCAATCCACGAGATAAAACCCCCCACGCGCCTCTGGTGGAAGGTTAGTTTGATATTTACCATCACAATCGAAAAGAAAATCATCGTACGAGTCCAAGAACTCCTCGACTTGCTCTTTGGTGGTAATCTTAGTAGGTCCTGTCATTGTTACTCGGTGTGCGGTGGGTCATGAGTTGATGAGGACGGGAGAGAATGAATATTGGAATTGGAGTTTTGGGAGAAGCTCAGGGCAACCCACTATCAATAAGCCGCCGAGTCAATATTTCCAGTTTGAGGGTGTTTTGAATAGTTGTATAGAAACGACATACAGTGTTGCAGTCATTGGAAAAATATGATTAAAAAAAGGAAAAAATAAACCAGACAGGCAGTAAAACAATTGTTTCTTTACAAAAAATCTACCACAGCTCAAAGCGTTGGAAAAAGCTTCAGTTTGAAATCGAATTACTCCGCTTTTGATAGATCACGAATCTCTGTCAAACATAATGATGTATTATTTACGATTCTATAACAAACATACTAGTGCATGAAACAAGTATAAAGATGGATTATAAATATTACCCAGAGGCTCCTTTAACCACTAAATCCAACTCCAGACTAAAGACGCACGCGGTCAAATACGCCATAAACAACACAAAGAAAAACGAAAATCGTTTACATAAAAGCAAAGTCTAAAACAGCTTTGTAGCAAAAACATGAAAATTGCTATCATCTGCGAAGAACTCGTCCCCAGTATGCTCATCATACGCAGCGTCACCGTCGACATCGCTGTAGTCGTCGCAGGAGTCGTAGCGGTAATCAGAGTCGTCGCAATGCATTGCTTCGGGCTCCACATCATTGGACGCAAAAGTGATAGCTTCATGATTCGCTCGGGAGATAGACGATGCACTTTCAGCAGCCAATCTAGCGATAGCTTCGGCGCTGATCTGTGTTGTGGCAGTTGTTGACGGTGCAGGCGACGAAGTCCCGCTGCAGGACGCCGGTGAGGGCGAAGACGACGAAGGGGCGCTTCGCTTCCGTCGGATTGGCACGACAAGTTCGACGCTGTTCATCCACAAAAGATCCAAACCAGGCAATGCGGATTTGAGAATAGTTGCTTGCCTTCGGCAGAGGTCGTAGATCCCGCTGCCGTAGTAAACGGTTGGTGTGTAGTTCAGATACAGCTCGCGCAGAGAGGCGAATTGTCTCATGTGTAAAACAAGGTCTGCGAATGTGGTTGCATTCCGGGAGAAGTCAATGGCAAGAGATTGAATTTGTGCGCCTGCATAAGAGGAGGCAAGAGCGCGAAGATCGCGAAGAGACCAGGAAGCCAGCAGGATATTCTGACCTGCGGAAATCGACCATATATGCACCGACAGCTTTTTCAAACAAAAAGCTGGAGACGAGGAGGAGGACAAGAAAGCAGGCTGGTGAGGAATACGATGCCGGTACTGGTGACGAGGAGATCGTTTTACAGAATGCGAGGTTGCACGTTGATGCCGACGACTTGTGTTGTCGTTCAGAGAGATTAGCCAGGGTGCGATATAATCGGCCATCACGTGCGTCTCTGTCATTGACTCGCAGAGCAGTTTAAGATTTATGTTCTCAACTGAGCGAATGTCGCGTAGCAAGGTGCTCATCATCGGTGGTCGTTGCTGCTGCTGCTGCTGCTGCTGCTCATCGCCGTCAGGTTGATGCTGCAGTCGAGGCAGCGGAGTGAGCGGAAACGGAGACTTTCCAAAAGAAAGATCAAGAGTGCGCATAACTCCCGGCAGTACAGTCTCATTAGACAACGTACTCAAAACGTCAGGATCCATGGTATGTAGTCGCAGAGTATGTAGAGTGGTGAACTCGACGCGCGAGGCGAGGAGTTGTAAATCTACACGAGGAAAATCGAATAATGCCAAAGACTCGAGATGTAGCTTTGCAGTGTCAGGAATATCACTGAATAATACATCGAGGAATTTGGATTTCAAATTGGTCGTCGTTAAATCAATCACTTCCTCTTCCTCCTCCTCTTGCTGCTGCTGTTGCTGCTGATGATGCAGGGGCCCATCGACATCATTAACAACATCCGGACTCAGATCACTCTTCTCGGCGACACGGATACTAACATATTGCAGACTACGATTAAAGCATTGCAACAACCCCGCAACAGCACGCGTCTCATCCAATGACCTCAATCTAAGAATCCTGAGCGAGCGAAGCCGAGACTGCATTCCCAGCCCGGTAGCATACAGAGAATCAAGCAATGGCGAGGAAGACGGGACCGAACATGTTTGAAAAGCAAGCAATTCAGGTAACGACAGAATTGAAGCGAGAACGATGGTGGGAAGGGCGAGTTTGCACGCGTTCCATTCAATGGTGTGGACGCGCTCGAGACACGAGACGACATCTGCGACGCGGTTCGCGTGGTGCGAGTCGTCGAACGAAAGAGGTGTAGATTGTTGCTGGATGTAATCTGCCCATGATTGTGCTAAATTGCCCTGTTTTAAGGAATCTGACGCAGTCGCGGAGGATGTCGAGCGCGAGCAGATTATCACGCGACGCACAAAGTCGGCGTGGAGCGGGAGGAGCTCGACGAGCCGTGCAAGAGAGGCAGAAGAGTCAGGCGCAAGTCTAACTGTGCGGTATAACTCAGGAAGAGTGGCTTTATGAAAAGAACGGTTTGCGAGGGACAAGTTGCTCAAGGGAGAGTATTCTGATACCTAGACGCCGATGACCCTTGTTAGTACCGAATAGACAGGAAATGTACAGACGTGCCCAAAGAGAACGACAGGAGACAACTGACCTGCGCGCATATTTTCCAGTACACTTCCATTGGCAGCCCAAGCAGATCCGACCGGGCATCCTTCTTGGCTGTGTAGACATATTCACTGTCTCCGACGCGTGAGCCCAAGTGCTGCTGCTGCTGCTGCTGCTGCTGCTGGGATGAGCTGTTGGGAGCATCGTGCGGCGGCGGTGGCTGCAGTCTTGACGCACCGATGAGCAACGAGTCCATGGCTCGATAGCAGAAAAGAGTGACGACGGGAGCAAGGAGAAGTAGTAGCGGAGCAGCTGCAAAGAAGAAGAAGCAAACCGGGGGGCGACAACACCCGGCAAGAAATCCAAGGAGTCGCGTCGTCGTCGTCGTCGTTGTCGTCGAGGAAAGGGACCCGCAACCGATAAGGTGGATTTAAGCTTTTGAGGTTGCTATCGCGCACGTGAAACTCTGGAAACGGGTTGTCGCCACAGTGTGGACGGGAGAAGGAAAAGAGAAAGAGTGAGTGCGCTGGAATGAATGTAAACACTTAAATACAGTCGTGTTAGTCTACAGGAGAGTGGCGGGCTGTTTGAGCAGAGACGGGACAACAGCACGAGAACGGCCGGAATGAGGCCGGCGGGAACCTGACGCGCATTGCCATCTTTCGGCCTCGGCGGCCCGACGTCTGTTCAGAATACTCAGACAGCGCACAAAACAAGTAGAGAAATACTTCATTGGATGGCGTGTTGGGTGAGTCTCGTTGCGGAATTAAAAATTGGGTGCAGAGACGGGACAGCGCTGGCAAGTATTTGTTTAGCAGAGCCAGCTGGCTGCATCTCACTACTTGTACATTTACTACTGATATAAGAATATTAGAACAAATTTATTTAAACACACAGTGCTCACAAGAACTCACTTCCGCGGTGATATTCATTACCAGTCTTATCTCCAGACGAAAAGAACGTGATGACTTCTTGCGGCGAAACTTTCCTGTTTAAGAAATACCGAAGCAAGTGTGAACAAAGTAGTCACAGAGCGTCGCGCTGTCTCACGAAAAAGAAGCATCTAGACACGCTAATTGCTGAAGAGTACGCCTGCTAAATACATCCAAAGCTCACTGAATACATAAACAACCAGCTTCCCAACTCCAGAAAACTTGACACTGTGGAGTCATTGTCCAAAAAATCTCCTCCGGATTTATAATTTTCCGATTTTTGGGAAAAACTTTAAAAACTTTAAAACCTTAAATGGTACAGCGATGCCTTTTTTTGCCTTTCAAACTGGTAAAAGAAATGTGTTAGAATGGATTGTTTAATTGTATCTATGACATTGTGCAACTGTTGTCGTTTGCGCAAGTTTATAGTGAATAAGAAGCGCGGTCTTGATACAAATGATCCTCTGCAGATATGTAACGACGTGCATCAGCTCAGGATATCCTTAAAGACCATTCTCGCTAGTCAAATATCATCAATCTTGTTGAACACTCTGTGACTCACCTCCATTAATCTATCTTCCTCTACTAAACCATCTTAAATCACATACGAACCCGCTCTTGTCATCCCTCTCGACGCACATCACGCGGCTATCTAGATACCGCCTCTTTACGTGCCTGAGCTAGTATTAACAATGGATTAGAGCAGAGATGAAAAATGGATTCGAGCTTGAGTTTCATCTCTGCTCTAATCGACTGCCATTGCGGTAGAAATACATCTTGATTACAGGAATATGTATTAAATTATTAAAACATACGCATTAATTAACTCTTCGTAACTTCGTGCAATCGCAATTAAACTCAAAAAGACGCACAAACGATGAACAAACAAACAAACAAACCAGTAATTAATACAGATGATGATGCAAGACCCACGTGAGTATTAGTTTTAAAGACAATTAAACAATAAATAATGACAACAAATAACAAGAAACAGAACAATACGAAGAAAAATTAGATAGCCCAAAACACCATATCATCAAAACAACGGAACAATTAAACATCATTAGAATGCAAAATTAATATGCAGCTCTGCGCATACACAGACACATTTAGTAATAGCAAGTATAGCACCGCGAATTTTCGTGCACTTCCATCTCGCTACTCTTGTAATTATTTATCTCGTCCTTGATTTGGGAAATCATCCACATGGGAAACGTGTTATACGGCACGGGATCAGTGATCTTGCGGTCGTATTCGCCAGCGTGCCAAGTCGAGTAGATCTTAATACTGGGAGAGAATTGAACTGTCGCCGCTGCCGATCGTACCGAGGTCGTAGAAGCGGAGGATGCTGAGCCGGCTGAGATCTGCGAGAGGCAACGACGATGCGTAGCCGCAGTTAGAGTCGGCGAAGGCGTAGAAGATGCGGCAGAAGCCGGAAGCACGAGCGAAGTCATCGACGAGCAACGAAATTGTGGCGATGATTCGCGAGTCAGTCCTGGCATTGAGTCACAGGTCTCAGCACTTGCGGGTGACGCGCTCGGGGATGGCACTTGTCCTTGATGAGAATCTATGTTTGTTAGCGCAACTTCTTAACAGTCAAACAAAATTTAGATACATACTCTTGAGAATACCCTTAGGCACAGAGCTAGACTTGACAACTGGGGCAAAAACTCTGACACTCTCCAACTGCATCGATGGAGTCTCGTCCTCAACCTGAACGACACTGCTGTTCCTGCTACTAGCCAAAGAGTTCGTGACAGACGAAGCCTCGTTCAAGCTGGTGATACTAGCCGCACGCGAGGGTCTCCGCATGCTCAGGCCGAACGAAATACGTCGAAGCGCTTTCGACATGGTTGACGACGTAGACCGGATTGACATATTATCCGCGTCTTCAGTTGCGTCGTCAAAAACCGCTGCGTCGGCAGCGACAACAGCGCGTTCGGGTTCGCGCAGCGACTCGAGGAAATTATAGTCCAGCACTTCAGGTTCAATTTCAACCTCAGAACTACCCATGCGCATCGACTGACGATGCTCAGAAACGGACGACGTACGTGAAGACGAAGAGTCTGTAGCAGGTGTCATCGACTTCGAGGTCACGATGTACGACGTCGCAGTTGGCGCGTAGACAGGAGGAGTGGACTGCTGAGGCGCGATGAATGACATCATCTTACTGAATCGCGATTTCTTCTTCTTCTCCTTGTCCTTCTTACTTGCATCCCTGCCATTTCCGTCTGAGCGGGCCAGATCAGGCGAGGAGACGAGATTTTGCAGAGCCTTTTTGCGCTCATGCTCGGACACGGTAGCGGAGGCATTACTGCGGTGAGCACGGGTCGCAGTCGACAACGACGAGGCATGGCTCACCGCACTATCCGTTGACATATGACGCGCATGCTTTTGGTGACCCGCACTCTTCGACGCGATCTCGTCAACAGAAGCCGGCATAGAGACCGAGCGCACGGGCGGTTGCATTACCGGTGATGCCGTGCGCGAAGCCGACGTCGATGCCGAGTACGTAGATGCACGTGAGATTGAACGAGGCACGGATGAGGCGGACGAAGAAGCTGAAGTAGAGGATGAGGTCGAGATGATCGACTGCCGCTGGTGCTGGTGGTAGAATTGCTGGGATGCAGGGGGCGGAGAGGTCGTGTAAGCAGTCGGAGGTTGCTGTAACTGCTGCTGGTGCGGAAATGAATTCGCATAGGCAAGCGATGGACGCGCTGGTGGAGCATAGGTGTAGGCAGCAGATTGATGATCTACCAGAGGAGTAGAGGCCGCCAGAGAAGGCAAGGACGAGACCGAGCTCGAGCGAGAATGCGATCTCAAAGAGAAAGCAGACGATGGAGCGACAGGCATGCTCACACTGCGACCAGTCGTAGAAAGTGAGATCTCCGAGCGATGATGGCCGAGTCGGTAGCGCTGCGACGGCTGCGCATGTGTCTGCTGATGATGCTGATGATGAGTGCCTGCAGCGGTTACCGGAGAAGCCGAGCGAGAGATAGAGTTAGAGAAGGGGATTTGGCGGAAGGAGGGCGAGTGCGGCACATGACGAACAGGCTTGAGAGGCTGATGGTGATGTTGCGGCACGGACGCGAACGGGGCTACGACGGAGGAGGTCGGCATTGACGTAGGAACCGCCGGCATCGAGTAGCGACGTTGGTCAGCTAGAAGTGGCGCCGGCTGAGAATGGTAGTAACCAGAAGGGGAAGCGGAGGAAGAAGGTAGCGTGGTGTAGGGGGACGCCATAAATTCTATATTCGAAGGTTAATGGGGGAATGGTCTACGCGCGCTATTAACAAGCATGGACCAGAACAGACATACCTTGAGAGACCAGAAGATCCGATGATTTAAAAGAGGCAGATCTAAAAGAAAAATGCAGAATGCAAGGAATATGAGGAGCTGCCACACTCTTCTAGAGTGTTGTCGGCGAGACTGGAAGGGGGAGGCGAGGATGCGGGCAGGATGAGCACCAAAAATAGAGACGGGCTAAAAATACACGAGAATGTTAGTTGGAAGGAGGCGTAGAAAGAGGTACAGATCCGAAGACTAAAAATAAAAAAAAAGAAGAAAATAGAGAACAAATCAAAAAAAGGGAGAGAGGCAGCAGCAAAAAGTAGAAGCAAAGAAGAAAAAAGGTGCGTCGTGGAATGAGCGAGGAGGGAGGGAATGAAACGGACGAGTAAGCAAAAAGATTACATACCCAAAGACGACGTTTAGCAATGAGCTAGTCGTTGGAGAGCAAAAGCAGGAGATCAGAATGCAGACATGCCCGATAGGAATATGAAAATAGAGGAGATAGAGGAAGCAAAAATGAAAGTGAACAAGAGGAGGACGGAGAAGGAGGGGAGGATATGCTATGGATCCGGGAAGAAGAGAGAAAAGCAGGAGCAGGAACTAGTCAGACGCGCTGGAACGAACACCGAGCAGGCTAGGGAGGCAGAGTAGGAGAAGAGAAAGAAGATTATTGAGAAGAAGGTGAGGAGAGAAGAGAAGAAAGGAAGCTGAGGAAGGAGGAGGGCAGGAGGCGGACGCAGAGCAGAGACCTGTGGGTTGTAGTGATGCGAGGCCGACGCTGCCGTAAGGACAGGTACGAAGAGAGGCTTGGGAGGAAGCCACAGTGGCGGTGAGGGTACGAGCGCGAGGACGGGGTGTGGTCCGCGGGGATGAGCAGAGTACTGGGCTGTTCTGAACAGGACTACATAGCGGTTTTTGCATATTTAGTGGGAATACAGCAATCACAATAGTCTCTATACTACTAAAGCACTGATAAAGCACAAAGCAGAACTAAAAGAGCATATGATTAGTCATCCACCGAGCCGCACAACGAGCGAGCCACGTTACGAACAAGGAGGTCAGGAAGACAGCAGGTAGCGGAAAAAAGAAGACAGCGGACGACAGAAGTAGCCTGTGATAGTTAAATAATAATTACAACAGAACAGTCTGGAGTACCCAGACATCAATCAACAGACAAATCGCGAACAATTGCATGCTGAGGGGACGAACAGTGAACCCGAAGCTGTGAGAGTAGTCCGAGGCTGCTCGCTTACTATCCGATCAACCGCCCTCACCAGCCAGCCTGTTCCCTTGCACTCACCCAATACACGCGCGTATCTGCTGTGTACGAGCATTTTTTGTGCTGGTTTCTATCTTTAAATGACTATCTTGAATATGTTGCCTCTCGATTTACGCACACACTCATACGCGTACACATTCTCAAGCCGCTGCTGCTGCTGCTACTTACTGCGCGAAGTGACTGCGATCCGTATACCGCCACGCTCACTACCAGCCGCCGGCTCCTGAACCGCAAACGTCTATTTGGAGTCATATGCCCTTGATGGTGGGTATAGCTGGAATTATTCATAGCTATATTTGGTCGACATTTTTCATTTTTGCTGCTGTATATTATCTGCTGGAGTACTTTGCGAATCAACCAGATATCGGCCTTCGTTTAAAATCATTAGCACACGCAAGCGAGCACAGACAGCCAAAGCGGAGCACAGAATAGCATTCGGCATGCAAAAACAGAGCGCAAAACCAAAGCACTCCCGACGCACACAACTGCGTCCGGTGCGCAAAGACGCAGTGAGGCCAGCCAATCGAGATAAGGCGATCAGATGCTCACATTCATGCTGCATGTCTGCTCTCTTGCGTGCTCTGCCGGCGTGCTCTGCTGTTCCCTTTCAATCAGCATCAATTTTCTCCTCACCCGCAAATATTCTGCCTCTTGAGTCTTATTCCTCCAATCACTCTGGAGCTATCTGGGTACTATGTAATTTTAAGGTTTAAATGTTTCAGGAACCAAGCACAGCTCTGTTAAAGCCACAGCTTGCGTACCCACCCAACCACTCTGCACTCAACCCAGGCTCTCTCTACGCGTAATCCCATCCCTTAATTCACAAGCTGCTGCTCTTTCTGCTGAAAAAGAGCAAAACTAGTCCTGTTTCTCTTGTTGACTGCTGCAGCCCTGCCGCAGCATTTAATCTCTGTCTGCCTGTGATCTGCTGCGTCCTCTTCGGGCTTGGCCCAGTCCGCCGCATCACATCCATGACTAACAATGACACAATAACTGTTGCGGAAGGGGCCAATGCAGTGAGTGTTTGGCTCGCTCTCGATACGCAGAATGCGTGTGACGTTTCACTGTTATCCTGCTACTCGCTTCTTCAGATGCCATCAGCACTCCTGCTGCCACCCAGACTACTCCTTTCTGTAACATTGCTGCTTTTATCCTCTTCCCCATCATGCTCATCTGGTCTCTTCCGTTCATCTCAGATTCACGGCGATCACACTTGATCCTCATCGAGAGTTTGTTCGTCCCGCTTTCGGCCTTGTCGCACGCTTGCCATCGTCTCCGTTCTGGTGGGTCTTTCCTATCCCGGCAGCTCTCAATTCATGCAAGAACTACTCCTCTTTCCTCTTTCCTCTTTCCTCTGCCCAAGTCTTTCTGAGTACTTGCACTTTCCTCCTGTTCCCCATTTTCCAATAACAAGACGCCAAAGCAAAGTGTAGTAGACTGAAACAAGCAAAGAATGCACCCGTCTAACAGCTATTTAAAGTGTGTAGTTATCCACTCCTGCGGCTTCTCTGACGTCATCATTGTGATTTTTGCTATCTATAAACCTTAATAAAAACATCAGACCCGTAGAATGTAAGCAGAGTAGCACAAAGCAAGCCAGGTACAAAAACTCAATTTAATTAGGGTTGTGTTTAAGCGAAAATCTACTTGCAACACTTTTGAGCTTAAATTCGAGAAAAGATGAAACCGATCGGATTGCCGCTCTCGGATTTTCATTTTGGGTCTTGCTGTTTTCTTTCAGGAGATTTTGGCTTGTGTGGTGGACCGAAGTGCGCATTGTACACACATCTTTATTATCATACATCAATGGCAATTACGTCACTTCTGCCGCACCAGTGGCTGGATTGCGCTTGCGAGAACCCAATCAATCTGTAGAGATCTGCACTCAAGCCTAGAGCTGTCTGCCTCTCCCCGCAGTGATTGCAGGCGTTGGATTTCAACATTGGCAGTTGTATCTAAGACACTTATGGATTCCCAAATAAGCAATTGCTTGTAATATAAATTGACGGAAAAGGGCGATTCACTCGCTTGCGTCTACCTTGTTCGACACCTCAAACAGAGCACAGCACACTGATCAGCAGCGGTATTCGACTTTTCAATGATTGACGGCTGAACTTTGCACGCAATCCAGAAAAGCCAATATCTAAGCAGTTTGTTCTACCACGTTAATCCATCTGTTGCAAAACAGAAATTGAAACTTGTAATTGTGATGCTGGGTATCAGCTCCTGGAATATCTCCGCAGTTGCTCGCAATCTACGTTGCATGTCCGGTGTTGGGCATTGTATCCTTTTCCCGATTTGCCTTTAATGTTATCGACGCATCTCTGCTGTACATCCCCGGTTTCTTGATAAAATGGATGCTAGTTTCCATAACTAGCTGCTATGCAGCATTTAACTTATTCTTTTACTCGCTACCATTAACCTAGAAAAATAGGATCATTAAAGGTAGAGCTAAATCTCAGACAGTCGCTAGCCATGAAATCCATAGCTCATGAGTTCATTGATTACAAGCAGACCGTTCGAGCAGACAGTTGTTGTGGACTGTTCATGATCTCTTAATATGGTGCTGTTTCCCTGACGCATTTTACAGCATCCAAATTCGTAGACTCTTCAATAATCAAGGATACTGCCTTCTAGGATAGGAATATGAAGACTCAGCTCTGCGTCAGTCAATGCAAATGCACTTGTCTTGAATCTTCTAGCTCATCGAACGCAAAGCCACAGCATAGTACACGGTATCTTCCACTCTAAACAATGCTCATCTCGTGAAAATGGCAATCAGACTGCCATTACGGGCCGTCCGATTGTGGTGCTGTGGGCGTCGTCTTGTGTTGGTGCATGAGAGCGTCCTGTCAACGCGTGGCGCACGCGTAGCGCTTCCAACAGTCATCGCTCGAAAATTTGCTTGGTGCATTTAATGAACAGTGCAGAGTGAGCCAATGCTACAGTCTGTGAACGCAGTCGCCTGCATAAGCAGATCTGCGCCTGTCCACTGACTGCTGGCTGCTCGTCCGTCTGTTCCGTTCTGCGTGCCCGATTGGTTCCATTTCACGTGAAACAAGTCTCACGGCTGGGTGTACTTGGCTGGCACTGCTTCGGCTAGTTTATCACCCATTAACCGTACTCAAACGCTCTATGTGCACTCGCTTCCATCGGACACCGCACAACGCCCGCCAGGCTGGATCTCTGCCCCGACCGACAGCAATCCATCGCCCTTCGCCGTTTGTGCTCAAGTCTGGGGCAAACCACGTAGGGTTAGGAGGCTAATTGCAGCCACCACAGTCTGCCTGCTCGCTTGCTTGGTTCTGAGTGTGCAATATGGTAAACAAGCCGGCAACTGCATGGTCTCCGTCGTGCTCCACTAACTCCTTTCCAACACGACCCTCGCCATCCTCACCAGCAACAGTAGCTCCCTCCTGCGCACAGCACTCACGTGCATCCAGAAACGCGCTAAACCCAAACCGGCCTCATTTAAATAGGCTCAGGGCAAGGGACCTTCCCAACGCAGATATGTAGGGTAAGGGCGTGTCTGTTCCGCGTCGCCGCCGCCTTTCTTGGTTTTCCCTGCCCTGTGCGCTTCCTGACCGCTTCCTCGACCTGGACGGGCTCCTGTTGCTTGCTGTGTTTCCCGCTGCCTGGCTTCTGCTGCTCCAGTACAGCCTTCTCCAGTCGACCATTGTCTGCTCTCGATGCCGTCTAACTCGACAAAACTGGCTTCCTTGTTCGCGCAAGCTCAGGCTCAAATGCAGTTGCCCTCATCAGCATCGTCGTCGGCCGCGTCGTCCCCCAACAATGCCGGCGACGCGACCGCGACCTCTTCTTCGCTCGGTATCATCAACTACACCACCGCAGGCACCATAATTACCAATGCCTCGCCAAAGGAACTCAAGCGGCGCCAGATGCAGTTCGGCCCGTTGCTGCATCCCTCGCACACCTTCCAGGAGCACAAGTCCCAGGGACCCTTGCCGGACCCGGTCGAAGAAGAGCCCCCGTTGTTTTATCTGCTCACCACTTACATCTCGTATCTCATTCTCATCATCTTCGGACACGTCCGTGATTTCTTTGGCAAGAGATTCAAGAAAGAGCGGTACCAGCATCTCATTCAGCAGAACGTGTGTTTTTCTTTGTTTACCTCGGCTTATTTCATGCATAATACTAATCTTTTGCGCAGGGATACGCGCCATTGACCTCGGACTTTGACTCCTTCTACGTTCGCAGACTGAAAGAACGTCTGGATGACTGTTTCTCGCGCCCAACCATCAGCGTCCCTGGCCGTTACGTGACCATCCTTGACCGTGAGTCGAAAGACCACAATCGTACCTTCCGTTTCACCGGCACCACCACCGACGCGCTCAATCTCTCGTCGTACAACTATCTTGGCTTTGCGCAGTCTGAGGGACAGTGTGCCGACGCCGCCGAAGAGATTGTTCATCGCTACGGCATGTCTTCTGGTGGTGCGCGTGCGGACGCTGGTACCTCTGACCTGCACATCGAGACTGAGGAGCTGGTTGCGCGGTTCGTCGGCAAGGAGGCGTCCATGGTCTTTTCAATGGGCTACGCGACTAATGGTGCTGCATTCCCTTCGCTCGTTTCGAAAGGCTGTCTGATTATTTCTGACGAACTTAATCATGCCTCTATCCGCTTCGGTGCGCGTGTCTCTGGTGCCGTAATCAAGACCTTCAAGCACAACGACATGCGATCGCTCGAGCACCTTTTGCGTGAAATGATCAGCCAAGGCCAGCCACGTACCCACCGTCCATGGAAGAAGATTCTGGTTGTTGTTGAGGGATTGTACTCAATGGAAGGTACGATGTGCAACCTGCCAACGGTGATTGAGCTTAAGAAGAAGTATAAGTTCTACTTGTTTGTTGATGAGGCGCACTCGATTGGTGCTATTGGTCCTAGTGGCCGAGGTGTGTGCGACTACTTTGGAGTTGACCCTAATGAAGTTGATATTCTGATGGGAACGCTGACAAAGTCGTTTGGCGCTACCGGTGGTTACATTGCCGCCAGCAGGGCGATTATCGACCGTCTTAAGCTCGACAACATGGGATATGTCTATGCCGAGTCCATGTCGCCTCCTGTGTTGGGCCAGATCGAGGCCTCGCTTCGTACGATTATTGGCGAGATTGTTCCCGGTGAAGGTGAAGAGCGTTTGCAACGTATTGCGTTCAACTCGCGATACTTGCGTCTGGGACTCAAGCGTCTTGGATTCATTGTGCTTGGTCACGATGACAGTCCGATTATCCCGCTTATGCTGTATTCGCCTGCCAAGATGCCTGCTTTCTCGCGTGAAATGCTGAAGCGTAACATTGCCGTCGTCGTGGTTGGATATCCTGCTACTCCGCTTGTGTCATCGCGTGTCCGATTCTGCTTGTCGTCGGCGTTGAACAAGGATGATCTTGACTATATCTTGCGCTGCTGCGACGAGGTAGGAGATATGCTGATGCTCAAGTTCCGACCGGCCGAGCACCCGCGGTGGAAGATTGACGATGTTATCCGTAAAGGAGTTATGGATTGCAAACGCGACAATCTTGAGGAGTAGGCGCAAGAAAGCGACTGAGGAGATGCATCAACATTTTTAAGCACACATATATTCATACATTCAACACTTATATCTACAGTACACGTTCATGGAAGCCACGATCGGTTCCGACCACATTGCAAAGAAAGTATCTCATCTCGTACATAATCGTGTGCCATCAGATTTTTTGCATTTGGATTCATTTATTACACCTTTTGTCGCTCTGCATTACGATGCATATCCGGTTTTAATGATACGAGCAGCTTTTATCTGCTTTTTTATAGTGCGTTTGCTTTTTGAAGAGTGTTTCATTTGTTTAGATGTCTTTAGCGGGGATTATATTCTAGGACTGGCGGGAATGTGCCGTACCGGGATATATCATAGATGATTGACGGACGATTCTAGCTTGAGTCTGGGAGATGTATATTAGAATAGAGAAAGGCACAAAAGTATGTCAAGGAAACTTTATAGAAGGTTTGGCCCTCGTAGATAGCCGTCAGACTGCCTGAGCAGTTCTTGTATTCCATGAGCCATGCTAATTGGCGATGTCTGTGATGAGCAGACCGGCTGCCAATGCTGCGCTCCACGAACACGCACCACATGCGCGAGTGCAATCAGTACCGAAATCGCAGAAGACACCGGGTCCTCGGGCGACTCTGATTGATTTCTAGATAAGTAACTTGAGACACCGTGGCTGGATTATACAAGGGGCTTGTGCCTGATAGGACTGCTTATCTGAAGAATACTCGCGCACTTGAGCCACAAAGAGGCATGCGTTCCACACATACAGCCACAACGGCGCCCCACCAGGACCGAAGAAGACAGCGCAGTGCACTGGCTTGGTCTGTTCAGGCTTCCCCAGCCATACCTTCGCCCTTATTGCTGCTGTGTTCCTCCGTCTTCCCTCTTCCTCCCCGAACGCAGTGCTCTTCCTTGCGCTCGTACTCTCCTCGCATTCTGTTCTTTGGCCTGCTGTGCTCTTTCTTCCTGCGCCGGGACTATCTCTAACTGACCCACACCATGTCGGACACATCGCCACCTGCCGATACTACTGCGGCTCCTGCTCAGCAGCAGACTACCACGACCACCGAGCAGAAGAAGGACAAGCTCATTGACATCTACGTGCGCCTCAACGGCGACAATGAGAAGGACTACTGCTTCTGTCTGCCCAGAGAGCAGCCTGTCTCGTCGCTCTACGAGATTTTCGACACTCTCCCGCTCGTGCTTTCGCCGACGTTCTTCTATCAGCGGAAACCCTCTGGCTTCCACCTCTCGACCAGCCCGGGATTCGTCACCTCGGAGGGCGCGCTGCTGTTCGAGCACTCTGGAAAACTGACTCCCATGGACGAGTCCAAGCGGATTTGCGACGTTGCCCGCGAAGGCCAGCTCTTCGTCCCGATCTTCAAGCAGAACGGCCGTCGCTGGTTCACCGTCGTCGTAACCTTGCTCTTCTGGCTCTACACCGATCTGCCGTACTGGATCACGCCTACCCCGGGTATTTCGCTCTACGCCCTGGGAAATCGTGCTTACGACTACTTCTACCCCGAGATCCTCGATCCTAACGCCCCGGCGGTCGAGGAAGAGGCGTCCGATGGCACCATTGACGTCGTCTTCTTCATCTTCCACACCATCAAGTGTATCGTCATCTTCCTCATCTTCTACTTTGGTGGATACAACCCCACCTCGGTGAATCCATTCCGCGACACCCCCGATGTCACCGCCGACCAGCTCCGTTCAATCGGCTGGACCGGCGCTCGACGCATCAGTCCAGAGGAATGGCGCGAGGAGAACCGTAAGCGCAAGATCGAGGAAGCTGGCGGCGCTGTGCGCGCTTACGAAAAGGGAATCCTTCTCGCTCTCACTACCGCTGGTGTTTCCCTTCGTGAAGGTGAGGGGTTCGACACACCTTGGGACTATGTTCGTCCTGAGACTGCCGTCATCCCTATTCCGGAGGAAGTCACTCCTCCCGCTGCTGATGCTGCGGCTGATGCCGATGCTGATGTTGATGCTTCCGCCGATGGTGAGAAGAAGGAGGAGGAGGGCGCGACCACCACCTCAAGTGACGCTACTGCGACTGAGTCGACCGTGACCGCCACCGCCGCCGCTGACACTCCTGCTCCTCCCAAGCAGATGCAAGACCCGCTCGAGACTACCGACATCGAAGCCATCCTCTTCCGCCTCAGCACCGACTACGAGGAGAAATTGACAAAATACCGCCGAGCTGAAATTTCGCGTCGCATGAAACTAGGCGACACCGTTGCCGTCGCGCTCAAGGACTGGCGAAGAATCGGACCCCTTGTAGCTCCCTCGCGCGAAGTCGAGCTGCAGTACGCCCTGCGCAAGAGACTTGTTTCGCGCCCCGACTTGCTAGCCAAGAGCATGGCTTCGAAGAAGAACGACTAACCTTTCTTCGAGCAAACAGAAAGTCATGTCGATTGATTTACTTTTTTGTCCATTGAATGCAGTGTTTGGTCAATTGTGTATATGATAATTTTGTTATGTTTTTGTTTATCTTGCTGCATTTTTAGTCCATATTTTTGTTTTCTTGTTCAATCCTGCTCTTAACGTTTGATCTGATTGATTCTTTGGCCTTTCTATATACATATGCATTGTTCTTCTTTCATGTGTTATTGTGAATTACATATAGCTGTCTTTACGTGTGGTTTTTCAGGCTGTTTAGTTTATGCGAGACAAGCATCATCTTTTTTCATATGCGTATATGTGTATGTTGTTGTTTTGCTACTAGTGTATTTTAGTCTTGTTCTTCCATTTTATTTGATTAATGCTTTGTGAAAAAGTGCAAGTGTGAATACTGCACTGTGATATGTGTATATTGATTGATTTCTCTTTTTTTTTTATTGTAATAGCGTTGTAAATGAAATTACTTTGGTCTATTAAAGGGAAGCGAAAATAGTAAACTGTGTTATATTAACAAAAACATCAATTAAGGTAGAACAATATGTATATAAGAATATCAATAAAAAAAGACATTTAATTTGCTTGTTTCTCAATTGTCTGCTTTATTTACAACATTGGCTAGCTCTTCTTTCTCCGTTCAAATTATGTAGCCATCACAACCATCCAAGCTTATTCATGTGTTATGTATATATGTATGCCATATTCGTTGCCTTTCTTAGTCCCATTATGTTTATTCTCGCAGTAGCGTATACACAGAAATATAACCATTCGTCGCGTAGTAAAGACTATCAATTGCACCGTAGCCGTTTATGATCAGAGTTAAGGAAGCTGCGCTTTTACTCTCGCGTTATCAAAATCTGTTTTCACAAAAACAATACAAACAACACGCAGCAAAAGATAACGCCAATAAACGGATAATAGAGCAAACCAAAACGGGATAGTTCAGGAAACGGATGTCGAGCGAATGATTATCCGCTGTGAGTTCGCAACGCAGGAAATTTAGAAATTGAGGATAATAAGAGAAGGAAATTTGAGGGTTTGATAACATAACAATTCGATTTGAAGAAATAGTTCACTTTTAATCTCGTGGCCGCCTATAAATGAATAGTTGATTAGAATCGTTGCTGGTTGAGAGTAGAGGACAGGAGATGCGAGTGCATGACTTACTTGAATAGCAAAATGTGCGGTTCCGGGGCTGAGGAGTCAAGTTAGTCTCAAATATACAACTTTCGCAAAAGAATACCATACTGTGTGTTTCGTAATGTACCCATCCCAGACTTTGAGTGATTCCAAGGCCACGCCATTCTTCTTCTAGCAGAATTCGTAGAGTGCCTGTTTCGGGGTCAAAGTAGTCTTTTGGGATAAGTTTAAGCATGTTCTTTGGCAATGCGACGTGTCTGTTTGTATAGTTAGTATGAGCAAACCGACATAAACGGAGGACGATGAAGGGCGCATACCTGTATTCAAAGTGGTCATCCGAATATCTACGACGCGTAAAGAAACCAGTTAGCCCTATGCAGCCAAAAGACACCAACAGTATCAACACAATACTGTGAAAAAATTCATAGAATGCTCACCGGCTAGAGTAATGGATCAGATCTTGGAACTCTTCCAATCGTGCTCGCTCTGATTCCGAGAGCAGCCGGGGCTGCTGCATTTTGTTGCGCCGGGCTTTCGAGTCCATACTCGCGGGTCTGCTAGTGGGCAAATTAAATACAGATAGTACTGTGCTGATATGATAGTAGTGCACAAGTCTGGACACGTAGAGACAAAGAAAGGAGTAGTAAAAAAGCAGATCGCAGGCGCAGCGCGATGAAAATGCGACGCGTTCAGGAGACGACAGCTCGGTTGTTTTGTTGTGGTTCATTCTCGCGACTGTCCGCTGTGTCATGCAAATCATCACGTGATTATCACATGACCGCAAAGCACGACTCCTCCTGAACGGCTTCTCTCGTTCCGGTCAACACTCGCAAACACACAAAAGCACTGAACAACCACGGTGTTGTCCAAACGCGTCGCGTCCAAGTCTTCGGTTCTGCAAATCTACGGCTTTCTGGCTGGATTTCGTTTCGAACTCAGGACGTTTCACGTTCTGGCTTATTTGTTTATAAACAGTTTCTAATTTTTTTGTTTGTTTTTATTTTTTGTCGTCCTTGTTTTTGTGTTGAAGTGCTGTGCTTGGGGTGCTCTCGAGAATACGAAGCAACAGCGCCAGACGAGACTCAGACTCAACAATCGTTTCCTAGCAGAGCATTGTCTTGTCAAGAATATCAAGAGATTCGGTGATTTTTATCCACTACCAGCCCCGTCACACTCTTCATTTTGATCGACTCAAGAAGCACTAATCCATCTCTACAATGGGCGACACATCAGATGATTTGAAGAACGTGATGTCGAGCATCGTTGATGACCTCACAAATATGCGGACAGGGTATGGTTTTTGCTATTAATGATTTGATGATGATGATATATCCCTGATGCTGACGTTGACGGGGAACAGAAAACGCGGACGGTATTATAGCGAGTTGTTCATGGACGAGCCATCTGCCGAAGATTATCCAGAATACTACGAGATTATCAAAAATCCAATGGCGTTTAATACAGTTATTGTATGCTTATTTATACGCTTATACGGCGAGAACGAATCATTAACGTAAATCACAGAAAAACATCAAAGACAACAAATATTCGACACTTGAGGAATTTGAAGCCGCTGTGCAATTAATTTTTGAAAATGCAAGGTTTTTCAACGAGGAGAACAGTCAAGTATACAATGATGCTAGTCATTTACAGGTATGCTCAATCTCTTCTATTTATTCAAGTCCACGGAGCTAACATTATTCAGCGCTCCTTTCTCGCGAAAATAGTGAAGAAACGAAAAGATCTAAGTGAAGCGCCATCGTCGTTAAAAACCAAGAAAAGAAAACAGGAAACAGATGAAGACCAAGCCTTGCGATCCGTCAAGCTGAAAATCTCACTTGGAAGCAAGAATGATGATACAGCACCCAGCAAGCCATCACAAAAGATCAAGCTTAGTATCTTAAAATCCCGAGCTGCGGACATAGCAGCGGCGGAATCAGCAGTTGAAGATGAAGATGAGGAAGTTAAACAGGAAGGAGATGCATCGTCGCCGGCGTCAGAGCGCCGAAACAGAGGCCGAGCAACGCGCAAGAGCGGATCGCAAGCTGAGCTCGAATTGACTGAGACTGGTAGTCGGTCGCTTAGAAAGTCGGCGCGGGCTTCAGATAAGCAGCCGGTATATGACGATAGCGCTCTTGCTGCTGATAGCGGTGCTTCTGATGGAGAGTCGTCGCCAGCCCCTGGAGCACAAAAGCCGGCGACAGATTCGAGAGCAGCGACTCCAGGGACACCGGCAGCTGGTGCAAACACATCGTCGTCACTCTCCGCTCTTCCTGTTGTTGTTCCGGGAAGTAAACCTGACGCACCTCAGACTCCCGCGAAGGCGGTTGACGAGTCGCGGTTACGCGGTCCTGATAAGAGTATGTTTCCTTTTTTTCTAGAATAGACTTGTTACTGACAGAACTAGCCATTGCCGATGCACTGATCACCCATTTTGCAATTTCGTCAAACCCAGGCCATCCCTCATTCCCACCCTACAACATCGTCTTCCCGCCCAACAAAACCGAAGTCTTCCAATCCTTCACAATCGTCCTCCCAGCTGCCTACTCCGTTATCACGATCTCGCCCACCCTCTCGCTTTCTCTATTGGCTCGCCACTACAATCTTTACATGTCTCTCAACAATCGCCGTCTAAGCCCACTGATCTATCCCAACAACTCCACGAGGAAATACAACGAACCACCGAAAAGCTACTATGAAATCAAACTCAACCCCGGCGTGAACGTTGTCGAGTGTCTTGTGCACGCATCGCCGCCTCCGCCACCGCCTGCGGGCTCGAATGCGGGGAGAGTCGTCGTTGCGCCCCAACGGTATGGCATGATTGGTGGCACAAATATGACTGTGAATTCGGAAGGAAGTGAAAAGGAGCGGATTGTTGTGTGGATTGTGTTGCAGCGTTGAGAGAGATTTGAATGTATATTACTTTCCTCTGTTTTTTTTTAGTCGAGAGTTGTTGTTTTTCCTCTGAGCGATAGGCAAGACTGAGTGTATATTTAGTGTAATTTAGAATGGACTAGTTAAGGTTAATTATTTTATATGCCCGTAATTAAATATTATCCTAACGCCAATCAAATGCACAAATCGAAAAAGAAAACTACAGCTCGACAATAACGGGAGCATACTCTCCTCTCTCTTCGTCTGCATCGTCACTATCATACACATCTCCAAATCCAGCTTTTTCTTCACTTGCACGCAGATCCTCGTCATCATCGTCGCTACCATAATGATGAACAGTTTCAAATCCGTTTCTAGAGGACGTGGTGTACCCGCCTGATAAAGCGCCAAGGGTGCTTTCTCTCTGTCGTCGTTTGCTTGCTGCGACTGAGTTCTGGCTCGTGTCTAGATCGACATTGAATTTCAGGGTGAGAACGCGCGAGACTAGATCGAGTTTTTCAAGAAGACTGTGTCTTTGCGAAGACGTCAGATTGGCGTGCTCGCTTGTAGAGATCATGGCAGTGAAAGTATTTGGATCTGTAATTGTTTTGCGTAGAGTGCGTAGCTGCTTTGTAACAAAATTGGCACCTAGCATGTCAGTAAAATAGACTTCGGGTATACACTCAAACTGTGCTTTAAGAGTTTCTAATAACATATTGTAGAGGTTTGGATGAGTATAGATTGCTGTATGACAAGTACACAGGAGCTCGAAAAGACGTTTCCATTGCTCGGCTGCGGAGTAATTGGCGAGTAGCTCAAGAAGCAGAAAACATAACTGAAACTCCGCAATTACAGCAACATAATCTACACCCAAGTTAGCACACTCAAACGCACACATCTCATAAGTCGATACTGACCTCCATGACGTTCTCTCGCGACCAGATCACTTAGAAACCAGCTGTGATCTAGCGCTGCAGCGGTGATTTCGCGGCCAGTCGCGCCTTCGGGCCATGTACGCTGTTTTCTCATATCAAATGCGAGAAAATTGAAAAGTTCAGAGCCATCTGAAGACGGCGTGAATTTTGTCGAAGCAGAAGAAACGGCGGCGGCTGCGTGCGAAATTGCTTCGTTTAGAAGAAGAGAGTCGGCTGACGAAGCCGTGATTGATGATATCGGGATATGATCTGTGGAGTATGACGACGGCAGAAAACTTGACAGTAGGCTTGACGAGATAGATGATGCAAGATCATCGAATCGAGGAGATGAGTCTGGATATGGAAGTAAATGCGAATATAGATCAATCAAATCTATCAATCCAGTCAGTCCACTATCAAGAAACCAGCTATTGAAATAGTACTCACTTCGACCTCCCAAATCTCCCTCGAATTCTGAGAAATCCTCCCTTTCATCATGCCAGCGCATATGAATAATCTGCCCTTCAACTGCCTCGAAAAAGACAGCCATTCTCATATTCATATTGCTCATAACCGTATCCCCATTGCCTGCAGTACCAGTCATCGCTGCGAGGTGCTGATCTCCCCGTGATTTCCCGAGTATCTGGAGTTCATCGTAGTCTTGGTCTTGCGCGTCGTCGACTTCGCTCGTAGCTGGTATCCTCCGAACGGGTGTAGCTTGCGACGACCCAGGCGCGGGCGGACTCCAATGGAACACGTGAATGCCCGGGGGAATCACCTTGACGCCATTAAAATCGATCGTGGCTGTGAAGAATTTAAGATCAATTCCTAGTAAACATTGATCGGGGATGTTATGAAGAATTAGTGTCGTTCCAGGTAGTTGCTGTGAACTCATGCTTGTGGTGAGGATCCTTGTCGTGGGATGGATTCAGGAACGGATGACGATTTATCTGCGTAGCTCCACACTCACGTATTTATTGCACTCGTATGTACAATGTTAAATACTGTATACAAAAGGTGATTTCTTCGCTGAACTTTCTAATCAGTTTTAATTATGGCTAAACTGGAATTTATACCACGACCTACAACCAAAATATCTACTACATCTACTATGTCTACTATAGTGACAAATCTAAGACCCAAATAATCCATGGATGACCCGATAAAACTTTTTATTTCAAATTATGAATCATAATACAAAAATATATATATATAGAAACAACCGCCCAAAACCAAACCTGTACGATACCGCTTAACGGTACGACTTCTGGTAACGGGCACGAGCACCAGGACCACCGAACTAGAAAACAAAAGTTAGCATATTTGCATATATAACATAAAGAATGATATTGCGCACCTTCTTGGGCTCGGAATGTCTCGAATCAGCAATGAGGAGGGTACGGTCGTAAGCGATGAGAGCCTTCTTGAGCTCGTTCTTGCTCTGCTCGTCAACGAACTTCTGGTGGTAGGCAACGATGGCCTTGGCAATAGCCTGGCGGATGGCATAGACCTGCGAGACGTGACCACCACCGGTGACTCGGACACGGATGTCGATGTTGGCGAACTTGTCGAGTCCGACGATGAGGAGGGGCTCGTAAACCTGAACACGTTAACTCTGTCCTTCTACTGCATGTTCTGTTGCTGCCTGGATTTGTAGCTGCATGATTTTGCTACTGCGCAGATTTCAAGACTCAAATCCAAGCAGACAGTTGAAATAAAGATAAGTACCTTGAAACGCAGGATCTCGGGCTGAACGAGCTGGATTGGGGATCCGTTAACCTTGAGGAGACCCTTGCCGGCCTAGTTTGACAACTTCGTTAGAACCAACTTCATAGAACAGTGAGCATTTCACGGAGCATTGCAGAATAGCAGAGACGTTTGCTGAATTGCGAACAGGGATCGTTTCGTACCTTGGCGTAGGCGACGGCGGTGGCAGACTTCTTCTTGCCGAAGGTCTATGATTGCTAGTTAGTCCATAATTCGCCAATAAAAACAATAGCTCTTTCTAACAAGAGAGGGCTCGAATAATACGCACCTGGACGCTTTGAACAGAGGCCATATTTGCTGTGATTAGTTGTTGATTGCTGAGCAAGGAGGGAGCAACTTTCTGGACTGAGTGTGTGTGTGTGTGTGGTGAGCTCTGTCTCCGGATGGCAGCCTGCGCAGAGTGAGTGTAGGGTTACGCAAACGCAGTCACGCGCCAGCACATAGTGTCATAGTAAACCCTATCCACTTCTCTGCACACACACACACACAGCGCCAGTCCCAACGCTGAGCTTGACTCGAGTCACGACGACGAAACAAATTCCACCAGCAACACTGCCGACGGTTCTTTCGCCAACAACACAGCAGCAATGGGTATGTTTGTGAACAATAAGCGTGCTTCGATGATATATAAGGGATCTGTTTGTTAATATTATTTTTTACAGCTATCGCAAAGAACTACCCCATCCTCTCCAACCATTTCAGAAAGGTTAGTCGATTCGTGTGAAGCAGGAGAGCAGCGAGAAGAAGACACAGATACACTCATCGCATCCGACTGCGCTGTTCTCCTCGTGTTATCAGCTGTGGAAATCTAAAAAAAAACAAGACTAACAGTATGAATTAGCAATGGGACACCCGGGTTCGCGTCCACTTCGACCAGGCTGGCCGTAAGGAGCGTCGCAGAGCTGCCCGCATCACCAAGGCTGCCCGCATCGCTCCCCGACCCGTCGACTCGCTGCGACCTGTCGTTCGTGCTCCTACCATCCGATACAACAGACGTGTTCGCGCTGGCAAGGGTTTCACTCTTGAGGAGTTGAAGGTGAGATTATATCGCAGTCAAAACACATGACATGAGCGCTGTACTAAATGGAATAACTGTAGGCCGCTGGCATCCCCAAGAAGTTTGCCCAGACCATCGGAATCGCTGTTGACTTCCGTCGCCAGAACCGCTCCGTCGAGGGCCTCGAGGCCAACGTCGCCAGACTAAAGGAGTACCAGTCTAAGCTCATCCTCTTCCCCCGCAAGGCCGGCAAGCCCAAGTCCGGCGATGCTGACGCCGCTGCCATCGCCGCTGCCACCCAGACCAAGTCTGTTGCTGCTGCTTTGCCCATCGTCCAGCCCGCTCCCGAGTCTGCTCCCCGCGCCATCACCGAGGAGGCTAAGGCTTTCAACGCCTACAAGACTCTCCGCGCGGCTCGCTCTGAGGCCCGTTACCTTGGAATCCGCACTGAGCGGGCCAAGGCTAAGGCTGCCGAGGCTGCTGAGAAGAAGAAATAAGTTAAGTTGCGTTAGTGTGTACGACAAGGTGAGATGTGCATGACGGAACTAGTAAAAAAAGGGAATAAAAATTTCGGGATTGTACATGATTTAGTCTTTTGTAAATCTAATTGATTAGAAAATTACCATATCTACGTATTGCAGTAGTCTAATGTGTATTACGATTCTTTCCAAAGCAACCCCAACGCCGGCGTAAACAAATCAACGATAACATACAATATCGTACTTTACTCATCTTCTTCGAAAAGATTTCGAATGAGTATACATGCTGCGCGATATACCCCCTTTGAGTGCGCTAGTGTACGAAATACCTGCGGGATCTTGCTCAGGATTTGATGCTCGTCAATTTCATCATCTATAGGTCTTTGGATTAGTGGAAAGAACAAAAAGTATAGATGGGTTGTACGTACAGAATGCAGCGGTGCTTACGCGCATGGAAACAGTGCTCGTCGCGTCGCCTGTAAGATTGTCGAGATCGATATCCCATGATAAGACAAGTTGTAAGCCAGGATTTTCTTTTGATTGCACGGTCATGCAGGTTTCGCCTAGCCAGATCATCAATTCGTCTAACTTGACAGGCGTGTTGATCTCGTCGTCGTCGTCGTCGTCGTCGTTAGAGGGAGTGGTGGTTGTTATATCTTGTAAGGATTTTTTCAGATCGCGGTACCGAGCCGAGTATACCCATTCTGGGAATGTGCGACCCAGTTTGACGAATACCTCAGCGCGAATCTGCACGAGTCGAGCAAAATCAGATACACCAAACAAAAAACACGAGACGTCAAAGTGTTGGAGTGAATCCTCATCATCACGAGTGAAATTTCGAGACCAGTGGGAGATAGGTTCTCGCGCCCAAATCGGAGTAACAGACTCTGGCGAGACGAAGAACGACAGAACTTCAAGATCGGTTTGATTGACGGATAGCGACATTGAAAATGAAATAGTCGAGGCGGGGTGGTTGATGACAAGTGAGTGTTGCGCAGTACGCATTAGAGATGTAGTCGACTCTTCATTATCGTTGTTCACTTGAAGAAATTCAAGATGGCTACCGAGAGAAGTGATCTCAAGACCGCTGAAACGCCGTAAGCTCTCCAGATCAAGAACTGGGTTTGGCATGTGGGGAGCGACGTCGGTGACAACAGCTTTAATGTCGACGAGGGTGGTTTCACTTAATGCAGCATCATTCGACATTAAAAGGGAGTCAACCAGCGCCAAACTCGTTTCTAAATCAGACTCTGTGTCGTGACTATCGAGCTCTGCAAGCTCGGCTTCTAGTTTTGATATCTCTTGCTTGGTTTCTGTTAACCGCCAAAGCATAGCAGCTCTTGCCTTTTCAATCTGACTTCCTGCAAGATCCGAGTTATTGAACAGTGCGTCGAGAGCGTTGGTGTTGCGACTGTTATTTTTGTCGGAATATCTCTGAATAACCTGGACTTGCTCTTCTGCTTCGATTTGACTCAGACTTTTGAATCGTTGCGCTGGTCGTCGCTGCTGCAAGACGCGTTCGGTGTCATTGTTCTCGCGACTGTTAGTGAACGATAATCGTGCGCGTTTACTTGCTGAAGTAGGTGTCGTTATCTCGCCATTTTGACTGACAGAAGAGGAGTTGCCGTCGATACTGCTGAGTCTTTGGCGTCGACGCTGGATCGAGTTGGATGTAGAGGCGCGCGAAGAGCGCGTCGGTGTAGCAACGAGGTCGTTGTCCCGCGACAGAGACAAACGCTGCTCGGAATCTGGCGAGTGCCGAAACAAAGGAGACACAGAGAGCATTCTTGCTCTATATTTTTAAACACAGCCTCACAAACTCAACACAACACACGGTGAGAAGACAGCGGACACTGGTGAAGAGAGCGCAGTGTTTTGGTGGTTGCCATGGTTTCCGGCATAAACGCACACACGCGTGTGCATAAAAGTTTGTGTGAGCCTCACTGCAGTTGTTTGTTTACTTTGTATACGGGAGGAAAGGAGACCGTGCTGGGGATAAGTAGGTTGTGTGTGCAGAATTTTTTTGTATATAAGAGTACACTAGTAAACAACAATCATTGTGCTGTATAATAACATACTATAATCACACATGCTAAGCAAATACACTGCCGATCTCTGATTAGGTACCGCGAGCGATAACGATTGACCCGCGCACTCGCCCCCAGAACAACACCCAAACAAACCACAGCACCACCGTTCTTTTGGTGGCCTGTCAGTACAGTACTCCTTTTTTCCTCGTCACAGCATCAACATCCACTCTGAGGACCGGCAATGGATGACCAGGTTCTGTCTGAGCGCAGCAACGAGCAGCAGCGGCGGCGGCAGTTGCATGATTCGCAGCAACAGCAACCAAAACAAACAGCGCAACAACAACAACAGCAGCAGTCGACGGTGCAGCAGGACGATGATGCACTCTTCACCCGCAATATATCAAACATCTACTCTTCTACTTCCTCGCCATCACATTTGAATTCAGCGTCGCCGATGGGCTCGCCGCGACGACGGCAGCCTCGGCGCATCCACAGCAGACCCATGTCCGCCTACTCCGCTGCTTCATCAGGCACCGGCATCGGTGTAGGCCCTCCCCAGCGCTACAGCAGCGATGGCCAGCGCAAATCGGTGTACTCGTCGCGACAATCTGACGGCAGCGGCTCGATCTCAATTCGGTACTCGATTGCGCTGCGAGGAAGTGCTGCCTATCGCTCGTTTTCAGGTGCCAGCGATCTGTTGCCTGGTACGATCGCGCATGACGACGCGGCCAGCGAGTATGACGAATCAGAGGTGGGCGTAAGCCCAGACTCGGCTGTCGAGGATGAGATTGCGCTGCCTACAGTGTCTGCTTCAGCCGATTTTGGAACCGCAGAGGATGGCACCGTCGAGCCGGTGCAACGAGCTTATATGGGCATCCCGGGGTTTTACTACAACACCATCGGCAGCAACTACAATTCATCAGAAGAGGACCTTGATGACGACTCTACGGAGAGCGATGGCTACAGTGCCATTTCACCGCCAGCATCGCCTTCAGCACCAGTCGAGCTCGATGTGGTTGACACAGGAAGTGTCGAAGATGTGCGGATATACAGAATGGCTAGTGGAATAAGTGATGATAATGACGAGAGACTAAGCTCAGGCTCTGATGACGATGCGAGGATGATTGAAATTGATGAGATCAGGCAGCATGTAATGCGGAGTACGAATTCTGATCTTGCATTTGACGAGTCGTTTGACGACGATGCGCAGTACACACAGTATCCATACGCAGCAACGACGATTGATAATATTGAAGATGTTGGAGAATTGGAAGATTTTGACGAGGATGCGACGGCGACGCATAGTATTGCATTTCAGCAGCAGATTCGGGAAGAAGACGAGGCGCGCGCGAATGGTGGGATTGTGCATCCGCCGTATCCATATATTCCACCAGAATATGCAAACAACTATGTTTACCGCGTGAGAGACATTGCGCCAGGGAAACACGAGAAGACTGATTTACGACGGCCAGAGCGGGCACTGATACCGGTGTACTCTGAAGGACTAGCGATGTCGACGTTCCCATACACAAACTCGATGGCGCCGCTGTCTGCGATAATACGGCAGCAGCCACGAGGACAGTTTGCGGCCGCTGTGAGTAGGAATAGCATATTGCTGCCACCACTGCCGCGTGCTGTACCGGATCTGGCTGTGGTGACGTATGATCCGGAGCAGTCGATGCCGGTGACAGGTTCAGATAGCCAAGCAGCAGTGGATGATCTCGAAGAGAAGCGGTCACCGAGTAGTCGAGGCGTCGAAGAAGCACTTGAGATGCTGCGGCAGCTCGAGCAAGCGCGGAGGTTTCGACACGAATCTATGTTTGAAGCGCCACTGCCGACGTACGCACCGTATATCCCCCGGACGAGACGGGCGTGCAGTAAAGAACTGGCGCGGACAGTACTCCTGCTGTGTCTGTTTTTCCCACCGATGTATTTGGTTGTTGGGTTTGGCGGGCTGGATGTGGTTGTAGGAGAGATGCCTAGGCGGGAGAAGATAGCAGCGAGGATTATTGGAGCGGGAGTGTTTGTGGCCGCGGTTGCGGGTATAGTTGTCGGACTTGTTGTTGGATTATAGGAAGAAAAAAAAATACGACGATTGATGAGTTGAGCTTGTAATTTTTGTTGGATTTGGAAAGGTTTGCGGTTGCATTTACGGATACAGGAATACTATAGAGGTATACCCATACTAATACAAAATGTCATTTACGTTATGAAGAGTTCGTAGGGTAGTCCATTAGAGTAGAGTACGAAACAGGCAAGAGACAAATAGATTATCTGACATCGGTGTTTTCTTACGCTCGCAAACTCCGAGCAAGAAGATGTTGATTTAAGAGTTACTGGATTCGGACACGAGAGCGGCGGTCTATTCTTTTTCGTTTTGCCACGAACTAGGAAGTCTGTGTGTTTTTGAGGGACCCGGCAGACCCGGCAACAGTTTTGTTCTCGGGCGCCGGCCTCGGCCCAGCACGGGCTTGGAACGTTTTCATTGGCGGTTCGGTGGTACCGGGCGGATTTGCTGAGGAGGACTGCTTATTGCATTGTACGGGAAGAGAGGAGAAAGAGGGATTAGTTGACCAAGAGAGCAGTGCCCTGGCGGAGTGGTGTTGGAGAGAGCGGGAGAAGCGTGGGTTCTGTACCGGACGAGGCTGTGTTGGAGTGGTGGTGAAGAGGAGGAAGGAGACGAGTGAGTGAGCATACAGAGCAGGCAGCGCGGATACACACAAAGCGAGTGCTAATAACAGAATATACTGAATAATACAATAATAATGCTGTCTAATATCTATTATATACTACAATAAAATGAAACGCGACACATACTTCAATCTGAATGCACAACCCTCACGCCATCACACACTTATGCCTCGTCCCCCACAAGCTGCCTCCGCACTCCGCCGCCTCCGAGCCATCTACTCACTCACACTCACACTCACGCACCCACCGTTGCCCGCGCACGACTCTCCAGTTTAGCCGGGCGTAGTCCTCTTCACAGCAGTCTAGCAGGAGCGCTCTTCTCTCAGCACAGCAGCACATCGCACTTGTGTCCTTGCTCCCGTTTCTCGTTGGAAAGCCGTCGAAGAGCTACAAGAGCTGCGAAGACCCTGGTCGGAGATGGGCAACTCTGCCGGCAAAGAGTCTCGCAGCGAGAGCGCACACAGCGGCAACAGCGCTTTTTATGCATCGCCATCGACCTCTGAGGCCGCGCTCGCAGATTCTGCCGCAGGCGGTCCTGTTTCGTCCTCGTCACGGAGGCACAGGATCCGAGGCAGCGTTGGCGAACGGCACTCGAGTCTAGCGGCGACCAAGTCTGCCGTCAGACATGCGCTCAACCTCGACGAGACCGTCGATGGGGGATATCTCGTTCCACAAGGCGTGTATTCTGGTCCTCAGGACTTCAAAGCGCGCATAGTGCGGCAGTTGATGGTGCGTTGCTATCTTTTTAAATGCTTTTTAAGTGCTGGGTGACGTCTAACTTCTCTACAGATCGACCGCAGACTGGCGCCGTTCTACAAAGGTCTTGAAGACTACGAACCATCATGGACAGAATCAGAACTCCTCGCCGCTGTGCGCGGCCAGGCGCCGGCCGCCGTCGCGAGCTCGGCTCCAACCACAACTACGTCAGATAGCGTGACGACGCGCAACCGATCCGAATCAAATGCCACGACTGTCTCCACCCTCTCCTCATCTTCGCTTGCCGGCAACGGCCGTGCCAGGTCGAGCACTGTCTCGTCCGTAGCCTCGACGTCTGATAAAAAGGGTCAACTGCTGACCGCTCTTTATCGCAATGCAATCGAATGCCCGATCTGCTTCCTCTACTACCCGCCATACATCAACTCTACGAGATGCTGCGACCAGCCAATTTGCTCGGAATGCTTTGTCCAGATCAAACGTGCCGATCCACATGTGCCTGAGCACGAGAGTCCAAATCCCGCTTCTGCCGCTGGCGGTGCCGCCGTAGCAGCGCGACCACCACCACCACCACCCCCTGCACCATCATCCCCGTTCGGCATGGTCGAACTTATCTCAGAATGTGCATCCTGTCCATACTGCACAGAGACGGAATTTGGCGTCACGTACACGCCTCCGCCGTTCCGGTCCGGTCTGGGTTCGTCACAGTCTGCGGGCTCGGTTCTGCGCGCGACGCTGTCACGACATTCCTCCGCCACTGCTTCTGCCATTTCGATCGGATCCGGAAGCTCGTCAGCTTCTCTTTCTACAGCTGCAGGACATGTTGGCAGCCGGCCCCGGCGGCCGACGCTGCCTTCGACCGCGCCAGAGGTGGTCACGACCGACAGGATCCGACCGGATTGGCAGCTCAAGCTCGCGAATGCCAATGCGCACGCTGCGCGGCGCGCAGCAGCAGCTACTGCGTTACATTCTGCTGCGTTTCTGCTTGGAGGCAGCAGCGAGGGCGGTAGCGGCAGCAGCGGTGGACGACGACATCGTGGACAGCGCGGGTTGCGACCGTCGGGGTTGGAGTTGCTGATTTCGGGGATGCATACGAGCGGCGGCGGCGGCGGCGGCGGCGGCAGCAGCAGCAACGACGGGGCTAGCAGTAACTCGAGCAGCAGCACGAATTTGTCGCTTGCGTCTCCTACTGTGAGCGGCGGCGGAGGGAGTCCTACGCGCCGGGGGTCGTTACTGAGTGGACGAACGGCGTCGCAGCGATCGCGACGGATGGTTGATCTTGAGGAGATGATGGTGATAGAAGCCATTCGGATTTCTCTTCTTGAGGACGAAGAGCGGCGGGAGAGCGAGCGCGATCAAGTCGAGCGTGGAGCGGCGGAGCAGGTTCGTAGACGGCAGTCGGCGACGAGTACGATGTCGAGTGGCAGCGCAGCGACGTCGACGGCGGTGTTGGCTGCGCCGAGAGAGGAGGATGGGGAAGGTGACGAGGAGGCGGCGGCGGCGGCAGCGGCAGCAGCAGCGGGGGACAAGCGGGTTGAGGCGACGTCTGAGCGTGCAGCGACTGTGTCTGCTTAGTGCGCATAAGTGGATTGAATGTAATAGTTTGAAGTATATTGCCGTTCATTTGTGTGTTTATTGTGTTTTGACGATGTCGTGGAGCTACGCTAGCTGTAGTTTTTTGAAATGTGGAGTGACAGTTTATGTTTTATTGTTATGTGGTGGGTTTTGCTTGTAAGGGATTTCTTTCTTTAGTTGTTTATATATATCATCATTATCATCAATAATATCTACAAAAGGGTGACTATTTCAAGTCTGGTTCGGGAATGACTCCCATTTTTGAAAGACGCCAGAGAAGTGGGGTGCGGTGGTAGCCCAGTACACGCCGTAGTGCATTGCTAAGAGATCGAATTCTTCTCGCTCGTCGAGGACTTCGAGCGCGTCGATGCGTTTGAGATCTTGGGGCGAGAGCCAGGTGTCGTGTATGAACTTGACGTTTGCGCTGGAAGCGGAGGAGAAGCGGAGGGTCTTGAGACGGTTCAGCTGGGCCTGCAAGGTCGGGAACGCGATCATTGCGGGGATGGAGATGCCTCTGGCGGCGAGGTTCTGGATCATGACTTTGCCAAAGGGGTCCGAGAGGGAGAAGGGTTCGTAGGAGACGATGCCGAGGGGCGTGTGGGGAGAGAAGAGGGCGACGAACGAGGCGAGGACGGCGTCGGCGGCGGGGGGTTCGAGGTAGCAGAGGCAGCATTCGGAGATGATGAGGGTGGAGAGGGAGGGGTCGAGGCCGGCGAGGGAGGCCACGGCGGAGGAGGACGAGAGCAGGCGGAGGTCGAGGCCGTGGAGGTAGTAGTGCGGGCTTGCGATGATTGATGTTATTGCTGATTGCGAGGAGGCTCGCGAGGAGGGAGACGGCTCGGGGATGTTGTAGGCAGTAGAAAGAGGATCCAGGACGGAGTTGAGCTGCGGCAGGTCGCGCACGAGTTTCGCTTTGGCAGCGGCCGAGAGAGCAAAGTCGAGTTCGTGATAGACGAGCGCGGGCCGGCGCTGCAGCAGATGGAAGGGCCGGGTGTCTGAGCCCGCGCCGAGGGAGACGATCTGCTGTCCGCCGGCGTCGACGAAGGCGTCGACGAGGCGCGAGAGCGCGGCATGGCGGAGGTACGTTCCCCTGTTGATGAGAGGCAGTCTCCGGGGAGGGTGCTGTGCAGCCGGCGCTGCGGAGCGCGGCGACGGCGGAGGCAGCAGCAGCGCGATGAGCGGGTCTGCGAAGTAGCCCGCGGCGGCCGCGGCGGCCTTCGTGAGCAGCGCGTCGGAGTCTGTCTGGCGCACCGCGCGGGTTCGTGACATTGCGAGGCGGGGACGCGCGGAGGAGACGCGCAGGGGACGCGCGCGCCGGTGGACAATGGGGACGGTTGTTCCTGGCGGCGGTGACGTCGACCTTAGTCAGCGCCCGTGCGATTAGTCACCCGCTGGCGCGTCGGACTCCCGCGGCTCCGTCTGCGGCGCGTCCGTGTCAGCTGTGGGTAAGGGCGCTGCCCGAAGAGGCAATTAAAACTAGGTGTGTCATCGCTGCTCGCTAACAGAGTTTCCGGTGCTGATGCGAGTGAGACTTTCCGGCTCGCCCGAAGCGCCGGCGCCGGACTCGCTCGGCGGTCGTTAAGTACGCCTGCGCGGCCGCGCCAGCAAGCAGCAGCAACACCCAAAGCTGGCTTCTTCACCATGAGCGTCTCGACAGCAGAATCGTTCCGGCTGGCGTCCGCCGCCCGCAGAAAGCTCTCCGCCGCCGCCCGGCGCGCGGATCACGACCTGCGCGTGCTCGTCGGCCACGCAAACTTCCTCGACGCCGTCATGGACCGTCTCGCGCAGGTGGACGCGCCCGGCCCGCAGCGGCCGGAGCAGGCGTACACGACCTACTACGACGACTCGGACGACGACGAGGACAAAGACGCCTTCTCGGACTCCGAGTCAGACGACTCGGACGACTCGGACGCGTCCGACGACGAGGACGACGTCGACCTCTTCCATCTGCAGCTCGTCCAGACCACTGCCGCGCCGCCGGCGCACTACGTCTCCGTGGGCGCCTACGATCTCTCGGAGGAGGAGGACGAGGAGGAGGAGGAGGAGGAGGAGGACGACGACGACTACAGCGACTCGCTGTACTCTTCGGCAAACATGCACCGCTTCTCGTCCCACGAGGTCGTCCTCGACCAGGACCTCGCAGACGTCGACCAGGACATGCCTGAACTCGCCCGCGTCGACTCGCACCTCGTCGCCCCGCACACTCTCATCCCCGACCACGAACTCGCAGACGACGACGACGACGACGCGCACCGCTCTCTTCCGCAGCTCTCGCGCTCGTCCTCGCTGTCCTCCTCCTCGGACGACGACGACGACGACGAAGACCGCGTCCTGCCTCCCCCGGTGTACGCTCCCCACGTGCAGTTCGCTGCGTTCACGCCAAAGCCCCAGCGGCATCCCGTCTCGGGCATGACTATCGAGGAACTGCGCTCGCCCTCGCCTTCGTCCGCTCCTATACTCGTCGCTTAGACACTCTTTTCTCTCTTTCTTCCATGTACATATTTACTATCTATGGGTCACGGTCTGGTCTGGCGTTCTTTTAACAATTTGTATCAATATAATCCACTCTTCTACATGCATAATGGCAATCCAGCTCCAACTGTAGAATACAGCTGCGGAATACAATACGTAAATTTCCAGGGCAAGGGCTCACACCCATTACGCAACCGACGCCGTTGCCAGCCTCTGTCCAGACAGCTACTGCCAGATACTGCCAGATATCGCCAGTCTTTACACAATCAATTGAGGATAGCATCTCTTACGCGTACCAGGACCAGGCCAGATATCTGTATCAGACACAGCCAATTGAGGACAGCATCAGGATCCGTCGAGCGCCAGTACCAGTCTAGATGGCGCGACCCGTTCCTCAGCAGACGCTCGAATGGCTGCACAGAGTACTACTACAGGTACTCGTTCTTGTGTTTTGATGCATATGTACATGCTAATGTGCTTGCAAAGGAATACCGGGATGTCAACCGGACATACTCGGACTCGGCGCAGCTTCTCCAGGCATATCCATCGCTCTCGCCGCGCACTAGCGTCCACAGTACGTCTCCTCTTCGCGTGGTCGAACCCCACAGCTAACCGCAATCGCAGCACACGAGAATGGAAAATCAGAACTCCTCCTAAACTTCCACGGCACTCTTCCGGCAGTCTTCCGCTCGGCGGTGTACAACATCCCTATCTGCATCTGGGTTCCTCACGAGTATCCGCATCTCGCGCCCTTTGCATTCGTCACGCCGACCGCGACGATGAATATCCGGCCTGGCAATCATGTCGACACCAACGGACGCGTGTATCATCCGTTTCTGTCGTACTGGAACGCAGGGAGCGGGCAGCACTCGTTAGCTGCCTTGTGCGCTGTGCTGTGTGAAGTGTTTGGTCAGGAACCGCCCGTCGTTGGCAAACCTCCAGTGCAGCAGCCATACATGCACCAGAGTGCGCCGCCATTCCCGCCGCAACAGCAGCACTATGTGCCGGACATGATTTCGTTCGATGCGCCGGCACAGCGGCAACCGTACGCGGCCCCGACTCCACAGTATCAGCAGTATCCTCCGCAGCCTGCACCTCAGCCTGCACCTCAGCCTGCACCTCAGCCTGCACCTCAGCCTGCACCTCAGCCTGCACCTCAGCCTGCACCTCAGGCCCAGTACCTTCCCCCGGCTCCAGCAGCGCCAGTGCCGGCAGCGCCAGTGCCAGCAGCACCAGTGCCAGCAGCTCCCGCACCAGCAGCTTCGCTGCCGGCGTCATATACACCTCAGAGCGCACCGCCAGGCTACTCTACAGATCCACAGATGCCGGTGGCACAAGCGCATGTGCCAACAGCAGCGCGCGACATCCTCGACGAAGACAGCACGCCCGGTCGAGGCACACCCGGTCCGTCCCTGCCCCCGCATCCCGAGCAGTCTCGTCTTCTTTCGCAGATCTCACAGACCCTGCAGAAGAAGTCCGACGACGCAGCGCCCGGTATGAAGAAACAGACGGAGCAGCTACAGTCTACGCTGGACATGCTTGCGCGCACCGAGACCAATCTCAACCGCGAGCTGGCCGAGCTGGAGCGCATCGCGGAAGGCAGTGTGCGGAACAAGTCGATTCTCAGCGAGCGGATCGCGCAGGCGCGGGCAAAGACAGACGAAGCGCGGCGCCGCGGGGACGTGAACGTGGACGAGATTGTGTGCGCCGAGGCGGCTGTGTTCAACCAGCTGTACGAGCTCACGGCGGACGACCTGGCGATCGAGGATACGATTTACGTGATGGGCAAGGCGCTTGATCGCGAGCGCATCGGGCTCGATGTGTTTTTGAAGCATGCGCGGACGCTTGCGCGCGAGCAGTTTTTGAAGAGGGCGCTGGTGAAGAAGATTGCGGACGAGACGGGCATGCGTAGGTGATGTTGTGCTGTAGCAGAATTGCATTATTCATGTTTTTACGTGTGTAGACCACTCGGGAGATTGGTAAAATGCCCAGGCTGCCGTTTTAGCCCCCGTTTTTGCCCCCGTCTTTGCCCGGCGCCGGGCGAGGAAGAGAACGGAGAGGATCTGCGCGGACGAGAGTAAACTCGCCTCTCCTCGCCGGAGTCGGAGAGGCGGAGTCGGAGAGGCGAGTTTACTAATACAAAAGACATAATCAAACAGCATAATCGGGAAATCCCTGCGTCGCCGTTCCGAGTCGCCGTTTGATGACGAAACAGCGGATAACGTAAACAGTTACGCAATCAACTCTGACCTGCTCGCATCTTTGCTCGCATTTCGGCTGCTGATGACATGGCAGCTAACGGTATTCCAGCAAGGCTAACTGCATTCGCATGACAATGACATTCAGTCTTTCTGCTTCTCCGCTGACAGCAGTGCCGCGCGTCTTCTGCTCTCAAACATTCCTTTTTACTGTTCAGCTACTCGCATATCTCTAGCTGTATCATACCAACACTCTCAGCACTCTACAGTGTATTAAATCAAATTGTCATTCATCACTATAAAACGCCGGCCAACATATATACGCTACCATTTTAGATCCCAAAACAAAACCCAACTTCTTAATCAGAAAAAAAGCAAAAACTAGCGAAATCCCCACAGAAATGCACTACACGCGGAAATAAGCCTGGAACTGCGTCTCCTCCCGCAGATTATCGCACACCAAGAAATACACATGCATCAGTAGATTCGGAAACCGCTGCTCAAAGTACTCGACAAACCCCTCCGGAACCGTCCCCAGCGCCTGGCGCACGTTCGGCGGAAGATCTTGATAATGATGCTTCTTGTTGCGTAACGCGCGCAACAGATCGAGCACTTTGTCGGTGTGATATTTTCGGTACTTCCCCAGGTTCTCAATCAGACTCCTATCCAAGCGCGTGTACCAGTCATTGTACACCACATGTTCCGGGTCCGATTCAAGCCGTTCAAGCAGCTCGCTCGGCGGATCTCGCGGCTCAATCTCAAACCTGTCCGACACATCAAGCAAGAAATCGAGCCGTTTCTGCGCAGACCAGAAATACGGATGCGCAAGCACTTCGGACGCGCTCGGCCGCTTCGTAGGATCTCGCTCAAGCATTCGAGAAATCAGATCCCGGGCAGCAACTCCTTGCGCCCCCAGCATTTCAAGAAACTCAAGCGTGTACTCTCCCTTCACGATATTCGCCTCGCGCAGATAGCGGTCGCCAAACGGGTGACTTCCGCTCGACAGGAAAAAATAAAACACACATCCAAGCGAGAAAATGTCAATCGCCCTTGTCGCGCGTCTATTCGAAAGACTGTCAATCACCGCCGGCTCGCTCGTCGTTTCGTTGCCGCTGTTGTATTTGTTCATGATCGTATGTGAACTCGAACTCGTGTTCGCCCCCGAATCGTCGCTTTCAATCAATAGCTCTGGTGCCCGCCAGCCCGACGTACCAGCAGCATGCGCCGTCGTCGCACGGAAACTACTTTGGTCTCCTTCCAATTTCTTACACAGTCCGAAATCCGAAATCAGCAGCCGCGCGGGCGCGCTATCGTTCTCTACCGTTCGCAGTTTCTTTGGGGGTGCGACAAGGATATTCTGCGGCTTGATGTCCCGATGCACAATCTTTAGCGAATGCAGATATTTCAATCCGTTTGCAATCTGCCCCAAAACAATCCGCGGATCCATACGTTCGACCAGGTACGAGAAATCCTGAGGCCGATCAATCACATCTTGCAATGTAGCCGGACACAACTCGAGCGCAATGTACAGAAACCTTTCGCTTTCTTGCTTACAAAAATAGCGCACAATATTAGGATGATCATCGCTCTCTTGCAACAGCGAAATCTCATGCGACGCAACATCGTAAAAATCCAAAAGCAGCCGCTTAACAGCCACCTCGCGACTCTCAAACGTGCCTTTATACACAACCGTCCCGTGCGATCCATAGCCAAGAACAATATCGCTAACTTCTAAAGAATTCAACCTATACTGACCTAAACTACCCTCGAGCATCTCTTCGTCGCTAATCGTGACGGTTCCGCGCGTATTGTCTTGCACAGCAACCACGTTTTTCGCGCTCTCGGCGTTGTCTTTATTCTGATTCCGACGTCCACCGCGCGCGCCTCTTTTCCTTCGTTTGGCGGGAGCAGGCGCTGTGGTCGCTGCGGAGGTTATTGTATCTTTAGTCTCTGGTATCTCCTCCACAGTTTCTTCCACCACCGCCTTCACCTCCCCAACCTCTACTGGCGTTTGCACTTCCGTAAACACATCCTCAGCCCGGACGCTGCTCTTATCAGACGCAAACAAAAACTCTCTAAACCCCTGCTGCCTGAGCAACAAATAATACGCCGCCAACAAAATCGGCACAACAAGCATTAAATCAATAAACACCCGCATCGGCCACGAACCCGCCACAAACGTCATGTCGCCGCCGCTACCGCTGCCAGCGCCAATCCGCTCAAGCGGTCTTGCGCCAGCGCCAATCTGCGGCGGACGCATAAGAGGGCCCTCGATACCCGGCACAGAAGCCACGACCGACGCGCGTCTGCCATCGTGCACGCCGATTAGGGATTGTAGCTGACTATCGGCGTCAAACGAGGACATAATACCTAGATTCCAGCGCGCAATCGGCGCACTTTCGACGAGCAGAGGGAAATTCTGCGCAGAGAGAGCGTACCATCCGCCGTCGTCGGTGCGGTTGACAAAAGTCGACAGGCCTGCGTCGGATTCGTATTTGCTGTCGTGGAGGGTCGGTTGTGGGAGGAGAACATACGGCGGTCGTTGTCCGTTGAGAGAGTCATACGGAGCAAAGACGTCAAACGTTGTGATTGCTGGTGAAGGCAGTATCCTTGCCCACGATCTCGTTTCTGGTCCTGATTAGCATACTCTCTTTTTTTTTTTTTTTGGGTGCGTGAATATGCATACCGTTAAACCGATCAACTCCTAAAATAACACCATCGTGACGCGGATACACATAAAGATTATCTGGCGTCATTGTATGCTGTGCCATTAAATCTGCGTCCATGTTGTTTGGACCCCAGGAGGCGTAAGTGACATTCCAGATCGCGCCGGATTTTCCTTCGTTTTGAAAGAAGATTTCAAGTCGGTATTCTAACTATTAGCATTTTCCTCACGTGCATGAAAAAGTAATCCTTACCAGTGCGACCAACAAGGAAGGTCTCGCGTCCGCCTACGGCGCCATCCCAATCATCATCTTCAAAATCCTCTAGATTATCTTTCCGAGGACACAATGCCGCCGGCGCGCCCGATCCATACACTTTTAGAATCTTTCCGGTTTTTGCGTCGACAGAGTAAAGAGTTGTGAGACGGTATCCTGTGTAGACTTTGTCGTCGCCGCTGACGGAGAACGGGGATTCAGCCACTAGTTGTTTGATTGAAATCGGCAGTTTCTGTAAGATGTTAGCATCATCCAGGCTTTTGATGGAATACACACCTGCAACCCGGTATTTGGAGTGAAATAGTATAAACTTCCATCGCCTAACGGCTCCACGATCCAAGTAAGCTCGTCCTCGTCATCGACTTCAGCGTGGTTCGGGTCGCTGAATGCTTTCACGACCGAGCCTTCGCCGTTCAAGCTCCATCGCTCGACACCGGTATCTCGTTCGCACGCATGCAACGACCCATCAACCGACGCGATGAGCAGAAAGTCCGCAAGCTTCCAGTCGTTTATTTGGCGCTGGTCTGAGATCGCCGCCGAGGCAGACGAGGACGAGAACGCGGAGACGGTCTTTTTGCGTGGCGGGCTGTTGTCGTCTGTGCCGGAGAGCAGACCCGCGGGCACCTGCTGCTGCTGCTGCTGCTGCTGCTGGTGAGAATCAAGAACAAGATTCACATCGCGCTGCTGCCTGTTGCTGCTGTTCTGAGCAGCCTCGGCCAACTCAACGCAGGAGGCGAGCACGAGGACAAAGACGAGAGCGTATGCGAAGAGCGCGCTGGCGAGAGCAGCCGTGCGCGATCCCCGCATCGAGAAAGAAAAAAGAACGAATCCCCGCTGATGATGCGCGGGAGTATGTCTGCGTGTGTGCGCTGTGTCGGAGTGGTTGTTTGCAGAGGGGGAAAAGAAGGACTGGTGAAGTGGTGAAGGGGGAGAGAAATCAGCAGACGGAACGTCGAGGACGCCGCAGGTTTGTGTGAGCACCGCGAGCGTGTTGCGTGCTGAGAAGGAGACAGGACGTGTTTATAGATTGCTAAAAGTAGTTTGCTATGATAATTGCTTGCATTGGCTATTGTTTCTGTATTTTTCCAATTAAGAAAGCAGTGTCTTCGCAGTGAACAGTCTTCAATTCGGCGCTGTTCTGGACTTTGGCTGCGCAGACCAACAACAGCACGGCACTGCAGCGTATCCTGCAGTCAACTACTCTACTAGTCCGTCAAACACTCTCCGCGCATTTCAGCATTTTTGCCATATTCTTTCCTTCTCAAATAACTGACCTCTGCGGTAGCTGCCGGACGGATGATCTTGACCAGATCTTCAAAGTGACATAAGCACTTACATAATCATGGAATGCATCGGGCAGTTTCTCCCGGAACTCGCCGACAAAAGTTTGCAGAGACTCGAACAGTGGCGCGTGGGATATCAGATTGAATGAGGCGACTGAGAGAGAAAACTGAGCAGAAGTATCAAGGAATCTGGTGATAGACAATGTTTCGAAGGTCTTTTGCGAGCAGTTGCAAGGCGATTGCGCGTCCGGGGTCGCGTCAGATACACTTTGCCAACGCGTTCAAACGCACCACCAACAACAAATGGACATGGTTCAACAGACAAAGTCGTCGCGGGTTCACTTCTACAGCATTCGTACCAGGCTCGGGCAAACTGGCCGCAGCAGCAGTCTCTGCCGTGGGCTTGACTGGCTCGGTATCGTACTACTACGACGAGCTCGAGAAGATGATAGGCCATGTCTACATCTCCTCGGAGCGCAGTTCGCGGATCGCTATCGCTGCTGCAATCTGTTTCGATGACTACCGACGCATTCTGGGAAAAGAGTACGCGACACCTGAAGAGCGGCAGCTCGAGCTCTCAGCGTGCCATAAACGCTGCGCTGAGAGGACGTATAAAGTCCTCGAGGCATGCGCAGGCGTGTATATCAAGATGGGCCAGCACCTGAGCGCAATGACGTACTTGCTTCCGCCAGAGTGGACGACGACATTCATTCCCTTGCAAGACAGATGCCCGACCTCATCTACTGAGAGCATTCGCAAGATGTTCAAAAACGACACCGGCCTCGGGATTGAAGATGTGTTTTCCGACTTTGACGAAGAACCCGTCGGCATCGCCAGTCTTGCGCAAGTCCACATCGCGACCCTGAAAGAGACCGGTGAACGGGTCGCAATCAAGTTTCAGCATCCGGCTCTCGCAGAGTTTATCCCTCTTGATCTGAAACTCACACAGCTCGTTTTCTCGGCTATCGACAGATTCTTCCCGGAATATCCAACCATGTGGCTGTATCATGAACTTGACCAGTCTATCTTTGTCGAGCTCGATTTCACTCAAGAAGCCCAAAACGCTATTCGCACTCAAGAGTACTTTCGGAATCTCAAGGGACTCACTGCCTTACGAGTACCAAGCATCATCTCTGCCAAACCTCGGATCCTAGTCATGGAGTGTACGTCTTATTCCTCGTTTGTTTGTGTTTTTTTTACAATACTGACATTTCTAGACATCACCGGAGCACGGCCTGATAACCTAGAGTATCTCGACAAACACCACATCTCGCGCAACAAAGTCAGCATCTGTCTCTCGCATATTTTCAACACCATGATCTTCACCCCGGACGTGCGCATCCACTGCGATCCCCACGGGGGGAATCTTGCGATAAGAGCCCTCCCCAAATCCGAGCAAGGACCGTGGTATAACCGGGGTCATAATTTCGAAATCGTGCTTTACGACCACGGGCTTTACCGCGACGTGCCACTCAAACTCCGACGCAGCTACTCGCGCTTCTGGCTCGCAGTCATCGACTCTAACGAATCCGACATGCGTAAATACGCCAAAGAATTCGCCGGCATCACCGACGCCCAGTTCCCGCTCTTCGCAAGCGCAATCACCGGTCGTGACTTCAAATCCGCTACAACATCCATCATGACCCGTCGCGACCGCGCAGAAATGCAACGCATGGTCACGGCGCTACAAGGCGGGCTACTGCAGAGTCTGATCCAACTCCTCGCCGGCGTGCCGTCCATTGTTCTTCTGATTCTCAAAACAAACGATCTCACACGAGCACTCGACGAAAGTCTGCATACCTCACTCGGTCCCGAACGCACGTTCCTGATCATGGCGAAATATTGCGCGCGCCTTGTTCTCGACGAAGATAAAGAAAACCTGCGCGCGCTCTCAATCTTCAGTCCGTCGAGAATCGCGGGTACCTGGGCAGCGTATTGGAGGTATTATAGACGCGAGAGTAAAGTTGCTGTGTTTGATTTTGTGTTATGGCTTACGGACTTGCTGCATTTATGATTTAGGGTGTATATAGATTACTTCATACCAAAAAAAAAAAAATTCAAATTACAGACCAACCATACCCTTCATGACCGTGACAATCGGCGGAATCGCACTCAAAACAATCATCGTAGTTCCAAACAACACAAAGCTCAAACTACTAAGCGCACTAGCTCTCGGATCAATCGTAAGCAAATGCGCCGTCGCGACCGCCGAGGAGTTAATCCCGAGAGTGATGCCGCGCGTGAGGTAGTCGTCCTCGCGGATACGCAGGAATTTGAGGATGTAGCCGCCGATTAGGACGCCGACGATGCCGCTCAGGATGGCGACGACCGCGACGAGAGAGTTGGAGCCGCCGAGAGCCTGCACTACAGGCAAGGCGAGCGCGAGGGTGACACTGCGGCCGATGAAGGCAATGCTGCGTTCGGCGGAGATTCCGATTGCGTAGCAGAGTGGTGGGTACGCAAAGAACGTGACAAGGCCGATGACGACGTTTGGGATAATGATGATTGAGAAATGTTTCTTCAGGTCCCCGCGGTACCTGTACATTGGCAGCGCAAGCGAGACAATACTGACGTCGAGCATGGTCTTCATGAGATCGCCTGCGCCGGGTCGCACGCCATAATACTGAGGTGCACCAAACAAGTAGAGATATGTGCGTCCGGTGGAATACTGCGCCAGACCGTCGTCAAGGGTTTGATGGTGTGCTGTAGACATTATGTAGATACCAAAAATAGTAAAAGCTGCGCAGGTGAAAATTGGGTGGATGAACCGGCGGACTTTAGGGGGTAATCTTAGGCCAAAGAACAGCATTAGGATAGTAAACGTCGAGTACGCGATCAACGAGTAATTGATTGCAAAGTGCAGCGGCAGACCGACGCAGAGAAAGACCGCAGTGTAGAGAAATGTGTCGAGATATTGAGTGATGAGGTTTGCAAAGTAGTGAGCGCGAGGACTCAGCTCGCCTATTGAGAACAGAGCAGGATTCACAGCAGTCGGAGGATCAGGCGGTGGACTTGGAGTCGAGGCGATGGAGGCCATCTCGTCGTTTGTAACACTTGCAGCAGAATCATGATGTTTAACGTTGCTCGAGGCTGCAGTCACAAAGGAGGACGCATCAGTATCGTCATGATCAAGGATCCCCGCGCTGCTCTCTCCAGCCTGTCTTGACTGCCCAGTGATCATCCGTCGCAAATTATTCAACGTGGATGTGCGCGCCAAATCAGAACTATACTTGCGCGAAGTATTCGACCTAACACGGCCCAGCGGCTCAAGCGAGTCCGTATCCATACTTACAAGCTCACTGTCAACTTCTCGGTTCAGCCAGGACTCGGGATCTTGCAGCTCAGCAGGAAGTTGCAAGTCGCGCGTGAGACGCGACGAGCGCGGCGCCGCAGGCTCAGGCTGCTCGACAACGGCGGCAGACATTGCAACAGGAGGTGGTGCGCGGTGCTCGAGCTGCTCGAGCTCGATTGACTCGACTAGCTCAAGACTATTCTCACGTCGATCGTCGGCATGCAAGTCGATAGCCGGCGGCAACTCTTCCGCACGCTCTGTGATTGCCCGTTTCGAGGTGCCAAAGAGCTTCTGCAGCCCGAGTACCATGTACGCTGTGATCGCCATTGTGACGACAAAGCCGAGGATGAAGACTGCTGCGATTTTGCCGACTTCGGCGCCGCCGACGGCGGGTGAGAGGGGCAGGGTGACGAAGGAAGGGGTGAAGAAAGTGTTGATCCAGCGCAGGGCAAAGCCAAGAGGCACGTCAATGATGCGCGAGAAAGCAGCAGTGCGTCGGGGCCCAAGCACAAAGTCAATGAGAAGAAGAAGAAGAAAGAGGAGAAGCATGCAGACTACCGAGGCCGGGAAGTTGATGGTGGTGAGGAGGATGACGCGGTGGACGCCGTAGAGATAGAGCAGCACGACGAGGATTCCTGCTGGGACGAGGACAAACGAGCGGAAGAGACGGTAGTTGTTGCGTTTCGTGGCCTGCTTGTTGTTAGTAGATAGTTGAAGACACGAGACGGGAAGACCGTACGATGCCGAGGGCGTTGACGCAGTCGACGGCCAGCGTCGCGAGCGGGTGTTCTTCCTGGGCCATTGCTCTTGCTGCGCAATAGCAGATATCTCTGAAGTAGACGGTTGCTGCGCAATAGCAGATATCTCTGAAGTAGACGGACGGGTTGCTGGTACTGCGTGCAAGTGCTGTTTGACAGGCTGGGGGTGGTGAGGCGATGACTGATATTGAGCCAATCCGCGTCTCCGGCGGAAGCAAGCAGCTGAGATTCCTGTGCTGAGCAGGCTTATTGCTGCTTCGCTAATTGTATATGCTGTATATTCTGCTGCTAGACAGTCCGCAGATACAGACGCTGTTCAGATAGTCCAGCAGAGCAGTTGACCAGAAGAATGAATGGCGGGTTTTGCGGTTCGGTTTTGCGGATGGTTCGGTTCGAGCTGTCGGAACAGCTGTTGTATGCAATAGAATAGCAGTATTATAATGATTATAGCGTATTCATACGCTGTCCAAGTCCTCTATTGCCCGTTCTCTCCCGCAAATGCTCCTTGTTGACTGGTTCCCCAAACGTCTCTGCGAAGGAGATGCCCGAAAACAAACCCAGTAATGACGTCATGTTTCCGTTTCGGGAAAGTGGCCGCTTTTTCAATAAAAGGCTGCGGTTTCTCACTCTCTGCTTCTTCTGCTGCTTCTTCACCACTTTTCTGTTGCCTGTTTGCTGCTGCTGAAATGGACCCGATTTCCTCCATCCTCGTCATCATCGCGTCCCTGTTCTGTAAGTCCTGTTCTTCCTCGATCTGCCCTGCTTCTCCCGGATCATCTCTGCTCACAGCCATCACCAGTGCCTCCCCTCGGAGTGCTCTTCATCTCGGGCTGCTCCGTCGACTTTGTCATTAACATCGCCCTCACAATGCTCGGATACCTTCCTGGGCTGCTGCATGCGCTGTATCTGTACGTATTTCCCTGTCTGGAGCGCGCTGTGCCCGGATCACACACTGACTCGTCCCCAGCGAATACGTCTACTACTCCCGCCGCGAAGACGCTGCCAACGGCGTCGTCAACTACGACCGCGCGCCAGGCGTCTACTCGGAAGCCATCCAGCGCGGCGGAATGCCGCGTCTGCGCAACTCGGACGCGGAAGGCGGCCACATCCGTCTCCCAGATCAACCTGCTCCGGCTGCCTCGTCCTTCAGAGACCTGCCCGAGTCCTCCTCCTCCCAGCAGCCTGCGCAGGAATCAGGCATCTACTCCTCCTTCCAGCCGCCCGCGCAGGCGTCCGCCCCGGCATCCAAGTCCGTCGCGGAGCTCAAGGAAGAGGAAACTCGTCGCCACGCGCAGTCCGGCCAAGGCAGCGGCGCTGTCTGAACTTGCTACGCGTGGATGTGCCATCTCAAAAAGGAAAAAACAAAAATCGGAGTTTATAGGTCTTTTCTTGTCTCTTTAATATTGTACTATCTAGTCTAAATAACTAGACTCTTTTATAACATAGCTCTTAATTACGACATCAGAGCAAAATGCAATCTAATTAAACAAAAAAAAATTAAGAGCTTATTCAATACATATTTACACAAAACGCAGTGACGAGAATTCGAATCATGCCCACACGCACACATACACAATATACACACAAGCCTTGCTCTCCGAACTCTCTAATACAGGCTTCTATAGTTTACTTTGTCCGGTTCAACACCGTGTCTGCCATGTCTAGTAACGCCTCCTTCGCCGTCGAATCTGGGAACTTGGCCATGTATTCGCGAGCCTTTTGCGAGTACGCTTCGGCCAGCAGACGTGTTTGCGCAACGCCGTCAGACTCGGCCACCAGACGTCGCGCGGTGTCGACGTCTCCCGGCTGTCTGAACTTTCGACGAATCATGGGCCCTAGTTCGGGATACTTCTGCCACGCAAACAAGGCCGGCGCAGTTGCCAGCCCGAGCTGCAGATCCGCACCAGCCGGTTTGCCGAGCTCAGCCGCGGTGACAGTGTAATCGAGTAAATCGTCAATCAACTGGAACGCCATGCCGAGATTGCGACCGTACTCGTAGGCGGCCTCGACGAACTCGTCGCGCACACCGGCGAGCACGGCTGCGCTGCGGCAGGACTTGCTCATCAGACTCGCCGTCTTCAAGTAGGTTTTGTCGAGGTAGTGCTTGAACGTGGCCGGGGTCGCCACGCCGGTGATTGTGTCTTCGGGCGCAGTGTTTTTGAGCTGCATGACCTCGCCTTCAACCAGATTGACAATCGCGGTCGAGATCAGCTCGGTGACCTCTGCGTTGCGCAGCCGCGCAAGCGACACACACGCTCGTCCAAGCAGGAAATCGCCCGCGAGAATCGACATCTTGTTGCCGTACTTGAGGTTGCCGGATGGCACGCCTCGGCGGGTCTCTGCTTCATCGATCACGTCGTCGTGGAGTAACGACGCAGCATGGATCATCTCCGTGATCTCTGCGAGCCGACGCTGCGCTGGAAGAACTCCCGTATGCGGCTCGATTTCCTCCTGCAGCGGCGAGGTCGCGGCTTTGCGCACTGTCCGGCGGATAGTCGTGATGATGTTGGACGGGTTGAAGTCGCGGAGCACATCGAGCGGACTGATGCTGTCGTTGACGTCCTCGACCACGACAAACCCGTCGGATTTGGGCGCAAGCAGCGCGGCACGGCTCATGAGCAGCACGAGCAGCGGCCGGATGTGCTTTCCCTGGCTCTGGACGTAGTACTTCGCGGCCGAGTCCAATGACCGCTCACCCGAGCCCAGCAGCATGTGGATATCTGTCGTCAGACTCGTCATCTCCGCTGCAACCACCGACAGCGGATCCGAGAACGCCTTGGACCCGCGCACGCTCGCCTGCTCTCGTAGTCGGTCGGTCTCTGATTGTGCTGGCGACGAGGACGGCGAGCTCGCAAACAGCGACGCAATCAGCGACGCAACGCTCTGCGCGCTCGCGGGCGACACCGGCGGATCCGCGGCTCCAGACACAGACTCCTCCTGGCTCTCGCTGTTCTTCTTAGCAGGCCGCGCAGCAGCAGTCTCTGTCCGGCTCGACGAGTGCATCTGTGAAGCGTACGCAAACCCGGTCACGCCCACGGTCGCGGGACCTCTCACGCGCACGGCTCCCCAGCTGCGCCTGCACCGGGCAATACTTGGCCGGATCATTCTTTGGTTTGGTATTTGCGCCTGTAGATGCGCGGTAGAGTCGGGTAGACTTGCTCGCAGTCGCGTGAACAGAATAGTTTGCAGCCTGTGCTTTCACCGCTGTGCTCTTTCCACGCTCGCAGCAGTGCTCCAACAAACAGCAGCAATAACAACGGCTCGAGCAGCTAAACACGCACCCGGAATCCCAAGTTCAAGCGCAAACAAGCTGTCCAGACGCGGTCCAATCCTGGCGATCACAGTGTGTGTTTGAAGAGTCTGTCCGCCGTCGTCGCGCGAAGGGCGCTTTTTCGGCTCGCTGCGGCTCGTCTGTCCTCAACACGGCCACTCCCGAGTCTTTTCGCTGGCGATGTTGCTGTGCTGTTTGCGGTTGATTGGTGGTGTTGTGTTGTATTTATTGTGTTGTGTTGTGTTGTGTTGTGTTGTGTTGTGTTGCGTTGCGTTGCATTGTCTATTGTTTTACAGAGTGCGGAGTGCTGTGCTGCTGGTGTTTCTCGCTGAGGCAGTCCGGAGTGCTGAATATCGTCAACGGCCAACAGCCCGCATTAATGTGCTATTCTATTTAATACCTTCAGAAATAAAACACCTCTATTAAAGCACTGCTTTCTACAATAAATCCGCATCGTTGCTGCCAACTTTGCTCACTCGGCTCGCAGAAGCAGAGCGCGGACTGGCACATCATCTATCCGGTTCAACAATGCCTCAGCCAATAACAGCATCACTCTGGTCTACTCAAAAAGATCTCTATTTCATATCAGTCATCATTCATATTCTGTCATGCAAACATAAACAACCCCGCGCATTCTCATTACTCCAATTCATTATTACTCCTCTCGAAACGAGCCCAAGTTCTGGCTCGACCCGCGTCCACTACCTCCCCCAACTGTTCCCGCCGCCATCATCTTACTAAACCGCCTCGTCACACCAGCCATCTTGATCCGACTAGACAGACTAGATCCGCTTCCAGATGATCCTTTACTCTTGATCGACGACGACGACGAAGACACACCGTCAACCGAAACCTCCGATTTCAAGGTAACAGTCGATTTCTTGCGCTCCAGCGTGCTCCGCATCGACGGCGTTCGTTTATGCCCCCCCGGCGACGCCGGCGACGATATCGCACTCGGCATCTGTCGCGCCGCCGCCGTAGTCGTCGTCGTCGTCGTCGTCGTCGACACAAGACTCGCTTTCGACTGGTTCGCGGCCGCGCTACCGATAACTCCATTCGAAGTCGTCGTAGTCGTCAGCCCGCTATGAGCCGAATGCGTGCTCGCGTTCGTCGTCGTGGGATGCAGTCCTAGACGCTCTTCAGCCGTCCGTCTGCTTCCATTTCGCAGAGCAAACCCATCAATCACGCGTCCTTCATCCTCAATCACTCGAATCTCATTCTTGAAATTGCGCTCAAACAACGCAACCAAACTATCATGCAGCGGTCGCAGAGCAGGAACAACAACCGTAGAGTGCACGCTCAACGCGTACGTCAACACAGCAACGTAGTCAAGCACGCTACTCTGCATCCTCGCCTTCTCTTCCTTAACCTCAGCAGTCTCATCGGCAGCATACACCTCAAGCAAATTGCGATACACCTGGATTCCACCGTTCACAGGCGCATCAACAGCTCCAGATAAAAGCATACCCAACTGCGAGCTACATGTCTCGTCAGCCGGCGAAGCACGGCATCGTCGCGCTGCTTGCTCAATCTCGCCTGCCTTACGCACAATAGCTTCCGCAGCACTAGCGAGCGGCGACATCCGCGTTACAGTAGCAGAAACGACTTCGCTACGGCGCAGAATCGTCGGAAACTTCTCGCGCACTTCGAAAGTCGTCTTCTCGATCCACACGTCAACCGTCGACGCGCTGCTATTTGGCGCAGACGCGGATGCGTGCTTAAGTGGTCGCGACACCGAAAACTTGCGCAAATCCTGGCGAAGGAAGAACTCGCGCGCGGCTGGCGCGATATCGCTCGCGTACTGCGCCAGCTCGCCGCTGGGTTCAGGAACCACAGCGATAATAGACAGATACTGTCCTTCGACATCAGCCATCGCACCAGAGTCGCCGTTAATCGTCGCGGCAAGGACAGTGTCGTGACTAAGACTGCTAGTCGTCGACGCAATCGACATGTGCTTAGCAGCCACTGACGACGGCACGGTCCCCGACAAAGACGACGAGTTGCCTCCCGATGTCACAATCTTGGCAAGCGGATACAACCTCTGCATACGAGTCGTAAAGTCTGACAACTTCTCCCACTTACTTCCTTGCATGATAAACTGCTTTCCTCTTAGCGCTTTATGAAATCCGAGACCGGTGTACACGACTCTGAAAAACTGTGGACGCGGTTTCGCAGCAGCAGCTGGCGTCAGCTCGTCACGGTACAACTTGGCAATCGCAGCGGTAGTGCTCTGCAATTTCTCGAGCTCGTACGAGACAGACTCGTACGCGCGCGCAAGGCCTTTATACGTCGCGATCGCGAGCTCGGGCGCACCGCCCAACGTGAAATATTTAACCATTTGCAAACTGAGTGCTTCGCGGCGACGGAACTCGGTCTGCGCAGGTAGCTCGAGCTCAGGCAGCGCCGGCATCAAAAGCGATGAGGATAACGGTGAAAACTTGTAAAGCTTAGCGTGCAGACCGAGCGTCAAACCAGCTTCAGCGTAGTGACCAGATTGTTCTTGCATGCGAATAAGCTGATGTACGTACTTGACAAAGGTATCCTCGCGTCTAAGACCGCGCAAAAACTCCATCAGCGAAAGAGTGCAAAGCACGCGATCGTCATTATACGCCTCGCCTTCGGGAAGAGAATGCAAATCAATCAGCAGATCAAGCAATCTTGAGACGATTGATGTAAGATTCTGGACCTCGAGACCGAGCTCGTGTTCGGTGGTCGAAAAGGCGTTTTTGATGCAATCGAGGATATCGTCTTTTGAGAACGATTGCTCAAAGTTAATTGTTTTTCCTTGGAAGATGCGATCAAGAGTCTGTAGAAAGTCAGTACTATACTAAACTACCAAATCAAAGAGAGAACATACATCAATAATGTCGCTGCAAAGGTCATCCAAAGAATGTTTTGTATGCCACTCTTGCACAGCCATACTGCGCAGCACTTCAACCGCGCTAACCCGCACAGTCGCACTACCCGACATCCACAGCTCGACAACTCTTCCCGTCAAACCGTAACTTCCGCACGATTTGCTGGTGCAAAATAACTGCTGCAGTCCACCGATCGTCTCGATTCCGTATAACGAGCGCGCAAGGTCACCTGCGTCCGCGCCAATTGCGGTCCACATACGAGTCAACAGTCTGGCACCGTCTTCACGGACTTGTCCTGCAATAGCTTCAACCGCATGCCGTTTCTGCAAAGAGAAGTTCTCGATTTGCAGAGCTGGGGAGCCAACTAGCTCAATCAGACGCTCAAAAAACATGTGCCAAACACCGATCATACGGCTATCCAGTGTCTGCGTGACCTCCGAAACATTATCGCCATGTCCCGGGAGGAAATACCCAGTAAGTAGCAATGAGACAAATTCAAGACTTGAGAGTACGGTCCGGTGGAGGTACATGTATGTCGAAAGCCATGTTGTTGGCACGGCTTTACCATCCAGGACCGAGCCTGTCATTTTCAGGATATTGCTCATAAGCTGGATTGCCTGCTCCTCTGTCAGAGTATCATCGCTAGTAGTACTGACGTCGTAAGACGCGAATTCCGCTAGCAGAGCGAGCATACACGAGAGTTCAACCGCTAGTTCGTCGAAAGGCAGCTTTTGAATACCAGTATCGACGGGCCGATTCGGCGGGATCGGGAAGGCTTCGGGGAACAATACTGAGAACTCGTTCTTGAACTTTGGCGCTGTGATTGCTCTGATAAGCGCGCTCTTGCGTTCTTGCTGCAACGATACAAAGATCGCCACAATATCAGGCAAAAGACGTACATAAATACCACACGATTCGGGATCTTCCCCGCGAAGTGGCCACAGCTTGCCTAACTGCACGGCAAGAACACCACAGGCAAGACGGATCTTGTCTTTCCAGGCTTGCCAGGCGGCTAGACTATTCAAGTCCTCGTCGGCCGCAGGCACGAGATAGGGACGCAGCCATCCAAGAGTGTGGTTTATTAGCTGCCGACGAATCTTGACATCAGTATGCGGGAACAGCGAAAGCTTGGAGAGTTCCTGCATCAGCACGAGCCGGTGCATGTCTAGCTTCGCACTGCGTCTTCCGATCGCTGTCGTTGCGTTAACAAATTTAACGGTGATGTTGAGGATGCGGTCAACCTCAAAGATCGAGCGAATAGCAATAATGTACTTAGGGAACTGATGCATAATCAGTGCCTGGCTTCCTTCGACCGCGGTCGAAGTCTGTTCAAGTATTGTGTTGAACAGATTAAAGATATTAGCCACAGCTGAGTGGTAACTTCCGAGTTCGATCGAAATCGCTTCGCGCTGTTGAAACTTCTCCCAGCACGAGTTAATAAATCTGAGAATTATACCGGCACCCTTGAGCAGCTCGCGCACACTCGCACTGTAGTCAGGATTGGCGTAGCGCGACAAGAGACGTTGAAAGCCATATACAAGCGGGCCAACAACGTCGGGGTAGTTGAAATGACCTTCAATGTATTCACTCAACATTTGTCTATCTCTCCTATATTCTGGTTAGCTCTTGTTATACGGTATTAGTGTATTGCTTACCTTTCATCAACTGTCACGAGGATATGAGCGAGGGCCGCAAATGCCGCATCCTCAAACTCCTTGTCTCCAGCTTTCCAGGCAATAATGCCAAACAATGCATCCAACGACTCCTGGAGCAGCTTCGAAATCTCAGTAGGCTCGACATATCTGATTTGCTTCATAACGCCAATCAAGATCTTTCGCGGATCATCCTTAGCACCACGCCGTCTTCGCCAGCGGATTAGTTCGTTCAAGGTCTCGTCGGAGGAGAATTCGCTGGAGACAAGAACACTCTCGATCTCGAGCACACCAACTTGAAAGCCGCTTCTGTCTGCGATTCGCACACTGCGTTTTGCGTCTTTGACAATCACGTCTTCGGTCCACAGCGGGAATTTGCCGTGTCCAATAGGTTTACCATCAGCCAAGTGCACGCGGACAAGGATTTCGGCGTTGCGGGCGAGTGGTGCGAGGCAGACTGTTTCGGCCAATTTTTCGTCGCGCGAGACGACGGTCGAGGTCCACATATCGACAGGTTCTGCGCCTGCTGAGCCATGAAAACGCAAGGTCGAGTCCTTGTTGCACGAGAGCGTGACAAAGTACAGCGCTTTGGGGTTCAACTCTGGCATAGGACGGCCGCTCAGATCTGACCAGTGGAAGTGCATGCCGCCAAGAGTCAGATAGAGCTCGTCGCGGGGGATTGTAGTCGAGGAGGTGAATAGAGTGCGCGGGTGGTTTGAAAGACCGTTGAAGAGCGATGGCATTGAGGCGGTTAGTTGTTTCGAATTTGGGGATTCGAATGCACGAAGGCCAACGATAAGCCTGTCGATTTTGGATACTCGTTCACTGATATTGTTAGTTTATACACCGCCCGGCACATACAATGCAAAATACATACATTCCGTCTGCGACACCCTTGACAAGTCGCTCACGAAGAGAACCCCAGCCATTCTTCGCGATGCCGTCCATTCCCTGACTCGAGACAGACGAGGTAAAGATACGCAGGGTCATATCGCGCTCAGTGTCGGAGACTTCACGGAGTACACGGCCGATATCGATGACTCCGAGACCGACGCCGCGTCGAGCTTTGATTGTGTATGATTCTAAGATTGTTAGAGATGCATCTTGTGCGCAAAATAAAGGCATTTATAATCAGAGCTTACCATTCTTGGGGGCTGCGGTAGTCATGTAAATTGTCTCAAAGATCTCAACGACAAGAAAGATCTCATCGTTGGCGGTTTGCGGAGGCAGGTCTACGAATAGAGTACGCTGGCCCACAACATCACGCTCGACTATGTAGGACTCGGTGAGGACACGCGACTTTGAGCAGAGGTATAGCTTGGGGAACATGCCCTCGGAGAAGGAGCCGGCGACGGACTTGAGCTGGACCATCAGGTGCAGAAGGTCTTTGCGGCCACTGACTTCAAGAACGGCTGCTCGCGAAGTATGGAAATCCGCGATGCCATGGGTTGAGAGGGCCATGATTTCCTGGTCGCGGAAGAAGGAGACGAGGTTATAATCGCCAACACGAACACGGCCATCTAGATCTGCGCGGACGATGACGTCGCCGGAGAGGAGCTTGTTGCCGCGGATGAGCAGCCAGAGCGCGGTCTTGATGCTCTGCTCGCGCTCTGCGGTGGTGTAGAGGTCGAGGAGGAGACGCTTGTGGATTTCAGAGAGGTCGGCGATGAGGGCTGCGATGCTGTTCAGACGCGAGTAGTTTCGCGCCGAAGCGGAGGTGAAGAGCTCGTCAGTGTGCGCGGGCGACCACTCCTGAATGGCGTATTCGATCTCGTTGATGATGGGCAGGCGGGCCTGTTTCTTGTCGACGACGGTGGAGTCCGGCAAGAGTGCGTGATCCAGGGTCGACGCAGCAGGACCAGTGAGGGCGACGCAGGCGGCCGGGAAGGCGCCGACGAAGACGCGCAGGCGGTTTGACGCCTTTGCGGCCGAGGCGGAGGCCGATGAGAGTAGATAGCCTCTGTAGTGGGTGGGATCGATGGCGGGTTTTTGCTCGAAGATGTAGATTTGGTCGCCGAGTCTGAGGGAGAGCGAGGACAGGGCGTCCATTCCGGCCGGGGAGTACGCCGCTTTCGCGACTGCGAGGAGGCAGTTTGCCAGAGGACTCCACTCGTCCATGGTGAGAGATGAGGTGTGTGCGGGTGCTCCAGGAAGCAGAGAAGAAGACGAGGAAGGAGCGCGCAGCGGAGGAAGGACCAGAGAAAAGAGGGAAGGGGACTAGCACGACGAGCAGAGGCTCAGTCACAGAAACGCCCAAGGCATCGGCTCACATCAGCGCAGGCCGCTCATTGTACCCTACGGAGCCCGCTGCTCGCCTGATCGCGCCTGTTCCTGCCGTGCGCTCATCTGCGCGTGCTGTTCTGCCGGTGTCTGCGGATTCGGGCAGACTGCGACTGGATTGGCCGGGCAGTCGCTGCTGTCCAGGCTCGAGAACGAGCGCCCGGGGAGCGGGCTGAGGGCGAACAGCCGAGCAAAGCAGGCGTGTTTGGCGTGTCGAATCTGGCGATAGAAGGCCAATGTGCAATCTGCTGCGCGCGCAGCCGATATCCAAACATTACAGCGCCTTTCCGGGCTCTGCTGCGCTGGAAACCAGCCGGAAGAGCTCTCTGCTTCCTCGCCCAAACCAGCGAGGACGCTGGCTGCCTGCTCACGGTACCCAAAGAGCACCTCATTAGGCTTCGTTCAGTCACAACTCAAATCAGCTTGCAAACTCAAATTCCAGTTCTATGGCAGTCGCAGATTAAATCGTGATCTCCTCCTCTCTTTGCTCTCCCCTCAGAAGCCCCGTCTTTATCTTCCTGCTCTTCTTCTCGTCTTCTCCTCCGCTCTTCTTTGCCTTCCGCCTTGCAGTTCTCCTTGCTCCACTCTCCTTTGTTTCTCAGCACTGGCGCAGTTTCCCTCAACCCTTCTATCTTCGCCTTAACTCACTTACTTTCGACACAGCCCTAACCAGATGCCCAGGTACTCTCTGTGACTAGACCCTTCTGTCCACTGTCCACAGCCCACCGCCGCCATTTCTTCCCTTCTCTGCACTCATGCCCCTCGTGTTAGCGCACAAATATATATTCCTACTCTAAAAGATCACCGGGCTAGACGCCGTCTCCCACAGCACCTGACGCCAACTCACGCCCGCAGCCCATCTCTCGCTCCTCCACGTCTCCTTCACAGCCTTCCACGCCTGATCCCAGCCACCAAACTTGCCTTTGGCAACACTTTCTTCAAACGTCCGTCTCAGCACCTCCCGGCCCTTCAGCACCTGCTTACCTTCCACCCTGACCTCGCTCTCCGGCTCCACTATGCCCCCAACAATCACTAGCGCCCACACTATCGTGCGCTCCAGCTCCTGGCCCTTTATCGTCCCTTCAGGTCCTCCTTCGTCTTCGTCCACCATAAATTCCTTATGCAGCACCTCCAAAAACCTCTGCACCATCTCCTGCACGTCCCTGCGTGCGCGCGCCTCCGCAAAAACCTGACCTCGCACACTGCCGTCCTGGTAAATCAACTCCGGATCGCAAAACACCTCACGATATACCTGGATCGCTAGCCGCGTCAACTCCGAACATCGCTGCGTCGTGCTCCAATCACTATCAATCTCACACACATATCTATCCAAAAACGTCGCCACTACCTCTAATCTAAGCGCGTAGTACGCACTCAATCTGCTGCAACCGTGCTCGTCCAACGTGCTCTTGCCTTCGCCGCGCTGCTGTGCTTCCTGCCACATCGCATGCTCAAACTCGACTAACCGCGACAACACAAGCAACAACGGCGTCGAAATAGTGAGCCCGGTCGCAATCCCGGTCCGAAACATCATACTATTACCATCAAGCATCTCGCCGTATGTCGCAGCCAGAATAGCTGGCTGCATGGTATGCGTCGCAGCAAGGATGTCGGCGTGCATCGTGTGCGCAATCACTATCCGGATCGCAATACTCTGCTCGTTGGCTTGCTGCTGCTCGACATGTAATAGTCCAAAGTGAGAAATCAGGTTCAGCAGAGTCCTGAGAGTGCCAGTGTCGTGCACCCCAAGAATCCGCGCAAGCGTGAATACGTTCCAGCCCAGCATCATCACTCGTTCAAGCTCTGCCCGGGGTAGCATCGGTGGCACCATCCTCAAACTATTGCTACCGCTTCCATTCCTGCGCATCATCGGGCCAGTGAATCGGCTATCTGTGCCATACGGATGAAAATCAGCCATAAGCGAATTTGCATCGCCAATAAACTTGGAACTGCCGACAGATAAAAAACTGATATCGTCTATGGTGATGGATCCGACGGCGGCAAAGTTAACAAACGCACATCCAAGTGCACATAAACTGCGCCATAGATACGGGTCCCGGATAGCAAGATCGTATGCAACCGACTGAAAGTCAATCAGTTCATCTGCTTGTAGGTATATCCCGGGAAAGAGAATTCGTGTCGTCATTCGAAAGTATAACACAACATAGACTAACTGCCTTGCGAGATCTGTATGAGTGGAGTATATCTTGCGTGGGATAACGGAAACGTGCGTCTGCAGAGCATGAAGTGGTGATATTGGCGAACTGACGTCAAGAGTATCGATGTCGACCGACAGAAACGCGGGAAGGCGACTGGTCGGCGGTGTAGAGTACCTGGACGACGCCGCAGAGATTGCCGCGAGACTATCTGAAGCGCTCGTATCTGACGCAGACGAGACTGGCTGACTGGCTGACTCTGCGGTGGTTGACCATACCGCGGATGCTTTATTGGCAAGCGACGCAGCGGTAACAGCAGCAGCAACGCGAGCAGCGCATCTGCGTTTAATAGTCGCTCTGATCTGGACCGTCAGTTCGCGCGCAGCTCGTTTGCGGTCTTCAAGCGAGCGCATGTTTTCAGGACACTCGCCGTACGAGCAGCTGATATCGAGACGTTCACAGGTGTGGCATCTGGGTTTGCGATCGTCGCATTTTTTGCGGCGGACGCGGCACTGCCAGCAGCCTGTAGAGCAAGAAGTTGAGTAAGGACTTTAAATAGAGGGAGGAGCGAGAGGCGGGTGGCAGAGAGAACTCAGAAGAGGAGCTTACCAGTTCTTGAGCGCGAGACAGAGGCGCGACGGCGGACGAAGGAGGATGTATTTCTGTGAGCTGGGTTGGAGATGATTGGATTTGAAGTGAGGAAGGACGTGCTAAAAGGAAGAGCCATTGAAGATGTGACTGAGGCTGTTAAGAGTTGTTGCTGTTGCTGTTGCTGTTGCTGTTGCTGTTGCTGTTGCTGTTGCTGCTGCTGCTGCTGCTGTTGCTGCTGCTGCTGCTGCACGTCAGATACAACATAAGTAAAGGTGTTCTGAGACGAATATAACTGCAATTCAGGCTCATCATAATAAGGACTTTGATACGACAAATAAGAAGTACACATGGTTGGTTCTGCGTAGTTCCCATATCTTTCCGGATCTTGAGCTGGCAACGACGGATGAGACGAAGACTGGTTCGCTGGACGAAGGCCAGGCCGGGCAAAGTCGTGATAGTTTGCGTAGCTCAAACCCGGGTGGTGCATTGTGTTGTTGATGTTGCTGTATTTTCATGAAGCAGAGAAAAGACTTAAAAGAAGAGAAGAAGAAGGTGTCTTGAGCGAGTTGCGGCGGGTGCGAGGCTTGTGCGACTCAAATAGAGTTTTATTTACCCCTGACCTCTGACCACGTGGAAGTCTGAGCTGGGCAACTGCGCTGCGAGCAAGCGACTGGAAATGAAGCTAAAACAAGCAGAAAAAGCGCAAATAGCAATTTAGACGGTATTTTAAAAAACCCAAATACAACACAAACAGCTCCAAAACAAGGGAAGAGCTTTCCGACGCAGTACGCGTCTCGCCAGCACGAACGCACTCGCGCTGGCGCTTAACTTTATTTCCACGTTGGCTCGCTAACGTCGTCTCATGAACACCACAAAGCCCGCTGCTTACATTGCATCATATACTTCCCTTTACTGGTAGCAGTATAGTATAGTATGGTATAGTATAGTACAATAATAGAATAATAAAATAGTATTACAAATATGACAGCGCAATACGCCGCTGCAAGTGCTCACCCGCAGTCAGCACCCGCCCGTCCACCACCGTCTTGCGCACCTCAGCGTTGCGCTTGTCCGCTATCGTCGCAGCCGGCGCAGGATTTCGCTTCGCATGCTCAATCACCGGGCTCGGAACGGGCTCGAGAATGACCTCATCTGCTGGGTGGCAAAAGTAGGCCATCGAGTAGCGGTCCTTGCCGGTGCGTTGGGCGGCAGCAGAGAAGCGCACGCGGTGATACGCCGACCGCAGCACGTCGCCGGACCAAAAGCTCAGCTGGTCTATATCAGAATATCAGTATCGTCTTCCTTGCTTATCTTCATAAAAGTATACTTACCAGCAATATTCACAACTATCGGAGCACAGTCGCCGTTCTTCTGCGCACCCAGTGCCGGCACACACACCCACTCGCCCGTCACCGGCGACAGCACCTCGAGTCCCTCCTGACCTTCGCGCTGAAACAGCAACGTCATCGAGCCCTAAATTATCAGCTCATCCGCAAGAGTAAACACAGCAACAGTCCTTAACTTACGTAGTCTGTATGCGCACCAGCGCGGATCTCGTCCTCGAGACCCTCGATATCCGTCATCGCTGGGTAATGCAGTATCCGCAGCGTGCATCCACTCGGCCGCGCAATAGCATGTCTGCTTGAGAACCAGCCTGGTTCCAGCTCAAGCGCACTGCCAATCCCGTCAAGAAGCTTCTGCGCGACTGAATGGCATCGCTCAGTGAACTTCTCGAGCACTGCTCGCGACTCGTCGAATGTTGGCGGCAGTGGCTGTGCGTTGGGGTTCGCCGTCTCTGCAAATGGTCCAAAGTTGAAGATCCTATGTTATTAGTCAGTATCTCATTCAATATTCCTGTTCTCTCTGACAAGTAAGCATACTCCTTCGGATCTCCTTTCTTCTTTCCGTCATCAACATCAAGCCTGTAGTATCAATCAGCTGCAAAGAACCCTCCCACTTATAAGTCTAGCACCCACGCTTCTTGATTAAAACTAGAGTATCCTCGATTCATCGTTATAGGAAATTTATTCTTCTCCTCCAACGGTGTCGCAAAGAATCTCTCGCCCTGTCAATGTTCAATCAGCCGATACTCTCACCGCCTGCAGACAGACACATCCACGCACCAGATTAAACACCTGATCAACCTCTTCCTGCGTCAATCCACTGCCTTCAACAAAGAAGAATCCCATAGTCGTAGCAGCGTCGAGTAACTTCTGCGCCGTCGTCGCACCGTCGTCTGACGAAAGATTAATCACTGGTAATGAAGCTGGTATCGACATCTTTCTCTAGTCCTTCCTAGTAACTCAAAGGATTTGTAACAGCAGGTACCAAACTAATTTAAGCACTCTTATCTTTATATCCGCAACAGCAAAGATAACAATTAATCTCGAAACCCACTTTTTACTCAAACGCATCCAAATCTCAGCCCACAGCGCAGATATTCCTAAATAGTTAACCCAAACCCAATGCGATGCACGTGATGAAATTATTTGTACAGCGTATTGAAGAGGAGAAAAACCTTCAGGTATTGTTAAAGCAGTGATTTCTTTCTTGAGAGCGGAACTCTAGGGAGGGGGGTATTACAAATCAGATACTTTTTTGGAAACCTGAGTTGAGTGAGATATCTAGTTTGCAGAAAAAACCGACTTCAGCATGTCAGAAGAGAGACGTGGATCCGGATCGTTTCGTGGACGCGGCGGGTCATCGCGAGGTGGTAGTTCATCCAGAGGCGGCGGACGGGGTGGTAGAGATGGTAGGAGAGGTGGACATGGAGGTGGCAGAGGAGGACGGGGTGACTATTCGCGAAGAGGAGATCGTGGACGCGGGCGTGGACGCGGAGTTGGTGGAGGAGGATCGTTTCGACCTAAGGAGATTGTTTTTGACAAGTCTGCAAGAGAGTACGTGGTTTTAAATGCCTGCAACTGAGCAAGTACTAACTAATCGATTATAGAGAATATTTAACGGGATTTCATAAGCGAAACGTCGAGAGACGCGAGAAAGCGATTGCAAAGGCAGTTGCGATCGAGAAAGAAGAAAAGCGCGAGGAACGAAATGCGATTCGGCAGCAGCGAAAAGCAGAGTTGGAAGAACGCGTGGAGTTTGCAAAGAATCTTTATAAAGGTGTGTATTGCATTTCCAGTCAATGATGCTGTGAGCGTGGACGGTGCTAATGATGTACAGAACGCGGATCAGAACTAGATCTGGGATATTACTCAAATGGCGACTCAGACGAAGGCGAACTTGACGGCGACGAAGAAGAGTGGAACGGCATTCAAGACGACGATAATACCCCCCAAACCAGTAGCGCTGCTCTAGCCAAAACCGCCGAAGCAGCACAAGAGAAGATCAACGGAATCCTCAAGAGCGGCAAACGCGTTGTGCAAACCTACGACACTGCATTCATAGCTAATGACAACGACGAAGATACAGAAGGACAGACAACAACTGTCGAGATCGAGGCGTTCGACGTCGACCGCGCAGCATTGCAGCCTGCTCCTAAACCTGCGCCTAAAGAATTTCAGTCCAACGAGGAGATTCTGCACAAGAGTTTACTGCGGGCTGCGCTGTATGCCGAGCGGGTGAAGAAGATCAATAATGGGATTCCAGTGCCGCCGAGGATGAGTCAGAAGCAGAGTAAGAAGAAGTTCAGGTACCTGACGTCGCAGGAGAGAAAGGCGAATGTGGTTAAAGAGCGGGTGAAGAAGCATCGGGTTAGTAAGAGTTAGTTGTATAATACATTGCCTGTATAGTTTGATCTACGACTCGCTGATCTATGAAATTGATCTCCGACGAACTTGATGTGGATAGTGTTGTGCAGTAGTCAGTGCCTTGCAAGTGCACACAAGAAGTACAACTACAGTCACTATACATATCATGACTAATATATCCAGCATATATGTGTATACATATTCTGTATACTGTATAATATCCCACAGACAATACGTGGGGGATCCGAACGTCGGATGCCTGCCATACCAAAAAACCCTAGACCATGGATAGTTCCGGCCAATCCTGGCGCTCAAATAAAAGAGTCCCCCGGCTGGGCCGTAGAGTTGGCCCTTCTGTTCTGCTGCTTCTCAGTGTTTTGAACCCCCCTGAAAGCTGGATTGTAACTGTTGATACAAGATAGCTAGTATTCTGCTGTTGTATTCCACATAGTATCATATATATTCACAATGCTGAAAGCTTTTGCTCCGTCGAAGGCCTCATGGCGCCTGACAAAGTCCGCCGTCGTCTATAGACAGTCCTTCACTGCCCAGTTCCGCAGAGGAATGGCCACTGAGTGTATGTCTTCTTCGATCTTAGATTTGTGCTATTTCTGGAATTGCTGATGGGACTAACGTGTTTGCGATCTAGCCGAGGAGCTCGATCTCGTCGTTATCGGTGCCGGTCCTGGTGGATACGTCGCCGCCATCAAGGCTGCTCAGCTCGGTCTCAAGGTATCTACTGCCCGGCAACTTGTTTTAGAGGTTCTATCGTGAACAAATCATCTAATCAATCTCTAGACTGCATGCATTGACAAGCGTGGACCACCTGGTGGAACCTGCCTTAACGTCGGATGCATTCCTTCCAAGGCCCTCCTCAACAACTCACACCTGTACCACCAGATTCTCCACGACACCAAGAAGCGCGGTATCGATGGTATGTTCAATTCCAAGATATATTGTTAGAGTAAACAACATTCTAACACTGATGCAGTCCCCGAAGTCAAGCTCAACTTCGAGCAGTTCATGAAGGCCAAGGACGACGCCGTCACCGGTCTTACCCGCGGTATCGAGACCCTCTTCAAGCAGAACAAGGTCGACTACTTCAAGGGAACCGGTAAGATTCTGGGACCCAACGAGATCGAGGTCACCGGTAACGAGGGCGAGCGCTCGGCTGTCCTCAAAACCAAGAACATCATCATTGCCACCGGCTCTGAGGCCACACCCTTCCCCGGAATCGAGATCGACGAGAAGAAGATTGTCACTTCGACCGGTGCCATTGCGCTTGAGAAGGTTCCCGAGAAGATGGTCATCATCGGCGGTGGAATCATCGGTCTCGAGCTTGGCTCGGTCTGGAGCAGACTCGGATCTCAGGTCACCGTTGTCGAGTACATGAACGCCATCGGTGGTGCCGGTATGGACGTCGAGTTCTCAAAGAACATCCAGCGCTCGCTTGGAAAGCAGGGAATCAAGTTCAAGCTTGGAACTAAAGTCCTCGGTGCTGAGGTTGCTGGTGAGGGTGTCGCCGTCAAGGTCGACTCGGCCAAGGGCGGCAAGGAGGAGACTCTTGATGCCGATGTTGTCTTGGTTGCTATTGGCCGTCGGCCATACACCGAGGGTCTTGGACTCGAGAACATTGACGTCGATGTCGACGAGCGGGGGCGTGTTGTTATTGACCAGGAGTACCGCACAAAGTACCCTCACATCCGTGTCATTGGTGACGTGACTTTCGGTGTCATGCTTGCCCACAAGGCTGAGGAGGAAGGTATTGCCGCTGTCGAGTACATTCAGAGCGGCCACGGCCACGTTAACTACGGTGTCATCCCCTCGGTCATGTACACCCACCCCGAGGTCGCTTGGGTTGGTATGACTGAGGAGCAGGTCAAGGAGAAGGGTCTTGCCTACAACGTCGGCAAGTTCCCCTTCGCCGCTAACTCCCGCGCAAAGACCAACCTCGACACCGAGGGTTGGGTTAAGTTCATCTCCGAGAAGGAAACCGACCGCATTCTCGGAATCCACATTATGGGCCCCAACGCTGGTGAGATGATCGCCGAAGGTGCTCTTGCTATCGAGTACGGTGCCTCGTCTGAGGATATCGCGCGTACCTGCCACGCCCATCCTACCCTCTCTGAGGCGTTCAAGGAGGCTGCCATGGCCACTTACGGAAAGGCTATCCACTTTTAATTTGGAGAATGAATTGTATACAGTGCGGTGAAAAGGGGTCTTTGATTAGACACAATAGAATTATTCTAACATTTACTTATCTAATCGCGTAGTCGCCGCATACTCAAATATAAGAGAAAGAATCAAAACTAAGCCCTGCAAGTCGCAGTTATCTACTATATTACATCCTTTCTATAATACAAATGAAAACAAAACAGAAATTAAAAAAAAAACATAGTCTGCGGGATATCTTCATCTCGCGGCCTGCCGACTCATGCTCATTTCACATGCTTATTCACCAAGACGATACAAATTCTACAAAACGCGTCCAAAAAAAATAGTGCAGGCGCAGGTGCATCTAATACCACGATGCAAAACGAAAAAAAGGGTATTACCATGAGGAACTGGATGTTCACTCACTCACAACAAAACACATAAATCACACGGTACGACAAAAATCTAATCTTTCGAGCGCACTTCAGTCATCGAAATAGGGGCTCTCATACCGGAGCCCGTCGCGCGGATCCACTCTGTTTCTATGCGCAGGAAGAGCCAGATCCAACGACGAAAGAGCTCCATAATCTCGAGGACAAAGACGCCGCCTTCAAAGTCATTAAAGAAGTAGAGATGGGGGGAGAGTTTGAGACTCCAAGTGAAACTAAGAGCATAATGTTAGTATTGCAGCTTTTGTAGTAGCCTAAAGAGACCTACCGAAGACCAAGATCAAGAACAGCAGCAAGATAGTAAAAAGATGGCGGGAAGTAAAGAACAGGACGAAGTCCCCTGTTTGGCATCTCAGGGCGTTCCCAGGACGGCGTGAAAAAAGTCAGATCCCAATCTCGCTGCACGTCCCAGTAAAACGAAAACAGAGAGTTGGCTAACATTGAAACGATCCAGAGGTCGTAAATCAAAATAGCACCCATATATGTCGCTCCCTCGGACTTGTCGTATTTATGCTTGATGACTGATAAGATAATGACAGGGAAGGTAGTTGAATACTTCGCCGCATTGAGCAGATGCGCGTAGTCTTTCATTCCTGATCGCATAAAGTCCGTAAGACACTGTCGCAGCCGAATTAAATACGGGACTGATATTATACAAGGCACAACCCATTCACCCCCGCACGCACGGTCCGGAATCGCAGCAACAGACCGTCCGCAAAGAACCATGCAGACCATGATCCATCCGTCGGCGAGCACTTTAGAGTATGAAGTGAGAGCATCAGCGGCGATGATATCGGCGAATCTGGTATCGGGGTCTAAACCTCCGAATGTGATGCGCTTGATGGTTGCGATAAAGCGGTTGCGACTTGAGCGGTGGCCGTGATGGCCTGGGAACATGAAAATCGCGGGAATCGAGGCGAAGCAGAGAAAAGGGACTACGTCACACCCAAATACTGTGAATGAGATGTCGTTTTTGGACGCAACCCAGAGTAGTGCTGTCGAAGCACTATACACAATCAAAAGCATTGTTCCAATCTCGTATACGATCTGGTAAAGTGGTGGAGAGCCATTATTCTGGTGAAATCTCAGGATGGATTCGACGTTGATCTGGAGGCGGGTCAGAACATGGAGCACGATTGCCCATCCCCAAACACCTGCACATTTGTGAATATTTGATGCTCATGGATAGCCGCTGTGGTAATACTGACCTATTATAATTGTAGCAACGACACGATATGGAAGAGGAAAGTAGGCACTGAAGAGTTCCTCAGTGAGCGCGCTCATGCCAGCGTTCATTGACGCGGCGCCACCAGCAGCAGCAGCACCGCCGGCCACAGCAGCAGAGACCTCTGAACTTGACATGCTTCAAAAGCCAAACGAATGTGAAATAAGATAGATAAAAGAGCGGCTAAGATAGCTGCAAATATGTGATTCAGCACTGGAGAGCAGGGAAGAAGTCGTCCGAATTGTGGTCGCGTGAACGTGGTTCAAAGGTATTCAAATACAGCTTTGCTCCGGCATCCTACGCTACCACACGTCCAGATATAATTCTGCTGTCAAACAGCAATAGAAGCAGAGCAAACAAGCAAAAAGCGCTCCAAAATGTGGGATTACCAATACTCACAAACGCGTCCCGATATTGGCTGCTGCTGCTGCAAAGGCGCAGCCAAAGTTTTAGAGTTTTTCTGAGCCACACTAAGCTATTTTGGGATATCGCTGGGAGCAGCTATGTGTGCGGCTCAGCGCGGGGCCGGCCCTTCTGTTGGTGTGATACGAAGCCCTTGAAAATGTTAGCGGGATCCTCGGCTCAGCTCAAGAGGGCTCATCGCGCGGTGGAGAAGTTCATCCGGCAGTCAAGGATTCTGTGGAAGTGCCAGTGTGAGCATGGCCGAACGAGATAAGGCAGCTCGCGATACTGCTGCAGGACAGGTGCCATTTGTGTTTGCATCCGCGGCGGATATAAGTGCGTATATTTCGTATACTGTGCAACTACAGTGCTGATCTGTCGATAGTACGAGCAAACCAGAAAGACGAGCAGGTGCAGCATGAGCTCAAGGATAAGCTGTCGAACGCACTTCGCACAGTATTTGGTGTGTACTTTTCTGCGATTATAGGAGTGTGGCTAATCTGTGTATAGGCTCGCGCAGTTTACACGAGCACGCTGCAGAAGTGTCCCTGCTCTCCAGCTTGATCTACCTCGGACTGACGACTTGTATCGGCACGCGCTCTATGGGCGAAGAGTACTGTGATATTTTCTTTGTCACAAAGGATCTCAGGGCGCGGCCTAGCATGAAGGTGTGAATTCTGCGTTTGGAGAGTGGACGTAAGACTAACTGAAGCGATACCAGCGACGACTTGGATTCGTTCTCACGAGCACGTTTATCCCATATTTAATTGCCAAAAAGGCCCCTGCTATTCGGAAGAAGATCCGTCGCGCGCTGGATCATCTGCAGATAGACAGAACTAGCGAGAATGTATCACCAGCGAGCAAACTAAAGTCAGCCATACGACGACTTGTGCTGCGAAATCTGTCGTTGATTACATCCGGCGAAGTGTTTGCCTCGCTTCATTTAGCAATTTTTTATTTTTATGGATCGTATTTTGATTTAGCAAAGAGGGTCTGGGGTCTTCGATATGTATGTCATTGTTGAATCTATGTGAATGGTACTGACAGGGCGCGTTCAGATCTTTCCCCGGCAACTACAGGACATTGAACAGCGTCCAGGATATGAAATCCTGGGTCTTTTACTCACAATCCAATTGATTGTGAAATTTGGCCGCGAAATATCATTCTTAACACCACAGTCTACATCTATACAAGAGAAGTCCAGCGACAAGTCGTCCTCAGCAGTTTCATCTAACAGTATCACTAAACGCGCTACAGTCGACCTATCAGACTCCTCTAAAATGAAGTACATCCCCGAAGCATCGCGCCGCTGCCCACTATGTCTATCGTATATGGTTGATCCGACAACAACACCCTGCGGACACTTGTTTTGCTGGGAATGCATTTCAGAGTGGTGTGGTGAAAAGCCCGAATGTCCGCTTTGCCGACAGCCGTCAAAAGAGCAGAATCTGTTACCGCTCGCAGCGTAATCCTTGCTAGATATTCAATTGCAAGATGTATAAATATGACAAGCATATAATCACACTCAAATGCAGCAATAAGACAATGACTAAACTGCTTTGATTCGTAGACTAATTTGCTGATCTACAGGGCAAATCCAATTAGTTTTCCGTTTCGGGTAATTCGAAGTAGGCGCGCGCTTAACTGTTTTGCACTTTAACGAGCCTCAATTCCGCATACTATTCCTTTCTGATGTATTGTTTGCATTATTCAATTTAATTACTAAAGCATTCATATTCCAAGATACTTCTCACAAAATATTAAAAGAATAAACAAAACCGACGCCTTCTAGCAACGCAGCTAATTATACAAACCAGTATTTATACAATTTTGGGACAAATATACAAGTAAACAAGCAACTCAAATACATACGCGCCAAATTCGCCAGATATCAAGAGCAATCAAACCCAACGAAAAATCAAATCTGCGCAAACACACACAAACACTCTCTGCTGCTGTCTTCTCTGTTCTTCTAAATCATCCCCGCGCTGCGGTCGGCATAGTGTCCCGGAGACCGGCCTCGCACAACAATCCCGGTAGTGCCGATGCGCTGCAGCTCGACGTATCGATCACCCTTGCGGTCCACAAACATGCTTGATGAGCTAGCAATACCTGTGCACTCGCTAGGTTCAAGAACAGCGTACAAGACTGTGACGAGCCGAAACATTTGCTGCGCAATGTTCTTACGCCCGTTGTTGGCTGTCGCTTTCTTGAATTGAATGCGCTCAAAGACAACGACCTCTGGAGGGCGGTTGGCCTCTTCAATAGGGGGCTCTTCGACGTTTGCGTCTTCAGAGATGTGGCCCTCGTCGAAAGCGGCGTTGGCGAAAACATCAGAGGCATCAGGCATGTCGTAGTATTCTTGCTCGCCAGAGAGCTCTGCCTGTTGGTGGTAGTTTGCCGTGTACTCCTGTGGATTATGACGCTGGCGCTGGTGGCTTCCGTCGTTGAGAATAGGCACGATAGCTTCGACAACTGGAGTGCGCTGAGGACCCGCGTCGCGCTTGGTAGTGCGCTGCGTCAACTCAACCCGCTTTCCGCTGATCGCGTCCTCGGCCTGAATTGCGACAGCAAAGCTCTTGATGCGAATGGTGCGCGAGGTGCCGTCGCGCATCTCGACGGTGGTGTAGAACGTGTGAGTTGCGCTCTCGGGCGCAGCAGCAGTGGTAGTAGTAGTAGCAACAGAAGTGTATGGTCTTGGAAGCGCAGAGACGGGAAGATCGAGCATGAAGCTGGCCATGACAACGAAGTAGTTGCGACGGTATGCGAGCCAGCGACCGCCTTCGTGGCGCAATCCGCGCGGGAGGTAGGCGCGGATGGTTGGCGAGACGGGGAGCAGAGTGCCCGAGGGCGCAGGTGCAGCGGGTGCGGATGCCTGAGCGAACTGGAAGAGATTGTCGTAGGACGGCGAGCAGTAGAGCTGACGGACAGGGCGCTGGAAGACAAATTGCGACTGCTGCTCGTCGTCGTGCGGGGGCATAGTAGGGGTAAGAGACAGGTCCTTGATTGGCGGAATGCAGAGCCTGGACATGAGCGAGGGCAGCGGGGAGGAGAGGATCGGAGCCAGATAAGGAGAAAGCGAAGGCTCGAGGACGTTTGCGTGATAGGAAGGCGCGTAGTTGAGCGATGGCATGACTGAGGAACGAGCGGGCACTGGTAGCTGTGCTGGGAGGGGAGGAGTCCGACGACAGTGGTGAATGAGGAGCAGCGGAGGCGGGCAGGAGGTAGTGTTTATATAGATCCAGGCAGGGACGATGGAGGAGTGAGCGTGGTAGGGCGAGGGCAGGTTTGCCTTGGAACCGTCGGCGAACTACTCAGCAGCCCAGAAACGGACGCGGGGAGGCCCAAAGAGACAGCGACGGCCGAAACGGGACGCAGAGAAAGCAGATGGTCGCTGGCGGAGCGAGTGAGGCAGTCTCAAGCAGCGCTGCGGGCACGTCAGAGTGCACTCGTCCGTCTCAAAGACTCCACGGCTGCCTCAAAGCTCCCCCTTCGCCTGCCTTTACCCGCAGCACGTCTCTAGGCGAAGAGCGGTGAATGTGCCTCTCGTGTAGCACACTGTGCTTCACTGGCGCGCTCGTGGAAGATTCCACGACCAGAATGCAGCCTGCGCAGAACAGAAAAAGGCAGAACCCCGGGAAGCTGTCTGGCAAGGGGCAGCCCTTCAGCTGTCCGCGCCCGAATCAGGACATCTAATTGAACTGAAACAGCACTCTATCGCACTCACCCCTTTACTTCACCAGCTACCCTGCAACAGGACATTACTCCCAGCCAGCCCTGCGCCTCCGCTGTGCCATGGGTGTATACACATCACGCGCTTCTATGCTCCAGATGCAAGGTACCTTCTCGCTTCCGTCTCGCCTAAGCACCCTCGGGCTCCGTTCATGAGGCATCTGCCCTCTCTACCGGATCAAGCCACCGTCACTATTCCTCTAAAAAGACAAACAAACAAAATCATTGGCAATGAGCCAGAAGACTGCCAACCCTCGGCCATTATCGTGATCTGTTTCGCGCCCTCATCCCTGTTGGTCCCACCCTTGTCAGAGCCCATTAAAGCCTGCATCTCCCAGTCCACCACCCCAGACGTCTGACCACCCTATTTCCCAAATCCGGCCATTCGCCCATAATCTATCAATCTTATTTTTGGTACGCTTCAGGACATCAACGCCCTCGACAGCGCGTCTCGTCGCCCGAATCGGGGCTCTGGGGCTGAAGGAGTTCGCGATACTGGCCTTTTCCCCCCTCCGTCTTCCCCATCCTGCGGCGCGACTCAGATGGTAGCCCCTGCACGTGATCGGAACTTGCCGTTACACTATTCAATACTGATTTGTTTAGTTCCAACTACAACATATACGAATACCACATCGTATTACACAGTGTGCTCACTCGTACTGAAGCCTGTGCTGGTGCCCTTCTCAGAGCTCGCACTTATGGAGAGCTGCTTCGCGTTGTGATATGTCTCCACCAACATATTCACCAAATGCAAATGAATCTTGACTCCCCGCGAATTCAATATCCGCAGCGCCTTAGAACTCAAAATATAGTCGTTGTGTCGATGGCATAGCAGTACTGTGTTTATGCAGGTACCGTTGTCAGGTGAGATAATACCAGGAACTATCAAGTTCTCCCACATCCATTTCACCTCGTCGTACTAAATCCATAAATCGTTAGCCAATCTGCTACTCCCAGCTCTAAAACCAAAGCTCAACCTCACCATGAAATCCTGTGCACAGTGGCTCAAACACCGGCCCCATATACTCTCGCGCACAGTCACCTTACTGCGCGCAAAGTACCGCTTCATATATCCAAACGCCAGTCCGGATTCGCCAATATCCATCAACGATGCCATCAGTCGGGTGAACGCTGTAGTCACGGGTATGCAGCCTTTCTTTTCAAACTCATCAAATGCTGAGACTGCGGATTCGATTTCTTTGCCGCATAGATAGCTTTGAATTAGTCGCTCGATATCGTATGGCTGCATGTCGTACTGAAACTCATCGACAAGTTGCAGTAATCGATGTCTGTAAATTGGATGTGGGCATTTTGCAACCGCCTGTTCTCATTAGTATCATAAATATATCACAAAAAGAATGATATTACTAACCTTGAATAATTGCTCAAACATATGCGCAGATATCTTTTGATTCTGCTCAAGTAACTCATCCACCAATCGAAACACATTAGCAGTCAACTTCCCGCCGCTTCCTCCACGTCTTGCCATCGCAAGCGCAACTTCAGAGTACACCCCAGCCGATGGAATTACGTTTGAGTTTGCGATACCTTTTGCGATACGGAATACCGCGAAACTGTAGTCGCGTTCGTTGTAGTCATGTAATCGGCGAGAGATATCTGCCCAATTCTCTTTTGAGGATTTCCGCCGTTTTGTTGGAGGTTTTTTTGTTCGAGATGACACATTTCGAGCTGCAGCGTGTGCTTTTTTTGGGGACTCTGCATGAGATTTTGAAGCTTGTGCTTCCTTTGAAGACTCTTCATGAGATTTTGGATGTGCGTCTATTGTTGAAGCCAGTTCAGGTTCTTCTACTCTCGCTCGATGCCGTTCAAGAGCCAAGTCTAGTGGTATAGATCGATCTCGTTGTAATACCCGTTTCTCAACATCCTTCAAACGCATCTGTTCAGAAAAGAATGTTGTGCGCGGAGCTGCGGTTTGTAATTCTTCTGCAGTTGCCACTTTTTCTCGAGCCCGCAAATGTGCAAGGTCTGACGCTACAGATCGAGCATCTATCGCTGCCTGACTCTCTTCGTTTTTTGTATTGGGCACTCTCGGCCTCTCGGTCTTGGGCCCTGAAGGGAATATTAGTTCCAAATCAGGATCAGTGTTGCTTTCCTTTGCCTCTCGCGTCCCCATCGGCCGCTCAGCAACAAGAGCAGCGTGTGATCGTGGTCTAACAGTTGTTAAACCAATATCGCGCTGTGATTTAGCTAAGCTTGGATATTTCTTCGGTGGACTCTTGTCGGGGACTTCGTTTGCTTTAACTTTGCTCGAAGCCCATAATATCTTCAGCGAGTCCACAATTCTAGAAGTACTCTATTAGCTTTACCGCATATTTCAATACAGTATAATGAAGAAGAACCCACCGCTCTTGAGATGAAGCCGATGCGTGTGCTGTCGTCGAACTTTGGTCGTTCCTGCTTTGAGTAGTATTGCTTTCACTCAAGAACAGTCGCGGTGCCCGCACCCCTCTACCGACCGCTCGCCGCCTGATGAGCCCCAAACATTGACTCATTTCCTCTTACTCTTCTCTCATCTGCCCGTAGATGTATCTACTTTCCAGTGTATTTTCCAGGGAAGCGTCGTCGTTGCTTGGATCTCAGCAATAAATAGTCAAAGAGCTTTCACGAGCAAGCACGGTGGTCAATTACTATACGTCATATAGTTAAGGTTTATCTGTGGTGTGCATTTAACGAACCTCATCGCGTCGCAGGTCGCGTTTTCGTTTGTTATGTTTTGAGCCCTGAAATGTCCAAACGAGCCAGGAACAATGCTGATTCTGAGGGCGGATCGTCAGATTCAGATCTGTCTGATACTGAGAACTCTGCAAACAAGTTCCGGCAACTGCCAACGCCTCAAAAACCAGCCGCAATCGTGATCGAATGCGCTCTGCCGCCATTATGTTCTGGACATCCAAAATCATTCACATCAATTGCCGACTACGAGCTTCACTACCAATCAGCGCATTCATTGGCTTGTTTTGAGTGTAAGCGGATATTTCCGTCTGAGCATCTTCTTGATTTGCATATTTCAGAAAACCATGATCCATTCACGGAAGCGAAACGCGAGCGCGGGGAGAAAGTGTACAAATGCTTTGTAGAGGGATGTGAGAAAGTGTGTTCGGACGCGCGAAAGAGAAGGATGCATTTGATCGATAAGCATCAGTATCCGAAGGAATATATGTTTAGTGTTGTTGATCGAGGGATCAGACGCGGCCAGACCTCGTTGCTTAACAAACCCAGGGTGAAGAAAGATAGTGTAATGGCTGATGATGGTGACGTCCCTGCAGCAGATCTAGCTTCTTCGAGTCCGGAAATTGTTGCCAGTGAAATAGAAGACGGCGAACCTGAGTTTGATCCCGAGTTTGACTCGCTGCAAGAGAGCATGAAAGGATTACGGCTCGTGCCTCAAAAGATTCGATTTGGAAGAGGAGCCAGATAGTTGCATATGTAAAGTGCATATGTGAAAAAAGCATATACGGGAGTTCTGAAGCATTTTAATTAATTCAAAAGTTTATGTACAGTGAAAGTGCATATAAATACAATATCTACAAAGCAAGTCCTAAGACTGCCAACGCTATCTTCACACCAACACCAACTTTTCGGTTCTCGGCATGAAAATCCTTCTCGTCCATAACTTTTGTGTATTTCCTCAAATTCGTGGTCTCGTCAGCCATTTTCTGCCGCAGGTCTTCGTCAACTGTAATTATGATTCCATTTGATTCGAGATCCATGGTGTGGGATCTGCGTGTGAAGTTGGAGGATCCGATTACGGTTATGCATGGTGTAGATTCGTGTGGAGGCGTTATCCATATGCCTTTGGCGTGGTATGTCCATCCGCCTGGTTGGTTTAGGATGCCGTTCTGCCACTCAAGAAGATTTATTGTGCTGCTCTTTTTCCGCGCAGCGACATCTTTGACGAATTCGTGCGCTAAAGCGGTGTATGCCGGAGGTAGATACTTTGATACTCCAGCGGACTGATAGAACCCGTTCGCTTCAGGCGCAGCAGTGATGATCACGCCGGACTCTGGGTTTGAGTTGAGAAGTTTTGTGCGATAGAGCGGATGGATGTTGAAGTATCCAGCCGTGAACATCCACGAGAAGTGCTCGGGGCCGGTGAGAACGTCAAGCATGCGTTCGATTGCGGGTGCTTCAGTCGAGGAGTTTGGTCGTAGAAAAGGAGTAAACTGGGATACCGGGTAAAAGATCGTTTTGGTGAGCTGTGAAGAGAGACTGTCGGAGGACGAAGCAAGCGTAGAAGGAGGTGGACGCAGCAGAGGAGCTACAAGGGCTGTAGCTGCGCGGCAGAATGAGTTTGGGTGCTTGGATGGCTCGGGAGGAGACGACGGATCAGTTGGCCATGAGAGTGTGAATTGCGATGGAGAGGCTGTGTCGTGATGTAGTCGATAGCTGAGAGCAGAAATAGCGTCGAAAATGCGACGATAATAAGCAGTTACATCTGCCGAGTGAATGAGATAATAGCGGTCTTGTCGGTTGGTGAAGTAATCTTCAGACAGGTTTGCGCCAGAGAGAATGATCTCGTCGTCAAATCCGTAGAGCTTCATATGCTGAAGGCCCCATCCTTCGTTTAATCTGACAGGAGTAAGAGACTTTGCCAGGCCGCGCAGTTTAGGGGTGTGAAATAGTCGCACGTGCACTCTCTCAGGAAAGTCAGCCTTGAGCGATGCCATTAGCGACGCGCAAGAGGCGTGCGGTGCTTCTCGAGTACCTCGCAGCGCGTCGGTGAGCAGATGCACATGCAGCTCCGGATTCGCTTGTAAAGCAGCGCGGAGTGTGTCTATGAGATCAGTCTCTGTCCGGCCGATGTAGAGAGTAGCAAGAAAGATGTGGTGCTTCGAAGCCAGGATCTTTTTCTTGAGAGTCGAGTAGAAATCAGCTGGCGTGGAGATAATGTCGATTTCCCCAGCGGCAAGATGAAACCGCGGCGCCAGTTTGTCAAGTTCGTCCAGCAGCGACAACACAGACGGATGCAAAATTGAGGGAGAGCACGAGGCAGTCTGTGTGCCTGTTCCAACTGTACCAGCACCGCTGCCTGAGTTGGCCGAGGAAGCCATTGTCCGTCGAGGACGATGAGCAGCAGCGCTGCCGGGCCGAGCAAGCCTGCGCGAGCGCGTCGAGACGCGTCCGGCACGCGTGAAAGAAGCTGAAGCACGTGAGAGTGCGAGCATGGTCCGTTGTGCAGTTTGCAGTCCAAAGTGCCTGCAGTAGTTTCTCGAGTATACTGACTGCGAGTGTAGTCGTTCAGTACACTTCAGCCGTCACACGTGACGAGTCACATGATTATAGTCACGTGATTAATAAGCTTTGTGCCTGAGGGGCTCAGTGAAGATGAGAGTGCACAAAAGGGGGCCAGATTTCGAGAAGCCACACAGCGGTCGCATTTGATGGCGATAATAGACAGTAGGCATATCAGAAATATGTGCTTATTGTATTCTGAACTGCCTGCGCTGTCCTTCCTCGTCCTCGTTCTTCTCGTCTAAAAATAACAGGCGAGCTGGGATTAGATTTGCCAGGGGCTGCCACTTCCTCGTGCGGCTGCTTTGACGAGGCTCCGGAAGGGCCTTCTTCCTCCTCGCTTCCTGCTTTGTCTCCCTCTGCGTCAGTTACCCAGTCCTCTCCTCCTTCTGAGACTTGACTCTGCGACCGGCATCTGCTCACAGCCATGGACGAGTCCGACGGACCGTTCACAGACATCTACGACGAAATCTACTCCTGCCGCAAGTGCAACGAGGTACCTGAAACCATCACGTCAATGCCTTCTCTTCTTCTAGTGCTCTTGGCTAACCTTTCTGTGCTCTAGGTCCTCGAGGAAGGTCGTGCTTTTGAGCTCGGTACGTGTTTTATCTGTTTTTCGACTCGGTGTTGCTCCTCTCTTAACACTGATCCCTCTAGGCGGCTCCAGATGGCACGTCAACTGCTTTCGCTGCTCGAGCTGTGACAATCAGCTCGACTGCGACGCAAACCTCCTTGTCCTCGGCAATGGCGATCTCATCTGCGCAAACTGCTGCTACTCCTGCTCCGTCTGCCACAAAAAAATCGACGACCTTGCCATTCTTACTGGGAAAGATACCGCGTTTTGCTCAAAGTGCTTCAAATGTCGAAACTGCAAGCGTCCGATCGAAAACCTGCGCTATGCGCGCACTTCCCACGGTATCTTCTGCATGAACTGCTATGAAAAACTCATGGAACGCCGAAAACGAAGTAAAGCTCAACGACAGCAGACTCCGCCGCAGGAAATTCAAATGCCGCTGCCAATCGAGAATCCGGCGCAGATGGTCGATGAGTCGCGTACGACACCGAGCTCAACTAACAACTCTACACGTTCTCTACTCCAGAAATCATTGCCGCCTGTGCCTAATGGAGAACAACATAAGGAAACTGCTGATGACAATCCTGCTGATCCCGCAACGCCAGCTGTCACCGCAGATATCGACCCTATGGACGCGCTTACGGACCGATCCTCCCCTACGACTGCAGAATCAGATACTCTCGAAGACTCGCCTGTTCATGAGGTCGTTCCGATTTACCACTCAGTTCCTGCTTCACCAGTTTCGACGCGTACTCTGCGCTCTCAGCAGCTTAAGCATAGCTCGGACGCGTATTCGCATGCTTCACTGCAACCCTCTGAATACGCCAGTGCCGATGAAGATCTCGAGCATGAGCCTGTGTCTATTGATGTGATCTCTCATACACGGCGCTCGGCCGTCGGACATAATCCGCAGAGTCCAACTGCTACAATGTCTTTTGTTGATAATTATCGTGATCGAGATTCTGTTGGCATTGCCAATACACAGCTGCAACAAGAACCGGAAGTGCAGCCAGAGTCGGCAGTTCCAGATCAACTTTCAAATCTTGAAGATACTGCTTCAACCACAGCAATAGAAACCGAAGGAGTGAAGTCTATACCTTTCGAGAACAGTGCCGAGGTCTCGGCAGAGCAAATCCCTCCTCCTGAGAGCGTCGAGATGCTTCGCACAAGCTCGTCTCGCAGCGACAGCAATGATCTGTCCTTATCAAATCGGCCTAGTATTGACCGTGCATCTGTGTCGTCAAGCACGACATCTTCGTCAGTGGCATTCGCGAATTTCACGCGTCAATCCAAAAGTTTCCTCTCCGAACTTGGAAATCCCCGTCGCACATCGACCAGCTTTGCCTCAAAAGTCCGACGGATTTCGCGGTCAATCACGCAAGATCCATTCACGGCATCAAGCACCACTCCGGCTTCATCCAACGCATCTTCAGCAAACCTCGGCACGGCTCCGATCTCTGCCGCCGCCGCTGCCGCCGCCGACGACTCGAGTTTTGGCGTAAGCACCGAGTTCTCGTTTCCGCGTCGAGATCCGAATGATAATAACGAGCAAACTGATGTCGTGGCGCCTATTTCATCGAATTTTGTCGCTACATCTCCTGATCTTAATCGAAATTCAAATCGCCATTCGTTTGCCTCGAGTCATAATAGTAACGACGTAGCGGATTCGTCGTCGACTCTAGATGGAAAGGAAGGTAGTCTGGTTGTGACGAAGCAACGCACACATCATCCTAAACGATCGATCTCTTCAGGCTCGTTTTTTAACAAAGCTCTCTTGAGACATAATGGCTCTGTGAGCAATCTGAGCGTAGCTGATTCTGCTGCGACTGCAACTTCAGACTCAACGGCGGTGCAGCCTTCCAGCACAGCGGTTTCGGCTGCGCCGGTCAAGGAATCTTCGTCGTCCTCGGGATCTAGATTTTTCTCGTTTGGACGGAAAGATGATTCGCGGAAACGACGGATAAGCTCGAGTGTATCGTCGATGAGTATGGCGAAGGAAACCGCGAAAGCTCTTTCGGCCGCAAGGCCTCGTACTCCCAAGGGTATTGTAAAGAAACCGCCTATTGGTATCACGTATACGAAATCTGAGACGCCGCCACCGCCTCAGGATACTGCAGAGAAAGTGGAGGCACAGTCTATACCTATAGAATCACCGGTATGTACATATTTGTACGTCGTTTGTTGCAATGCTAATGGATTTCAGTATATTGAGTTGCCCGAAACCTTTGCTGAAAGCACAGGATTCAGTCTCGACGAAGATTTCGCTAGTATACTGAACAACCAGCAATTTGCTTCGTCACCGCGCTCACCCGGTAAAGCAGCTAGTACACGGCTACAATCGCTGTTGCGACGGCCAAGTCGTGCGACGATGCGGTCGTTTATGACAGGAAGCTCGCCGTCGTCGTCGCCGCGGATACAGCAAAAGACGGAAATGAGTACGGCGGCCAGACCGGTGCCTAGTTCGCCGGCGCTGGCGGCGTCGAGTGGTGCGTTGTGGGAGAGTATGGGTTCGTCGCCGCCTTATCGGATGGAAATGCCGAATGTACCGGTTGCAGATTTGGATATCGAGCAATTTGACGATACCGTTATGGAAAAGAAACTTGGTGATCCTATTGATATGCATTATGGCGACGACCACACGCTCAGTTTAAACTCGTTCAAGTCGCATGAGACGCATGGAAGCGTCGACACGAGTAGTTCAGAGGTTACGAAGCTGCAATACGAACTTGCGCGTGCGAGACAGCGAATAGTCGAATTAGAGGCACAGGTCAAAGTAGAAAGACCAGACACAGACGTTTTAGATCTGAAGATCGAGGAACGGCGCAAGACTATTGCGAATTTGGAAGCTCAGACGGCGGTGATGAGGACTGAGATTGGAGTTCTTCAAGACCCGGCTGATGCTGCTGCTGTCGAAGATAACGAAGAAGACAAGAGTCGGGCGATATTTTCAAAGTTTAAAGAGGAAATGGAGGTCACGAAGCAAGCGTTGACAGATGAGATCCAAGAGCTGATCGTGCAACGTAACGAACTTCTTGATGAGAACATGCGCCTTATGAAACTTCGCGACGTCGCTACAGTCGAGACTAAGAACCTCAACACGAAGAACCGGGAATTAGTTGATCTTCACGGAGAACTTACGCGGCAGATTCAGGATAAGTTTAGGATGAACAAAGGGTCTCATTCGCCTGCGCCTAGCGAGTCGACTTTGTTTGGTGCGCGGTCGTTTAAGCATAAGAATGATGGGTCTGCAGATTACTCGCCTAACGTATCGTCTGCCGCGTCAGTTAGTAAAGTATCTCTTTTCTCGCGTCATGCTAAGCCCTCTGAGCCAAAACACGCGTCGCCTCCACTTCCACCGCAGCAGATGACGCATGAGCCAAGTAACAGCGTCGCTACCACGCTTGTCGATGAAATTAGCAGCAGCCGTGTTGCGCCTTCAGAGGAGAAGGCGCGCGTGATTCATCCTGTTGCGGTTGTATCGCCTTCTTCATCTTCGTTGTCGGGTACTATAGTGCAGAGTATCAGCAGTCGTGAGATCAACGTTGTCCATAATAACGGCGGTAGCAGCGGCAATGGACTGAAATTTTGGAAGCGAAGAGGTCCTGCTGCGGTCGCTAAAGGGTTTAACAAAGTGTTCGCCGTAGCCGAGAACCAGCCACAGAGCAGCGGCGAGTTTGCATCGGCATTACAAGGTTTTGCGTATAACTCCAATGGCTCGGCGTCGTCGTTTGAAGATGCCGGAGAGCATCAAGTGCAGACTGCGGGTGGATTAGGAATTTCGGTGCCAAAGAGCGTGAGCGCGATGTCGTCTTTGAATGCGCTAGGCAATAATGGCAAGCAGTCGGCAACTTCGAAACTGCGTGGTATGAAATTAAAGGTATCGGGTGGCGACCGGGGGACTAACGAGGTCGGAGAGAGCGATAAGTTATTCGGCATGGATATATCTCAACGGTCGGCGCTTGAAGGTCGAGAAGTCCCTTTGATTGTGACACGATGTATCGCTGAGGTCGAGCAGCGTGGAATAGACTATGAAGGAATTTATCGCAAGTCTGGTATTAAATCTCAGATTAACGCGATTCAGGATTTATTTGAGCGGGCTCCGCCTGCACTGTGGGAAATCGTGCCGCCTATTTCAGAGTCAGTCTCGACGCTGTCGTCCGGGTCAGTAGACAGCGGCGAGGAGAAAACCGCAATGAACCCAGCTACGAGTCGCGAAGTTACTCTTTGGCAGGAAGAGCTGATGGAAGCCATGTCGCAGGATATTTGCGGGGTGACGAGTGTGTTAAAGCAGTACTTGCGATACATCCCGAACCCGATCATCACGTTTGAGTCATATTCCGATTTTGTGAATCTGGTTGATATCGAAGATATCGAGGGACGGATTTATAGTATGGCGCAGATTGTGAAGTCCTTGCCGGCTACGCATCAGCGATGTTTGGAAATTCTGGTGAAGCATCTCGCGCGTATCGTCGAGTGCTCTGATAAGAACCTGGTATGATGCGCTTCTTCACAAACTCCAAGAAAAAAAAAATAGAAATACTAACATGCTGAAATAGATGACATCGCGGAACTTAGCGGTTGTGTTTGCGCCAACTTTAGTCAGAGATTATTCTGGCTCGCGCGAAATCATGGATGCAAACAAGAAAGGAGTTGTAGTGCAGTTTATGATTGACAATGCGCAGCAGGTGTTTGCCGGAGAGGGTGTGTTGATTTAGGATCCGATGCTTGATGAATCTGATTATCGGGGCGATAGTGCTTGTTGTAGGTTAGAGATAGATGTAGTTTTGATTATAATGATTTCCTTATGTCTTTGGTTATATATCTCTATTTGTTGCTCTTCTTGGATTTTTGGCGTATATACTATATTCTGCTTTAGCAATCTATCTTGACGTGTTTTCTCTACTTCAGTAAGCGCCACGACACGCGTGCCAGCGCGAGTTTCCTAAAGCGGCAATGTGCCCAGTTCCGCGCTCCTGGTTGCCAAAGGCTGAGTTTGATTCGAGTCTCACACAGTCTAAGCTTTTCATTCTTTCTTCAGTTTCACTGCTGGTCGCCAGCAAAGGGGCTTTTACAGATCGTTGCAGCAGGTACACCTTTTCTCAGGAATATTCTGCTGCTGCACTGCTCGTTTACATTCTACAGAGTATGTTATATGATTTCTTTCGATTGAGTGACCAGTTAACCCTACTTATTAAATCCGCTAAGCAAACCACAAAGCAATTAGCAAAAACCCAGCTTACGCATCCAGAAACACGAATATCCGACATAAGAAATAAGATTATATAAATGATAAAAGTAAAATCAGCAGCTAAAACCAAAAGATCTCTTCTCGTGTAATTTTTGTGAGAGTGGGATTCTATTCATTCTCTCATGTCTTTCCGTTGTATGGGCATGAAAAGCAGTCATGCAAATGATATATAAATGACCAGCAAAGCATGTGCGAAAATAAACGTAAAAGAAAAAAAAATCCACTGCGGATCAAGATGATGCGACGTGAAAGATATGGTACTAGGATACCCCTGCTTCTCATCTAGTCATTGTGGGAAGTATATCAGTGAAGATATGGACAAATACAAAGAATCTAAAGGCATGCGAGGAAGCGTTGTTCAAATTTATCGCGGGGCAATAAAGCCCGAAGGCACATGAACATCGATACCGGCGCAGAGCTCAGCCCAGGGGATGAAGTTGCCGTCGGTGTCGTAGGCGCCGCCGGTTTGGAAGATTTGTTGTGACTTTGCTTTGATAATTGGGTTCTCGCGCTCGATTGACCACCACATTTTGGACCACCAGGTGTCCATTGCCTCCTTGGGTCCGTTGAAGTGGAGAACCGGGGGCAAGGCACCTGAGATGCGGTTGAAGGCGTAGCGACGACGCTGGTCGACAGGCTTACGCGGCGAGGAGAGGAGGTCGTCGTCGACGAAGATGACGTCTGCGTGTGAGAACGTCATGGTCTGGAAGACCTCTGAGGTGAAGTCAACGGTCATTGGCAGGTCCTGTTGACCGTAGACCTCTGCGATGTACATCTGGTCAGAGAAGACCATGTCTGGGGGAGCTTCGGTGATGGCCTTGTTTGCGCGCGCATAGACTTCACGCAGGACCTTGACGGGGCCGACCATGTTTCCGGAGTTGAGCCAGCGCGGACGGTGGTGGATGTACTGGGTAGCAGGGTCTTCGATGACGGTCTCGTTGTCGGTATCAGGACCAAAGACGTCCGGCGGGAGGATCGACTCGGGGACGTCAGCGCAGGCGGGCGAGTCGAGGGCGTTTGGCCAGCACTTTTTGTCGGCGCCAAAGACGGCGTAGGAGTGGTCGTTGTCGCGGGTGTACTCGAGGTAGTGGTCGATGAAGGAGCTGTAGGGGAGCTGGTACCAGACGTCGAAGCCGTCCATGATGATGGCATACTGGTCGTCGCGGAGCTTGTTGAGGAGGCTGTCGATGCCGCCGATTTTGTTGACGCGGGCCTGTTTACCGTTGGTGAAGGTCTTGCCCCAGTTGATGAGGGTCGGGCGCGGGTAGTCGTTCAAGAGAGCGGTGTAGAGGGAGCGGCAGAAGTTGAAGTGGGTGGACGTGAGCGGGATGACGAAGACCGCGTCGATGGGGAGTTCTGCGGACGATTGAGGATTGGCGACGGTCGCGAGGGCGGAGTCGTGCGCGGCGGCGGCGGCTGCGTTCTCGATGCTCGCTGCGTCGGCGGCGGCGGCGGCGTTGGCGGAGAGCGGATCAGAGGCCGTGGCGGGCGAGATGGGGACGTTGTTGGCGATGACGAGGTCCGGGGTGGACTTGCCCGGGGCGGTGGTGCTGAGGCCTGCGTTGTGGCCAGCGCCGTTCTTTGGCAGAGGCAGATCATGATCGGTGACGACGACGCCGCCGTTGGGCGATGCGATGACAGACTGGTCCAGGACTGACTGCGGATCGTCGTGGGCAGCGATGGGCGAGAGGTCTCTGATGATGGCGAGGAGGAGGAGGAAGGCGGCGGCAGTGACTGCTGCGAAGGCGACGGTGTGCACCGGGTTTTTCAGGCGCCGGAAAATGACTGCCATGGCGGAGAGAGCGTGGTGAGCGAGTGTGCTGAGGAGGGCAGGGAGAGCGCAGGAAACAAAGAGAAGGTGGAGGAGGGCCGCCGCGGGTTTTGAGGAAGAGCAGGAGCAGGAGGACGCGAATCCAAAACGAGGGATGCGGACTTTTGGGTCGAGGACCGCCGGCCAGAAACATACGTACGTTCCTGGGAGACGCCGCGCACGCCCCCTGGGGAGGGCCGGGCAGCGCTGCTGTGGGGCGGCTGCGCGGGCGCTCAGCGTGCGCGCGCGGGGTGTGTCTGCACCCAGGACAGTGCAGGGTTCTGTCCGAAAGCGGAGCCCGAACCCGCAGCTGCTGCGACCCGCTCTGCTGCTGCTGCTGTCTGCAGCAGCAGCAGCAGCCGGCGCTCTGAGAAGGAGCCGGACGGAGGAGCAGACGCCAGAGCGAGCGGGACGGGTGCGCAGCAGCGCCTGGCAAGCAAGCGCTGCGCGGGCTGCCTCTTCACGCACCCGCTGCTCTTCATTCTCCGCGCGCGTCCAAGCCAAATCTGCAAAGCCCTCCCCTACAATCATCACGTGACTGTTGCAGCACGACGCAGCCAATTTAGAGTTTGACTAAACCTTACTTTAAACTCTTGCCGCCCTTTTTCTGCCCGGCGTCGCGACTCTCCTTCCTTCGTCCGTCGCACCAGCTTCACCAGCAACCACCCTCTGTTTCTCTGGCCGCAATGCGCTCAGCGTCCTCTCGCAGACTGCTCGTGGCAGTCCTCGCCGCGTCCGTCTTTATCGTGCTTCTATGGTCCCTTGTCAGGCCGCAATCCCTCGCGGGCTTGGCCGATTACGCGCCCATCGTCACACCGGACCCACGCGTCGCCAGCGACGCCGCCCTCAGTCGCCCCGTCGCGGCTGCTCCTGCTTCTGCTGCTGATGCCGCTGCTGCTGCTGCTCCTGCTGCTGCTGCTGCTGCTCCTGTCAGCGGACCTCCGTCCACATCGCTTTCTGGCGAGGAAGCTGCTGCTGCCGTTGGCGCGACCTCGCCTGACGTCGTCGCGCCTGCGGCGGCTGCCCCCGCCGTCGCGCCCGCAATGCCCGCAGCAGACATCAAGGACTCCACCGCCGACGGCAACGGCAACGACGACTCCGACGACCCGCTTGCCGGCGCAGGCACCGCCGAGCCCGCTCCCCCTCTCGACCAGAACCCCACCACCACCACCACCACCGCTGCTAATCAGAGCCCCAACGTGCCTTTAATCAACGGCAAACCCATTGACGTCGCCTTCCTCATCCCGCTCTCATCCACCCACTTCAACTTCTGCCGCTCCCTCTACACCGCCCTCATGAACGACTACCCCAAGCCTACCCTCATCAACTGGGGCAAGAAGTTCAGAAACCCGGCCCAGGGGCGCGTCCACAAAATCTCTGGCCTCGACGGCTACCTCAACGAGCTCTCCGACGACAAATTCGCCTTCATCCTCGACGGCTACGACGTCTGGTACCAGATCCCCTACCTCGAATTTCTCTCCCGCTTCGTCGAGTCTACAAAGCAGGACAACCACGAGGTCGTCGTCTTCGGCGCCGATAAAAAGTGCTGGCCCAACGATCCCGAGTCGCCTGCCTGCGTGAACGTGCCTAAATCACCCTTGCCCACAGACATCTACGGCCCTCACACTGATGAAGTCTACTCCGTCTACCGCCAGCAGTACATCAACTTCCGTCCGCGCTGGCTCAACTCCGGCAACATCATCGGTTCTGTCCCCGCTATGCGCGAGATTTATGATAAGGCAAACTACACCATCCACCACGCGCCTCCAGATGAGGTGTTCTCCGACCAAATGTACATCGCAGACATCTACGGTGAGCAACAGCTCAAGATGATTGTAGACTTCACCTCCGAGCTTTTCCAAACTATGACTTTTTCGCACCGCGATATTACTTTCCTCGAAGACGATCTGTTTTCGTTTCCGCGTAAACCGGTCTCGGAACGCAGATGGTACGCCTTCAACAAAGTCACCTCAAAACTCGCTCCCATCCTCCACTTCAACGGTCCTAAAGAGCACATGGACGAGTGGTGGCCAAAGATGTGGTGGTACAAGGAGCGCGAGAACCCGGCCGTCATCGCCAAATCCAAGCAGATTTACGAAACCGGCGGCGCTTACGATGAAGATGGAAACTTCATTCCGTGGTCGGAACTTTGCATGACTGTCGACGTGAATGATGTAAAGACAGGAAAGATGCTTGAGGATAGAAAGGCGGCTTTGGAGGAGGCCCAGAAGAAAGCCACTGAGCCTGTCGCTGCCGCTGCACATGCTTCTGCTGCTCCTGCTGCCGCTGCTGCTCCTGCTGCTGCTCCTGCTGCTTCTGCTGCTGCTGCTGCTGCTGCTGCCGCCGCCGCTGCCGCCGCTGCTGCTGCCGCTCCTGCTGTTGGTAATGAAGCTGCTACCGGCGCCGATGTTGCTGTCGCATGATCATACTCCTCCACACCACTTGCATCTCTCGGACCATATTCTTCGAGCCCACTATCTCTTTATCACAAGAGAAGGATCTACAACACGTCGCACCCTGTCAGTCAAAAATCTCGTTATCACCTGTCGAATTTCACACAGTTGCGGAGTTTTCATTTCCATCTATTAATTTATATATGTTTCTATATTACTCTGTAATTTTGTTGTTGATACTCTTTGGTGGTGTTCGATTTTCTGTCTATCTAATTGGCTTTATCTCATGCGATTAGACTTACGTGCATTCATGAACATTTTCTTTGTTTTTTTTTTTTTGTAATTTTATTTCTGATGTTTTTATTTATATGGCATGATATATTTTTGACGGTTTTTATAGCGTGAATTCTTTATTTGTCTTGTTGTTTGCACTCGCTATTAGATATATATTGATTTGATTTTTAACATCTAATAATTGCCATCGTGCCTCGTATCTTCTATATAATAAGTCTATGCAACGTCCTAAAGACTAGCTAAGGTAGATAATCACTTTCTTAGCCAATTGACTGCCCAATGCGGCAATAGTCCCCATAAGGTCTTCTTCTATATCATTATAATACTCCGGTACAGCTCGTCTTAATTGCTATAATCTCGTTTAACTTCTTTTCTCGACGGCGAATAAAAAAGACATACCTCTGCTGTGTAAACGTAATGATCGACAATCACTTGTACTTCCTTCAGATTAGTCGACTGTCGTGTTTGCTCAAGGGTAGCTATCCCCGGCATTCTCGCTTGAAACACATTAACAGGTTCGTCAGGCATACTCTCATCCTCATCCTCGTCGTCGGGCGATTTTCGTTTTGTGCCCTTTTCCGGCCGATTGTCTATATCCGGATGCGGAGGACCGTCCGCGAAGGTCACGTATTCGCACTTTGCTAGTTCAGGTTCGAATTTATCGAATCTGAAGTACTCGTAAAGTTCAGGATCCAGCAGCTGGGATGGCGCGAATGCCGCTTTGTATTTCATCTTTTGACAGCTGTATATGTAAAGCCCTATACCAATTAGCCTCTCAATCTCACAAACAAAAAATAGGTATAAACTAACCCATGTAATAAAACTCATTCCCCTCTTCCATGGTAAGCGCAGCTTCTCGACATGCGCTGAGCTTACCTAGACTATACTTTGCATACTCTTCTCTCCACATGAAATACACTCCTGAGACTGAATTCGGCAAGAAATCAAGCACACCCATCGCGATCAACTGTCCGTCCAAGTAATACATTTGATGCCATAATCCGAGTCTCTTAACTGTAGACTGTGTATCGTCTGGTGGCTCGTAATCTGGCGGTAGCTGGAACGGTTCGCCACATAAGAATCTCGAGAATCCGATTCTGGTGATTTTATTTTCGGGTTCGTGGTGGCATGTCATCTGATAATGTTTGTATAGTTCGAATTTTTCGGGCGTGCATTTCGGTGAGACTAGTTTCACTTCGAATGTGTGGTTCGGTGTGAGTGTCGACAGTTCTGGTGGTAGATATGAGGTTTCTGCGCGATGAGTGGCATGAAGGAGATCAAATTCTTGGTTATGTTTTCCTCTTCCTTGTCTGGTCCAGTCAATATCTCTTCAGGTGCAGTACAAGCAAGTAAATCATTACCTCTTTGAAAGCGCACGTTCATGTTGCTGCATCGCGTCCTCATAATTCGCGCCGAGCACGAATCTGTTAAACCGATTGATTGTCTGTCTATGTTCTTTTGACGGCTTATACTCACTCACGGCTAACCGGATCGCGTATTGTGGACAGCATGAATGTACTAGATCAGGCTATCCTTCTTGTCAGAACTCTTGTATCCAACCAAACCGCAGGAAAATCCCACCTTATACATAAACGTTCCCGACCTATCCCACTCTAGTCAGCCTTAATGCCCTCTTCTTCCCATCAATCTAAGCACATACCTTCGATACCCGCGATCCATAAACGTCTGATAATCCTCAACCGTAAGACTAACCGCGCTAAACCCAAAAATACTACTCCCGCAACTACCACCGCAGTACCCGCATCGCCGCTCAGATTCGTAGTTGCCGGTCGTTATCACCGAGACTGCGTCGCCGGAAAGTAACATCACCGCCTCGTATCCGGTGTTTTGTGCGCTGTAGTGAGTGCGATGGTGGGGGTGTCGTCGTTCGTCGTCGTCGTCGTCGTCCGAGTGTACGTGTTGTGTGCAGTTGGGAGTTTGGGAGAACTCACATTTTAATTGAATTTATCTGCCTTCCGCTCTTGCTTGGACTAATTACCACCCAATAAACATATACGATTCAACTATTTACTAAACTACTATTGAACCAAATAATTCAATTATATTCACAAAAAAAAACTGTGAGAAAACTACATCTTTATGCCTCCTCATTTCTCGTGTGTCAGCCTAAATCAACTACTTCATGTCCTCGTCTGGTCTTATTTCTCCGACCAACACTACATCTCCTCTCTACAAAGGGACAAAAAATATACCGTATAATATATTATCTTAAGAAAGAATATGAAAAAAACAACCAAACCCAACAAGCCAACCGAATCACTCCCATCCGCCGCAAATCAACTTAACAAAAAAAAAAAACCACATGTAAAAAGGATAATATAAGAATAGAAAAAGTGTTGTGTCGTTAATCAAAATAATAATCTATCATGCCCGAATATTAAAAATACTCGCATGCAATTCTGTTAAGCTATAAAATTTGATTTACGCGGCCTTAGCAAGACCAACACGGTCGTTGCCAATGTCGTAGATAGAGTACCACTTGCGGAGGAAAGCGTCACCAAGAATGACAAGGGGTCCAACGGGCTCGGGGAAGTCCATGCCCATGAAGGCAGAAATGCAAGAGCCCTGAACCTCCATGATGTAGTCAGTGGCAGAGATAGCAAACTCAATACCGCCGAGGTTAAACGAGATCTCGGGAAGAGATTCACGGACGTCGCACTCAACGGTGTACTGTCCCTGCCAGTTCTTCTTGGCACCAATCTCCATGTTCAAGATCTCAGCGAGACCAGTGGGCATGGCAATGAGCGAGGTACCGGTGTCAACAATGGCACCAGTGTTCTCGAGCTCAGCAGACTCCTTGCCGAAGGTGATGCTGCGGAGGTCAACCTCCCAGTAGGCCTTGCGGCGGACGGGCAACCAGGTGATCTCACCGGTGTAGTGCGACTCATCGATACCACCGAAAGTAGCAATTCCACCCATCTCCTCATCAACAGTGGTGTCACCGAGGTAGAAGGAGAAAACGGGCTCGTCAAGGAGACCCTGAGCAATAGCGTTGTAGACGGGGGGAACCATGCCGTCAACGGAGATGGTGTCGTAACCAAGTCCGAGAATTCCGTCAAAGCGGCCGAAAGCGAAAGCAAGGCCGGGCTCCTGAGTGGCCTCAGCAAAGTCCTGCTGGGCGATCTCAAGGTCGCCAATCTTCAAGACATCGTTGGAAACGAAGCCAGACATGGAGCCAGATCCGTACTGGATGTCGAAAGCAGTGCCGTTCTTGACGTAGGTCGACGAAGCAGACGAGTCGTACTTGGTGTGCAAGTAGCAGGCAATCGATCCGCAAGAGACGGAGGGAACCCACAAGTTGGAGGAACCGGTGTCAAGGATGACCTTGAACTCCTGGGGAGGGGTTCCGAGAGAGATCTCAGTGAAGTCTATAGAGAGAGTCAGTATAGGTCCAATGGAATTGAAAGCGCCAAAGGCAGTTTCAACGCTCTTGTATGATCGGCCAATGCCGCATCCCATGTAACCCTATCCCTGCTAGATTGTCAATTCGCTCAGAAACGTCTTGCACATTTCCGCCGATCCGTACAAGATCACCGAAGTACTGCGCAATAATAATATTCATATAGAATATAACAATAAAGGTTGCGGAGGATGAGTGAAGTGATTGAGAGCGCTGACAAGGGAGAGAGACGAGGAATAACAAGCCGATATCCAAACTTCGCCACACTGCCTTAAACAACGACAAAACAGCAGGAAAAAAACATACATTGAGCGTTCAAGAAGTTGGTGAGGGGAACGTTGTGAGCGGCCTCAGCATCAAACTCCTGTCCCTTGTAGTTGCCAAGGTACTTCTGGCCAAGGGCCTTCATGTGCGAGGTCATGTCGAGCTGCGGCACAAGGTCGGATATTAGCCATATTCCATCTCAAGAAGTTCAAATTCGTGCTAAACAGCTACAAGAAGAACTAACTAGCGATACACAAAACATACCTTAGCAAGCTGCTCGGTGAGAGGGACCTTCTTCATGTTCATGCTATAGACGATAAGTTAGTCATGCGCAAGTTATCACACGCACGAATGCGCGCCACTGCGACGGGAAACATACGAGTGAACAGCGGCCTCAGTGGAGCTCAAGAGAGCTCCAAGAGCCAAGATAGCGGAAACCTTCATTGTGTAGTGTATGGGGGGGATAACAAAGGTGTGTAGGAGGGAGGGGAAGGATGATAAGACGGAAGAGAAGGAGGCGAGGAGAGGAGCAAGACAGAGCCTGAGACGGGATAGGCGGACTGAGTTTGGCTGACGCACTGTTTGGGATCCAGAGCGTGATCTGTACCGCCCACTGGTGGCGTCATCGCTGGCTTATCTCTGCTTATCGTACTCAAAATGTGTACTGTTTATGGGTTAAGCAGAGCATAATGTGCTAGTTATGCTGTATACGCAAAACTGTAATGCATTTATATGAGTTACTAATAGCTGTGTCATATTGGAAGTAGCATGAGTAATATACTCAACTCCAGTGCACATTATCGAATAAAAGCGCTCAATCTAGTCAACTGGTCTGTATCTATTTAGTGCTCTAAATAGCACTCTGTGAGCGCTTATAGTCACAATTAAAGACTAGAAGTGCGCAGCTCTGTTCAGAGATTCAAATAGAAGCTCAGAACACACACGCTAACTACACATAATTACTCTACTTGCAACAAATAAGCAATACTGCCTACATCTTCGATTCAATAACGCAATAATACTCCAACATGACAAAACTACTTCATTAACACGTAAAATTTCAAGGAAGCCAACTTGCCAGGCTGGACAATACACCTAACCCTTCAATCCCATCTGGGAATCTCCGTGTGAACAAAAAAGCACATCGCCAACAAAACACAACACAATCGCCAACTTGATCTCTGCTTTTCTAACCATCTTTCAATTATCTTTCTCAGCAGACTGAGGATCTTGGGCTGTTTACTTGATTCCATTTGCTGCCTGGTCCTGCAACACCGCTGACTGACTCAGTCTTCTACCACACATGTCGAGCCCGGTTCCTCAAACTCCCCGTCCCCGGGGACGGCCACGCGGAAGACCCCCTGGAAGCAAAAACAAGCACCCCCGCACAGCACCGCCGGCCACACACCACGGCCGGGGTCGTCCCCGCAGGACGCGCACCGGCGATGATGATGAGGATGTAATCAAAGCCGAGGATATCAGGTTAGACGACTCGGACGAGGAGTCTGACGACGACGACGATGACTCGGATGCCGGTGGTTCGCGTCGAAAGCGTCGGCGGCAAAACTCACGACGCAGCGAGGACACGAATAGCAACAGAGCGAAGCCTAACAATAACAATGCTACTGCTGCTGCAGAAAGCAAAGATGCTAACGCGGAGCCCGGCGAGGTACGCGAAGATCCACGCGTGGCGGCAGCGCGCAAGGCGCGAGCTGCGCGGATGCGCAACATGCAAGCACGCTCGACTGCCCTCGCGCAAACCGTCGCACCGCTCGATTTAGATGGAAACCCTCAGATAATTAAGGATGACGAGGTGTTTGTGCCTAACATTCCTGTGGGTGACACGAAAGTGAACGAAAATGGAATACTTGCAGACGGTCGAGAATATCGATGTCGTACTTTCACCATATTAGGCAAAGGAGAAAGACTGTACATGCTTTCGACCGAACCCGCTCGCTGCATCGGATTTCGAGATTCTTATCTGTTCTTTCAGCGTCACCGACAGCTTCTAAAAGTCATTGTCGACGAAAAACAAAAGTTCGATCTCATCGAACGCGGTCTCATCCCACACTCATACAAAGGTCGTGCAATCGGTGTCGTAACCGCACGCTCCGTCTTCCGCGAATTCGGCGCCAGAATCATTGTCGGGGGTAAGAAAATCATCGACGACTACAACGAAGAAAAGACTCGCGCAGAGGGCGGCGTCGAAGGCGATATCGCGGACCCGGAGGATAAACTGCCGCCGCCTGGAATCGAATACAACCGGAACCAATATGTCGCATGGCACGGCGCCAGCTCTGTTTACCACAATCAGCAAGCAAACGGTCAGCCTGTACCGGACTCTGTTGGCGCATTTAACCAGCTAAAGAAGAAAAACGTCTTCATCACGGACGAAAACTGGATGCTCGAACACGCCAGAGTAGCCACTAATTACAACAGCACCCTCACTGAACTGCGCAAGAAAGCGTGGACTGAAAAGGGCGTCTACGAACCTCATACGGGTATTTATATGTTCCCGCAGGCTACGCAACCGACAAAGTGCTGGTGGGAGCATGTGAGTGCTGCTTCTCCGCCTGTATCAAAGCGAACAGTGTAATATAACTTATGTATAAGATAGAGCCAAATAAAATATTATTCATTATATGTTGCACGTAACTAGGCAGATAATCATAAACCATATTACTATTATCATTAATCGATCGCTATATACCATGATTAACATCAATTGGAGGCACAATCTTCAAAACCGAAAAAATTTACTTTTACATTCACATCTCATGCCCCCCTCCACCTTCTCAATAAAAACATAGCAAAGTAAACCAAAAGCAACTAGAAATTCGAAATGACCGCCAAAAACACCAAAGAATATCAAGAGATGTACCAATATCGCAAAATCAAAAGCAAAAATAGAGGGGATAAAAATGCAAAATCATTGTCACTCAAAAACCAAGCAAGCAAAATGAATGACGAAAAATCGTCAAAAAACCAACCCGCAAAAACTTTTTGATTAAAACCTGCCCGCTTATTTTTGTCCAAAAGTGCACGAGAGCCAGAGAAAAAAAACAATAAAGCCCAGCAGGTAAAAAATAAGAGTCATTGGAGATCATAAAAGTTCATGACATGCCAAATAGGAAAGTCGACACACATATCTGATATTGTAAAAGTCCACAGTAGAGAAAGACAGACACCCTAACGACAAGTACTCGCTCTAGCGTGTAGCATCAAAGCAAATTGCTTTACAGGCTATCGCTAAGCAGCTCTTCGTCCTTGCTCTGCAGCATGCTGCTCTCGTAAGGACGAGATTTCCTTCTGTCGCTCACTCTCCGCCGCCGCCGCAAGAACATCGACAGATCCAGCATCCCAAGATGTCTCCGTTCTTCTGTATAATCCACCTCTTGGCGTGGACGAACTTGAGCCGCTTGGATTCAAAATAGCTGGTCCAGCGAGCTGATGCAGACCATGGCCAGGACGCGCGTACGGCTCGTATCCATGTAAACTAGCTTCAGATCTGTGTCGCGAATGTCCAGCGCCGCGTTTCCGCGGAGCCAAACTAGCGCTTAAAGATGATATCGGCGGTAATGAGGTCGTGGTTTGAGTGGGAGAAGCACCACCGCCAGGTTGTTGCTGGGAACTAGATGGAGGGAGATGTTGTTTTGGCGTTCCAGCATCGAATACAGATGTTTGCCGTCTGAGTTTGGAAGCAGCGTCATCTTGAGGAGTATTGAGGATCGAGCGAGTTGGTGACCGAGGAATGCCATTCCCTAGAGGAGGCGGTGGTTGCCTGCCGGGCTCACCAGAACCCATAGACTGCTGATTTTCCTTGCCTTGTTGAATTCGGTCTTTGGCAGATCCGGAATTAGGCTGCCAATGGTGAAACTGTATAGTAGGTTGTTGCTGTGACTGTGACTGAGGAGGTGGTGGAGAAGGAGATGGCGCGGGAGGAGGGGATGATCTGTACATCACTTGACGGACCTGTAAAGGCGGAGTGGCGGCTCCGCCATGACTGTGATAACCTGAACGACCCTGTGATCCTCCAGGTGACACTTGTTCTTGGGATGGATGTAAAGGATTTTGGGCCGCGGCTAAAGGAGGCAACGATGGAGTTCTCACCGGAACTGGTGGTGGGGGTACAGTAGGTGCCGGAGGAGGCGGCGGGGGTCCAAGTCCAGCAGCCAGAGCGGCATGAGCTAAAGGGATGGCATGCACGCTTTGGCTACGATGGTGATGTGATTGATATCGGGGATCGTTACGAAGATCTGGACCGCTGGGGGTAGATACTGCTGAGGCTGCCTGTTGCGCAGCTGCAACCGCAAGCTCTTGCTGCTGTTGTTGCCAGATGCGCGCCACATAATCTCTAATCCATTCTGCAGTGGCACCAGTAACTCCGTTTCCGATGAAAATGAATGGCATCATACTAGGAGGAATGCCATATCGGATTCCTTCACGAAGAAGCTCAAGATCACGCTTACGCAGCTCGAGTCGGTATTCCTCCTGCTTTGTCCGCTCTTCTTCAGCGCGTCGTCGTTCTTCTTCGGCTCGGTAGGACAGCGCATGCCGTAACGACTCGTCAGATCCTTGCCATGAGGAAGGCAAAAATCCTAGTAAACCGATTACATTGTCGGCGATGGGCGCTGGTGGCTGTGTTGGAGTCTGTGCTGCAGGATGCGGTGCCGTGGACGCAGCCTGTTGGTACGATGAATCATGTAAGCCTTGAATATTCATACTGCAATTTCTTCTATAAGATCTATGATGTGCATGCAGGTCGTAAAGACTAACAATAACTGTTCAAAATAGACAAAACGTGGCAAATGCAAATGCTGATTGAGATTGGATCTGAAAGCACATATGGATGATCAATAACGAGATGAGAGTGAAAGATGAAGCAGAAAGAGACGATATCTCAGAAATCAGCAGAGGTTCTGAGGGGTCCGGTAAGAGCCTGAATATTTAAGTCAGCTGTAAAGAACGATTGGCAAAATACGCATCCAACATCTGTCTACTGCTACGCTCCCTGCTTCCCCATGATCCCTCTTCAGTGTTGCCGAGATGGACTGAGAGACCAGGTTGACGATAACGATCAGAGCTAGACACGATCTGAAAGCCAGCCTGCATTGCAATCCGGATCAAGCACGTATGGCAGATCGCATCGCAGCAGAGCAGCAGGAAAGCACAGATAGGCAGAGAAATGCATGCCGAAAACGAGACTAAAGAGAAACACACTAAGCTAGGCAAGCTCACAACAAGCAAGATCACGCGCGTCAGATCAAAACAACAAACCAGGGAAACTGGCAGATGACCGACAGCACGGTATTCGGGAGTGTAGATACACACAGAGCCGACAGCACTTCCACTTCCCAGACAGAAGCACAGGAGAAGGACACGGCCGCACACAAGGATGCAGATGCGAGAGCGGGATGGAGTAATTGGCAGAGAAGAGCTAGTTGGTTTGCGCCCCTGTGTTGCTGCAGAGAGGTGCAGTCACGTGCAAAAGGAACTTGGGGTTAAAGCGTGCGACGCGTGCCCGGAGCGGACTAGTGCGCTGTCCCGAAGCGGTATAACAATCTGCGGTCGATGCTTTGCCAGGCTTTTGCTTGTCATCGTTGTCGGAGCAAGCAGGCTAGTGAGTTAGGTTTCTGTGTTGATAGTGGGAAAGCCAGTGTCTACGACACGCTGATCTTGGAATCGAGCGCAGCAGGTTGAGACTCGGACTCGCGCCCTTTTCCCGGCTACGACGCGCATTCCGGAAGCTGCAGCCTGCTGCGCTTCCAGAGAGCGGCCTGCCGAATCAGAGACTTGCCTAAAGCTGAGGACCAGGAGGGAAAAATGACTTGCGAGGGGCTGGGGTGGCCCGGCCACTGAGAGTACGCTCTGAATTTGGCAAAGCCGGGGGGTGCGGTCTACCCCTTGCTTCCCACAGTCGTTGAGGAGATACCTGTTTAAGCCCGTAGTCTCCTGAATAGATCACCTATTTGGGCTTTCGCGCGTGCATCTAGTGAGCACACAAATGAAAAGTTAATTGAGCTGCACCTCTTGAGCGTGTACGCGGCAGCCAAATCAGCTGATCTTGGGCGTACTCGCAAATTCATCACTAGGGCTGCACTAAGAGCATTAGATCGCTTCGGAGAGCGTCTCATCCAGTCTCGCGCTATGCCCGACTCTGCGTTATATATTCTGCAATGCGATTTACTTATCTACTGTTTTTGTAAGTGTCGTTTGCCGATCAGACTTTTCGCCAGTTGTAGAAGTAAGCCGCTCGCTGCGTTGTCAAGCCCGCCAGCGTGAAATACAGCCGCCCAAGACAGCTGACTATCTTAGCGTCTTTCAAGCGCAGCAATTTCCCTCCTGGGGAAACTGATCAAAACGCAAAACCAGACCTTCACTCATGCTCAACTATTCAGTCTGAGCTTGACTAGCATCCGGACCAATAACGATTCCTCATTCAGCCTTCCACAAACGTGCGGCTACAGTCTCTCTCTTCTGCCTTACCTAAACCTCTTTCTGACATGCTGCACCCTCCACGCGGCTTCTGCTGCCGATCAGTCTGTCTCTCTACTTGTGCTTCACAGCGGATTTACAGCATATCCATGTTTATAATGCTCTATTATACCAGAATTATCTCAAGATCTCAGAACGTGGAAAAATCGTTTCTATTTTCTGCCCGCCTTATCGCACCGTTATCGGAACTCTGTTTTCGCGCCGCTACTGTTAAAACTTTAATGCGCACGTGCCAGTAGCTTAAATCATTTTTCTTCAAACTGAAAGTTCTCTTGAATCTACAATCCATATGAGAGATACTTGTTGATGCATAAGGCAATCAAGAATTTGCAATAATAAAAATTATAAAATAATTTTTCATTTTTTAGAGAAAAAAAAAACATGATTCGACCCAGGATCGAACTGGAGACCTCCTGCGTGTGAAGCAGGTGCCATAACCAACTAGACCATCGAACCATTTAAAGCATTAAAATCCAACTGCCCTTGTTGTCAGGAAATTTGTGATTTGTGACTGTGTGACTTACGTTGTGATTTGGGATCTTGACAAGAAGATTGCGAGGAGTATTTTATATTCGAGTATACGAGTTATTTCTTTGTCATTTATATTAGTTTGTTTTACGTTAAAAAAAGAGGCTGATAATTGCCGGTTGCGGCAGATACATTGTTTGTTAGCAAACTTGTTGTACTTGATTTTTATTATAAAAGGCCGTCGATACACGCCAGAGGTCAGTAGGATATTGAACAACAATCAGCATTTTGTACTTGGAAACTTGGAATATATTTTGCTTACCTTGAATCTCGCAGAGCTTAGTAATCAAAGCTCTGAACTCCTTGGACTCTGCCTGGATTAAGATGTTAACACGTGGCATTAGCACGTGATATTATGTAGTGTGCATTGTGATAATATCATTTTGGGGGTTATAATATTGATATAAGATATACCGAACTACCGAACTACCGCGAATACGGATAACCGGCCCGACGGATATTCGGTATGGTTCATTGAGTTTATTTCGTTTTATGTGCTTGGGAATTTATATGTAATCTGGACGACACTCCAAGAGTTTTTGTTTTTGGAATATATCTTTTGGGGTACAGTCACTCAAACAAGACTAATTAAGTTTGATAGGTACAGGATGCGGATCTTTTTACAGTTTCTGCTGCTACTAGTATTTGTAGCAATATACCTGAGTGATGGTACTGCATATAACATCGGCGGTCGAGACCGAGTTAAGAGAATATCGGAGGCATATAGATCCTTCGTTGGTTATAATTCATACAAGACATGCGACCACGGGTCTCTCACAGGATGGAAGATGGATGGACACACTTATGACGTCCAATATTTCATGTACACCACCAGTGGTAATGAATGCAGAATGTGGGAGAATAGCGACAAAGAGCGGAGTCTGAGACCATGCTTTGAGCGCCGGTCGAACACATATGAAACCGATAACTGTTGTACGCTAACCATCAGTGGCTCGAGTGTATTGTATGTAAAGTATAGACCTGAAGGCTCAGTGATATCCTTCGGCAATATAAGCTGTATGAGGGTTGAAGGATTCGGCGCACCTGCCCCGTATTATGATGATACCACTGAGGTCACACGCTCTGGGTTCTAGGGGTGACAAACGTATTGGAGAATAATCGCAGATTGGGTCCATTAAGGTCAGCAATACGGGGAGTTTGAAATAAGCAAGACATATTCCAAAATATGATTGCTACAAAAACTTCTGGAGCGAGAAGAGTTGTTCCAAATTGATACTGATGGAACATTTGTCTCTCGGTAGGCATATGAGTAGAAACGATAAACGACCTTCTATACACTCGCGCACTCGTCATAATTTACGCAGAAGGCAACGTGCTGCACCATCAATTTGCGAGAATTGTATGCCCCAATTTACAGGCAGAAGCATCGTAATGTTGTGAGATCATGTCACAATTTCAGATGATCAAGATAACCAGACAAATCTTACAATACCGGATCATAGACTGATACTAAAACCATGCCTATATATCAAACATATTATAGTCCATTAATAAGAGCAGCATGCGAAAGCCTCTGGCACGACATCACTAAATATGAAACTACGTATTAATTGTCCCAATGCACTCCTAGATATCGCGGACTGAATAGTCGCATTAGCATATCTATAATTGTTGACAATTTATCAACTGATAAATTCTGCTGAACTAAGCTCCATAAATACCACCGATTTCGTCTGCGTTGCAGCGCAAGCTATAGGATACCGCGCAATGAACGCTTGAATAGCTCTGTTGGGTTTCTTAGATACATCTCTGTGACGTAAAAGTCAAATATAAAATTAACAACGATTCATTATTTGATCAGAACAAAGTTAATAGATTGACTTTAAAATATACAGCTTTTGCTTTATTAGTTGATCCATATAAACCTATTAATATATATACATAGGCGCTAATATACTTTCAAAAAATATATAGAAGCCTAATATATTAGCATCCTTCACTATAACTTCCTTGCACAAACCCCGCTTTCCAGGCTCAGTACTGAAAGGCTTCGCTGCAACTCTTTAGTGTCATAACTTGAGTCACGGATCACAAACCATGTGTACAAGATTGAACACATCATCGCCCTACTTCTAGGAAAATTCTCCGTAATCTTTTGTCCCTGGGTAATAGAATCTGAGGGGCGATCGATTCCATCGAGTTGAGATCTTTGAATCCTCCAACATCCGAGTCAAATAGTTCTTCAGACATAGAATCCAAGTTGATATTGTTGAGAGATTGATCAATAGCTGTAACGACCGAACTTCCAAGAATAGGGCTCAGTCGTAACTGCAGACGTAGAACGCTATGTGAAGAGACGGTTGTCCTTGGCTTCCCTATCTAGCTTCACTAGCTTCTCAGAGTCATTCCAGAGTTTGTCGATAGGAGTCTGCGTGGACATATAAGATAAATTCGCTCCATTTATCTTTTGCTGAAGTTTGAATCCTCCGGGTGTTTCCAGTTGATAGACGTTATTACCATAGACTTTGATAACTTCGAAAGGTACATCCCACTCAGGTTGCCAGACCGGACGCTTTCCAAAGGATGGCGTCTGACCCACTCACCGACCTGATAAACGCGTTTTCCATAACCTTCTCGTTGAATCGAAACTCGCAAGTTCTGATTGTACCTCAAGATACGTTGTTGACGACGCTTTTGAGAGCGCGAACGATTATCAGCACGTTTTCCAGCCATTTCAATGGAGGAGCGCAACTGAGTTACTGACTTAGGAACAAGGATATCCTGAAATTAGCAATCTTTTCAGGATCTACCTTGATCGTCTCGCCTGATACAATCCGACCAAGAAACTTGATCTCTTTCTGCATCCAGGTACACTTCTTGGAATTCATCGCGAAGTCAGCTTCTTCGAGAATAGTGAGAACATGACTCACATGTTGCAAATGCTCTTCGCGATCTTTGGAATAAATTAAAATATCATCGATATACACAACGACAAACTTCCTAAGAATATCGCGGAATAAAGAACTCATTGCTCTTTGAAAAGTAGCGGGCGCATTGCAGAGGCCAAATGGCATTACATTGAACTCGAAAAGCCCAAACGGACACACCAAGGCCGTCTTCGCCTTGTCTGCTTCACGCATAGGAATCTGCCAGAATGTCAACTTTAAGTCTCGTAGCGTAAAGTAAGCAGACCCACGAACCGTAGACATTAATTCTTCTGTGTTCGGCATAGGAAATCGATCCACGTTCGTGACTTTATTCAAGGCACGATAATCGATAGCAACACAAAAAGACCTATCCGGCTTTGGAACTAGCACTACGGGTGAAGACCATGAGCTATTAGTTGGCGGAATAATCCCTTTCTCCAGCGATTCAATAATGAATTTTTCCAAAAACAGACGGTTCGCTGGAGACGTTTGATAGGCCCGGGTAATGATAGGTGAAGCATCTCCCGTATCAATAATATGACCTTCACACTTCGTATTCACTTTTCCTATCTTGTTCTCATCAAAAACCTTTTGATTTCTAGCAAGGATCATCGCCAATTCATCATTCTGAACTAACCCAACCTCTTGAATAGTAGGTTGTTCAACGACTGGTGAAAGCATTTTTTCACCTTCGCGAGTTGAAAACTTCAACGAAGAAACTCCATCTCGATGAATAATATCCATTTCTTGTTCCAGAAGCCAAGATGATCCTAAAATCATTGGATGTATCAATCCAGGCATCAAATAGAAGCGATGGCTGTGCTCAGGAACCACGGTTCCCAGCTTGATTTGCAAATCCACAGCCTCATCAATGATTCTATCAGAGCCCTTAGTTGCCTTAATAGCTTTAAACGGTCTCTCTAGCTGAGATACATCTTGGTCAGACAAATCCACTGCATCTGGATTAACAAATTAGCTAACCGCACCAGTATCTACTAGTGCCCTGAACTTCTGAGAGCCAAGTTCAACTTCAAAGACATTATTTACCGTCTTTAATTTTGAGTTCTGCTGCACCCGCAAAACCTCAACCAAGGTATCATGAGAACCTTTTCAAACTTCCTCCAATTCACGCATCCCAACTGTCGCAACTGTTTGAGATTTATTCGTGTACTGAGATACTGTCTTGAGTTTCGGACACTGATCCTTCAGATGCCCTATCTCTCGACACAAGTAACAGCGTCGCTTTTCCCGACCATTGTTCTTCACGCTAACCGCGTTCACCGATATATTCATCTGTCTGGGAGCAGTCTGAGCTATTCTCGAGTAACTAGACTTTGACCTTTCCTCCCTCCGAACCTTTCGACAGAATGATTCGATATCTGTTCGCTGTCGCCGCCTTATACAGGTCTTCCATGTTATCCACATGACGACAGCGCATATCCATGTACAGATACTCTGGGAACATGTCACAGAACATGCGACGAATTTCTTCGAAGGTGCTATTCTTATAGGATAGCTCACGTTCATACTCCTCAAACTTGGCAAGTAACGTTCTGAAGGATTCATCATCCACAATCTTGCCTTTGAGATCCGCGATCTTGGCTTTATAAGTCTGATCAACGGCCATCACATCATATCGTGATGAGATTATTTCCGAGAACTTTTCCCAGGAAATTGGAGGAATAGGCTCGTTACTACGGGCCATTCCTTCTCCGAGGGTCTTAAGGCGAACCATCTGATGGGCTCCCTTCTTAACAAATTCCATAGCAAATGGCATCCATTTGCTCCTAGAAATTCCCCTCATCTCCAAGACTGTAGCAGTCTCGCGCAACCAGATATTCGGATTGCGGTCAATGTCACCTGTATACTCTTCAATCTTAAGAGTAACCTCCAGGTCGGCGGGATCCATTGGTTCCGGTCTCCAGGATTTTATAGCCTTTTCATCAGCGCTTGCAAGCACCTCAATGGACTTCTCCGTCAATACCTGACGGGACAGAGGCTCAGCATTATCTGTACCCTCTTCTCGCTCCAATGTCAACTGCTTCAATTCAGATGACAAAGTGGCGATCTGAGTTGTTATCATCGACAACTCAGATTTCACTGTCCGAGCAATAAGCTCTGCTATGTCATTAACAGACACAGGGTCAAGAGTAGAGATATCGCGAGGATTTCCCTCCCCGCCTCTATTCCCCTCAGATGTTTCCGCAGGAACATCTTCCGTCACGAGACCTACTTCAGGTCTCGTCAATCCTTCAATAAGAATGCGACTAGATTCCTCAGAATGTGCAGGAAAGGCACCAACACCCGGTGCATTCCTCTGTCTAGACTGACTTCTAGTAGAAGGACTCATTCCTCTTGTTGTCAAAGGGAACAAAGGACAACAAGCGACTAATCAGCAAAGTCGCGATGCTCAGAAAACGTTTTCTGTGTTCGCACTCGGTAGAATTATCACAAATTACAGCCAAGTATAAGAACTTTACTACCCAAGTATTTTAATACCAATCAAATATAGTGAAGTGTATATATTTCTTGATACCAAAATCCTCTTAGGTGCTCCCTTGTCCCCCCAAATTACTCGGCAACAAGGCTATCCTTTTATAGACAAGCCCAGGTACAAACAACTATCAACAATAATCAGTAGCTTGCCCATTTCGTATTGTCCTCCTTAAAGTAATTAAAATAAGCAAACGCAGCGTCCTTCACTATACTTTGCTTTAGTACCTTGCACAAACCCCGCTTTCCGGGCTCCATACCGAAAGGCCTCATTTCAACTCGTTCAGTGTCATAACTTGAGTCACGGATCACAAAACCATGTGTACAAGATTGAACACACATAGCATGGGTAAGTCCCCGCTGCGGCTTGGCTGGGGTTCCACCGCCGCGCGACTCACAACAGCAGACACTTTCAAGCGGCAATTACGCAAGCACAACTGAGTAGGATTCGAGACCTATGATATATATTGAAAAGTACCATCTGCGAATGGCATTTCGGAAGATAGAAGAGAACATCAAGAGCAGCAGAACACGATGCCACATTAGTCATGCAAGTTTAACCAGGACTAAGGGATGCACATCCTGCAGATCCCTCGGCCAAACCTAATCGTAAATAGTAAACGAACACCCTTCCCATATCACAAGATACATTAGAGACATGATACATGGAAAAATCGATTGATTGAACAACAAAACAAATTCACCCGACCAACCCAAATTGAGATTTATATCATTAAATAGTTCACATGAGGAGAAAGAGTAAAAGATGGGATTCGTAAAAAAATGCAAGAGAAATCGATTCGTATATGAGCAGACTACTCCTCGATGGAAATTTCTGTAGGCAGAGTAGCAGCTTCCATTACGTCGTCGAACGCGCCATCGACGACGCCACCTGCTATCCGTAAGGACTGCGAATAGTAAAACAGAAAGACGGCAGCAAAAGAGAAGATGATGCAAGCGGAACCGATCTGCCGCCGCCGTCGGAGTGGCAATCGGGTGTAGTACTTTTTGTAGCCTTGGCTATCTGTAGTCTGGGCGAGCAGTAGTAGAGGCGAAAAGCCAGTTTTGTAGCCAAATAAGCCGACAAGAGCAATCAAGTAGCCAATGACTTGCAGTCGTGAAATTCTTGTTCGCCAGATAAGGGACGATACAAGCACGAGGCCAATGTCTTTTAATATGCCGCACAGACTGAGTACGAGGGACGAAGTGCGGCCGATTAAAAAGACGACGGAGATGTTGAGGAGGAATGCGGAGAACGCGTTTATGACGAGAGTCATGAGACCGAGATCATGTAGTGCAAGAAGGGTCAATTTAGCGCGCTCGTCGGAGAAAGCAAAGAGAACGGTGTTTGTAAGGGCACAGACAGGGGCAAAGTAATAGAGGCAGACCAGTGGATCCATCGACTGCCCTTGACCCTGTTTGGCGTTGTAGACTGTCTGTTCTTGTTCGACTTTGGCAGTGGCGGAGTGAAGGAGTTTGTTCATGAGCACAAGACGCAGAGCCTCAAAGAAGATGGCGAGGATCTGGATGCAAACACCGTAAGTAGAGAAATTAACCTCGCCAAATGAGGCTACAAAAACACCAAAGACGATGATCCAGATGTTGATGAGCACGTCAACGCGGAATGACTCGACACCGAGGGAGTAGGAGACTAAGAAGACGGCGACAGGGGCGCTTGCTTTAAGCATTTGGATGAAAGAGATGTTGAGGTAGACATAAGCCTGATTGCTGAAGACGAGGGATAGAGAGTAGAAGACCGAGACGGGTACTATCCGTTTCCAGTAGACGTCGTTGGAGATGCTGAGGGAGCGGTTGTTATAGAAGGTTGTTGCACGGGCGAGGAATTGGGTAGCAAAGGCCGAGAAGACGAGATGCCATGTGGTGAGGAAGATAGCTAGATGGAAGGTTAGGATGAAGATATTCAAGGCAGACGGAATTAATCCGACGAGACATACGGAAAGCTAGTTAGAGCGTTGTGTTAGCAAGAGACGAGTGGCACAAAAAGCGTGGGAAAAAAAGTTGAGGATAAGGGGGCATACGAAACTGATCATTGTAGAGGATTGATTTGTTGAAGAGGATGACAAAAGACGAGATAAATATCCAGAGGCTACGGCCGAGTCAGTAAGATAGCTACATAGCATAGCGTAAAGAGGGACCTCACAGGATGAAGACGCCGGCGTGGTAGCTCGCAGCTGGTGCCGATTTAGCTGCCGCGGCGAGGAGAGGGCCAGAGTTAGCGGAGCCGAGCATGCTCTTAGCCTCCATTCGAGTCCGGTGAGCCGAGCAAGGAACAAGAGAAGTGAGGAGGCGAGGAAAGGGGGAAGGAGGGTGCAGGGATGCAGTATTTGACGAGAGCGGGGCGGACCGAGGGCAAAAGGGAGGGAGATGGGTTGGTAGGAGAGGGATGAGTGGTTTATAGTGCCAGGCGCGTTCTGCAATAACGCGTGCGCGCATCGCTCGCCAGGCACACGCTCACACTCGCAGGCACACGCGCCGGCGCCCTGGCCAGAGCGGCCAGCTGCATTCGGCTGGCTGGAAAAGCGAAAGGCAGAACATGTTTTTCTATCAAAAAGGGACTAAGTCCGGAATCGGAACAAGGAATAAGAAAATAAAAACCAAACAAGAATGACAGAGAGATGGCGAATAAGAAGGAAAAGATAACAGAAGATAAAAACCAAATACTTTATGAATCCCACACCGTAATCCTAGCACCTGCAAGCAACTCCTGAAACTACGGTTCATCCTCTTCGATGAGAACTCTTATCGGATATTGGCGCCTCCTGCGATGAGGGAACGAGGCAGCCGGGTCGCTGGCTCACTGACTTGCAGCAGCCCTGGCTGTTGCCGTGCTGGCTGCCCAGCTGCTCCAGCCCCACGCACGCCTCGTCGCCGTTGCAGCCCACAGCAGCCGCCGCCAGCCCGCACTCGGAGTCGCGACCCAGCCAGCTGTGTTTCCACGCCAGCGACACATGGGCATTCTCTTAGTGCGCGTGGCCGCCGGGGTGCAGCGCTGCTCCGCACTGCACTCTCCGCGCCGTATTTCTCCAGAGTCTGCCAGACGCACCTGACAGACTTGCACCGGCCCGCCTGCGCGCGGCTGTGGTGGCATACCTCCAGTCCGTGCCTGCCAGTTTTCTTTTTTCGTGGAAGGAACGTAGAATGACTTTATATCACGTATTATTTGTTGTAAAAGTTCCGCTGTCATAGCCTGCGAGGCACTGTACACGAACAAACAGGCAAAAAATCAGATTCTGTACTCTGTAAGGGGCATCATGCCAGAACCCCCGCTTGCACATGGTCGCCCGTCAACTAAGCGCTGCGCTTAACCCAATCGCTCCTAAGCTGATTTTCTAGCGCGTGCATTCATTCTTCAGGGCTGTTTTCAGAGTCCAACTGCAGGAACCGTGTTGTAGAGTACTGTCCGTCTACTGTCAGTCTACGCAGCAGCAGGGGAATTAACTATCGCTGACAATCTCGTAGCATTTCTCTTCACATGCATTGCCCTGCAACAATATGTGCTGCACAAATTCAAACCGCCAGCAAATTATAGTCTTCCCCGCCAAGATGACTGTCTCACAGTCTGCTCGTCGCATGTGCACCCTCATCTGCTTATCGTCCCGCACAGTCTTTCCCGCACGTCAGTCGAAAACCTCGCACGTCCATCAAACATACTCATTCGGAAAAATAAAATCTCTTACACAGCCAGCTAATCCCTCCCAGCCAATCTTATCTGCTAGTGCAAAAATCCCAACCCGACGTGACGCATCCTCCTCTGAGCTTACGTGCATAGAGCTTGCCCGACTATCGTAAGCCATCGCGCTTTCTTTAGCGTTCTGCCCCCGAAAAGGAGGAAATGAATCATCCACCGCAACGATAAAATTTATAATGTCTCTCGCAAAACATCTTGAAACTTGCCTAGTCTCGTCATCCATTTTGCTGTCTAAATTTTGAAACAGCAATGCCAACTCGAATGTATGCGGGGTGCCGTCCTTCACATATGCATTCTCCCATTTATCAGTCACGTTGATGTGAGCAACGCTGACGCGATCTTTATCTCTCCATCCACGAGCTGACAAAACATTGATCGAGTAAAACAACACATCGTTGGTGAAGTTCTCAATCTTTGTAAACGCTTCGTCATCGTCGTCGTCCGCCTTCATGTCATAGGTGGAGAATATCAAATCCGACCCGTCTCCAAACACTTTACGTACATGCTCCTGAAAAGCTTTATTGATTTTTTCTTTCCGAGGCACAAGCCAGCGAGTCAATATGGTTCCCTAATTCTACTGTTAAAACAAGCCATATACTATATCATAATCAAACCTACATCGTGCTTGCAGTCGCTGTAGAGCACTCGAGTACACCATTCGCGACCCGGTAGTACGTTCAGTTCTGGATCTGCCAAATCTTTTACCGTATGATTTTTCATCAGGTCAGTCTCTGCAAAAGAAAACGGCATGACTGGCAACAGTTTCAGTGTAAACTCCTCGAAGGGAATAGCGCGGAGCGCAGTTAGTTGCTCTTCAACAGATAAATCGCCGGAAATATCAAAAGTCTCAAGAACTTTGGAAAATACTTTATCATGTACTTTAAGTGGCACCGGAGGGCACATGGGTAGCAATCCTGAAAATGCAATCAGTCTGTTAAACATTGGCGTCTTCAACTGCAGCAAAGACGAAGTGATGGCTGATCCTGCACTTTCACCAATCGCCGTAATCTTCGAGCTATCGCCCCCAAATCCAGAAATAAATTTGTGAACCCAATTGTATCCCATGATTACATCTTTAAAGCTGTAGTTGCCGTCATATCCTAAGTTTGCCAACTTCAAGGAGGTCAGAGATCCAAGCGGACCTAAACGATAGCTAGTATAACTTGATTAGCTTCTATGTCACACTAGTAATAGTTATATCACTGACTTCAGAGCAACTCCTATAACAGGGCAGCCCATTTCAATAGACTGTCCTACAACTTTTGCCATTGCAAACTGCGGCCAGCAATTGGCGCCTACAACAACCCCACCACCATGTGTCCAAACAAATACTGGTAGTGGATCTTCATATTCTCCAGCAGGCTTCACAATATTCAAATTTAAACATTCAAACTCAGAAGGTTGGCTCTCAATTCCAGGAAGGCTCATTTCTTGTCCGATATAAGCCAGCTCGCCAGCGCATCCGCCTGGCGGTTGCGGAGCGGGTGGTCTATCACAAGTTAGTGGAGCGCTATCATTCAGTAGCTATCAAACTCACCCAAGTTTTGTTGCATCTGGGTCATTGGCTTGAAAAAGCACAGGATCCTCAAATCTGGCTGGTATAGTGGCATATTTGATCCCAAGAAAGCTGTCCACGGCTTTATTTGTATGTAATCCTCTCACGTTACCTAGCTGAGGATGGTAGAACAGGAACGAGTCCGCCATTGCAGTCACCTTGTGTGCAATTGAAACAAATGCCCAGCGGAATCATCTTGAGTACAGACCCTCGAACAATTTAAAGGAATCGGAATCAGTCAATGGGCTTCAACAGTATGTGGGGTAAATACTAGAAAGTACACAGCGGGGTTGCTCGTCTAGGACAAGTCACGTGAACAACATAAACAAAAGGCTACAGCGTGCTCTCAGCGTAACCGCGAAGTTCTCACAGCGGGAAAACCTCCGTGTTCGTTATAGATAGAAAAGATGCAAAATGATGCGATATTACTGCCGTTTGGGTCCCACAGCGCGATGGTCAATCGTCTAACGCGCGATACCTTGATCTGGCTTGCTCTGAAATGGCTCGACAACGCGCCCTTGTGTCTCCCACACTTCGATGCAGATCAAGTTGACGGCGAAGACGAGGAAGCAATTCTTCTGAAGCTGGAAGAAGTAAAGAACGTTTATTATCGTTTTCGAGAAAGGAACACGTCTAGAAAGACAATTTTCGAAAGAATTATTTATGTTGACTGGGTGCGTTCAAATCGCTATTATTGTGTGAAGCTGCTAACCTATTGTTTACAGGCCCGCGGATTCAATATTCGACAAATTTCAGACATCGAATTTCAACGTATGCACGGTCAATATTATACAATAGTTTATGCTGACATTAAAATAGACCTGTTTGAAAAACCACATTCGCTGAAATGGACCGCGTCAAAGATCACTGCTTCTTCATCTTGTCCTACATCGATTGAGCGTAAGTTGTCTGCATTTATTTGATAGGGAATTCTGCTGATTATTTCAGAACTGCCGTCCTTTCATGTCCCTGCATTCATGAAGACCTTAAAAAAATCGCTACAACCTCTTATAAAAAATGTAGGTTGAGTAGAATAATCTTTTCGGTTATACTTTCTGACTCTATACAGCATATACATATCGCACAACATCCGGCACTGCCTTTAGTGCTTTTAAGGATATATGCGCGCGACCGAAGATCATCAAAAAGTGCCCTGCCAACACCACGAGAAATCTTTTTCTGTGCGTTTCCCACCGCTCCGTCACATGTCTTCCATACACCTTTTACGAATCCATCTCACAAAATCATACGACAGGTATGAATCCATCAAACGTTTCACAAGGTCACACTAACCTCATGTAGTGTATTGAAACGTCGTTATCTATCCCCGGATTTCAAGTTCAGCTTCAGCCTACCTCGCTAACGGCAAAATCGCTCGCAACCTTAGTTCACCTGCGTACAACATCCAGAGACTCAACCGCTTTAGGAGGCTGGAATGTATATGCAAAAGATCTTGTCGATCAATCTCCATTAGCGTCGGCAGAGGAGTTGCTGCGTGATACCCTTCAACGAAGCGCTGAAGAGCAGGCTGAGAGTACTGATGTAGATTCAGCACGAGAGCGAAAGAGGATAAAGACAATCGATGCACGATTTGGAGCAGTGAAAGAAGACGAGCAAGATACGGAGGATAACGGGAATCCACCACAGATAGGTGTCGATAAGTATTCGGCTCTGACACGCGTCGAATTTAGTATAGAGAACGAATATGGAGATGACGCCGGAGAGCCATTTGTGCCCAAAATTCGAATCCTGATCGAAGGCTCGCATGTGTTCTCAGGATTGTGGCAGTTAGCAAGGAAGGGCAAGATCGATGAGACTAAAATGCCTTCATGGGTCACAGGTGAGCTTGGTGTCTCTTCAGGAGTAATTGAGAACGGACGGTATATCGCGCCGCGGCGTGTCGAGGATATTTCAACATAGCTGTTGCGAGGAATGCAATAATGATAGATCTGAGCACCCTAAAGAATCTCGATTTCCATTGTAGCACGACCTGTATTTGTAGTCTCATCGTCATGATCATGGTCATGGTTGTCCATATCCATGTATTCGAATCCAGTCGTTGCATCTTCAATAGTCTCTTCTCCTCTAGCACCATCGCGAACACGCACGACGTCTTCTTCATATTGGAGTGCAACAGGGTCTTTGAGCATTCGTTGTACCACCTTAGCTCTAGCCTTTGCGCGCTTTAATCGGTTTTCAAATTCTTCTACTGCCTCTTCAGTATTCACAGTTGGAATTCCTTCTATCAAGTTTAAAAGAACTTGAAGCTGCTTTGCAGCGCGTCCACCGCTATTCGACGAACCAATCGAGACCACATCAATGCTTTCCCCGTCGTTTATCGGCGGTGTGCCAGAGTTTGCAAGGCCCTCCGTATCGCTAAATTGCTTCCAAATATCACAGCGACCGCTGATGATTCCTACAGAGAGAAACCGCTGGAATCCGGTTTGTAAACCGAATTGCATGCCTTCGTTCATACCACTGCGAATTCCATCGGAAAATCCCTCAATGTATCCTTCTTGATAGAAACTATAGGAGCTGTTAGTAAGAAAATAGGATATGCTGGAGGGCATATGTACTCAGTCTCTAAATTTAAGAGCGAATCAAACAGATCGTCCTCCATTTTTTTCTGAGAAATGAGAAATAATAAAGAATAAAAAATTTGCACAAATTTAAAAAAAAAACGAATAAATTCAGTATAGTATAATATACACCGTGAAAATATTCTCGTAAATCACGTCTGTTCTCTAATTTCCAAGCTCGCGGGTTTTCATTGCGACATCTGAAAGACTAATTTTTTGCTCCGCTTCTTTGTCTCGTCCCGTTGAACGCCCTTATCCCGATCGCATCACGAATCCCAATTTCCCTTTAGATTGTCTAATTTGCTTCAACAGCGTTAACAAAACACGACTCTTCTGGACATAGGTTCTTTTAAATAGGCTTTTTTTTTGTTGGAACTGGGAATTTTACCGCTGGGAATATACAAGTCCTACTGAACGTTACGCCATATTGAGAAGCATGGCTGATATCGCAGTATGTTATAGCCTCACCATAACTTCATTTTGAAGAGGTTGTGACAGACCTGAGATATTTGCTATATGACTGACGCGACGATAGGATAATGTGGCGGATGGAATTTCGAAAGTGAAGATTACTGATGGAATCGCATTCGACCCTGATGTGTCTGAAATGTGCGGATTCAATTAATCTGCTTTACGAGCGAATATGTGATAGCTGCTAATATGATTTATTTAGTCTTCCTAAGGATGGAGAGGAGAATATTCTGATCACTTCGGCGTTGCCATATGTGAACAATGTTCCTCATTTGGGCAATATTATCGGCAGTGTTCTCAGTGCTGATGTTTTCTCTCGGTATGATATACGTCTACTATTTTTGCTTACAAAATTCTAATCATTTAATCTTGTATGTAGCTACTCTAAAGCTCGTGGTGTTAATACTCTTTTCGTCTGTGGTACCGATGAGTACGGTACCGCCACCGAGACCAAGGCTCTTGAAGAAGGCGTTACCCCTCAGGAACTGTGCGACAAGTACCATGTTTTGCATAAAGAGGTTTATGATTGGTTCAATATCAAGTTTGATAAGTTTGGCCGTACGACAACTGAGCTGCAGACAGAGTATGTGCTACTTGGACAATAGATGGATTTACGAAGACTAACGCTGGATCTACTAGGATTGCCCAGGAGATCTTCATGGACTTGAACGACAACGGATTTTTGGAAGAGCAAGCTATGACTCAACTGTTTTGCGAGCAGCACGGTGGCTTCCTTGCTGATCGTTTTGTCGAAGGCACCTGCCCTCGCTGCGGATATGAAGATGCGCGAGGCGATCAGTGCGATTTGTGTGGAAACCTTTTAGACCCGTTTGAATTGATCAAGCCTCGTTGCAAAATCGACGGTTCTTCTCCTGTTCCGCGCGATTCAAAGCACATATTTTTGTCGCTGGACAAACTTCAGCCAGAATTAGAAAACTGGATCAACCAGGCGTCTGCGGACGGCCACTGGTCAAAGAACGGAAAGACTATTACCGACTCTTGGGTTAAAGAAGGTCTTCGTCCTCGCTGCATTACTCGTGATCTGAAATGGGGTACACCTGTGCCACTTGAAGAATACAAGGAAAAGGTCTTGTACGTGTGGTTCGACGCCTGCATCGGCTACGTCAGTATCACGGCTAATTACACCAAGAACTGGCGTAAGTGGTGGAACGAGCCTGATAATGTGAAGCTTTATCAGTTCATGGGCAAGGACAACGTGCCATTCCATACTGTTGTTTTCCCGTCGTCTGAGATTGGAACTCGTAAGCAGTGGTTGAAGCTGCATCATATCTCTACTACTGAGTATCTGCAGTACGAGGGCGGCAAATTTTCAAAGTCACGTAACGTGGGTGTGTTTGGAAACAACGCGAAGGATACTGGTATCCCCGCCGATGTTTTCAGATACTATCTGCTTATGGCGCGTCCTGAGACTGCCGATACCGTGTTTTCGTGGCGCGATTTCATTTTCCGAAATAACAGCGAATTGCTGGCAAACATCGGTAACTTTGTCAACCGTATTATCAAGTTTGTCAATGCCAAGTATGACAACACGATTCCCGAATTCGATCCCAAGGCGATCGAGAACTATGAGAGCGGATTCTTGGCCGACGTGAACGCGATTATCAAGAACTACAACGAGACTTTGACGGATGTCCATCTTCGTTCCGGATTAGAGATTGCGCTTTCGCTTTCTGCCCGTGGAAATCTGTTTTTGCAGGAGAACGGAATGAACAACACTCTTTTGGCCGAGAACCCGGAGCGCGCGAACGCTGTTGTCGGAGTCGGCTTGAACTTGGTTTACATTTTGTCTTCGCTGCTTTACCCGTACTTGCCTACTACCGCTGAGGGAATTGTGAAGCAGCTTAATGCGCCGTTGCGGAAGATTCCCGATGAGTTTGCGCTTGATTTGAAGGCGGGACATATTATTGGCAAGGCCGCCTACTTGTTTACAAGAATCGACAAGGAGAAGGAGGAGGAGTGGAGAACGAAGTTTAGCGGAGAGAAGAAGAAAGAGGAGGAAGATGAAGCTGCGCGAAAGAAGGCGGAGAAGCAGCGTAAGAAGGATGAGAAGAAGAAGAAGAGAGAGGCAGAGAAAGCCGCCGCCGCTGCTGCTGCTGCTGCTACTACAGCTGAAGCTACAGAGGCCAAGGCCGAGTAGAACAATGTTTAGCATATTGAACGATCGACTAGCTGTATATAAATTGATTTACTAAGTCTTATCTACTTAAAATTACAGCAATTACATGTTGTGATTAAAATGATTTTAATTACTGTAGACACGAACTCCGAAAGTACCACACCCGCCAAGATAATGATTTAACGATTTCCAAAAGTATAGTACACCCCCATAACACCGAATGATGATGCATAATGTCAAAATTATGCAATGGACTTAATGCTAAACCACGAGCACTGTTAGTATTCGATCGCGAACTCGAGTCAGAAGCAGGGCCAACATACAGTCTCACCGCAAGTGCAAGTAGTTCCGCACTTGCAGCCTCCCTCGCAGGCGCAGCCACCGGCCATCATGTTGACGGAGCGTTTGGAGCAGGTGCAAACGTCCTTGCAGTCGCAGCCACCGGCACAGGTGCATCCCTCACCACCCTTCATGTTGACGAGGGCGGAGCGCTTGGAGGCACCGCAGGAGCAGGGAGAGCAGGAGCAAGACGATCCGCAAGAGCAGCCAGACATTGTGTAGATATTGATTCGATTGTTTGGATAAGATAAGCTTGTGAAGAGCAGGATACCAAAGACAGGTGATCTGTAGTGATGAGAAGATACTGGCCAAGAGGGGGAGGAACGGGGATTTATATGCTGTTGACTCGGAGCCTATCGGGACAGGCCACTTGTAGATTCGCACGCGGGGGTTGGCACAGCGTTAGCGTTGATTGTACCCTCAATCGGACGATAAAGAATGACTCATGACGTCACCGTTTTGGTGCCCAGACGCGGGTGCGAGTGTTGTGCCCTCGTTCCACCGGGTTCTTTTCCCGCTGGGCGCGCCCGTCGGCGGATGATTATGAGTCTGTTTGGCCCTCCGAAAGGCAAAGTCTGAGTCTGAGATACGTCTCTGAGTTGGATGGGTTTCGTTGATGACGTGTGTCCGGCTGGGTGGAAGAATCTGGGGGATCAAGACTGCGCAATCTTCGAGAAGCACAAGCCGCAGCCGCTGATAGCGCCTGAGGATATCTATCTGGCCTGACTTTAAATCAGCAGACGCCACTGCACTCTGCACATCGTGCACAGCCTTCGAGCGAACCGATAAGATAGAATGAGTAATTGATAACGATTGCGGTGTGCTGTTTACTGCGGTGAGGAGTCCACAGCTTCAGCAACATGAGCCTGTGAGACTGTCTGACGCTGCAATGCACAGGGTCTGATCTTGATTTTCAGATTTGAGATTCGGGCCGTGAAAAGCTGCACTTTCTAAATCACTACAAATTATTTTATCAATAGAATGTGTAATTCTAACTACAGCAAGAAAAGTATATACGAGACACATAGGTCAGAATTATCGTAAGCACTTTAAAGTAAAGTCTCTCCCATGGCACACCGGACAACACTGCAGGCAGCTGAGATGGTGGTACCGAGTGACATTGCATCGGTACTCAAAGCAGGATTACACTCCATAAGATCCATAGCGACCAGATTTCCGGTCTCGGCAAGCGCCTCGCAGATATAGCAAGCCTCGCGCAGAGACAAGCCGCCGCGAACAGGAGTACCGGTAGCAGGCGCGTGCTCAGGGTCAAGAGCATCGATGTCAAGTGATAAGTGGACGGGTGACTTTGAGTCTGGGTTTACGCGCTCGAGCGCCATCTCGACGACTTTGCCGATACCATACTTGTCGACGTGGTGCATCGAGTAAGCGGCGATGTTGTACTTACGCAAGATCTCGCGCTCACCGGGATCAACATCGCGAAGACCGATATATGCAAGCTTGTTTGCCTTCAGATACGGCTGAACCCAGGCAAACTGAGGCGGGCAAGGGTCGTTGAGGCCCATCAGGAATGAGACAGGGCAACCGTGGATATTACCCGAAGGGGAAGACTCGGCAGTGTTGATGTCTGCGTGAGCATCAATCCACAATAGACAAGCGTCAGGGTGCTGAGAAAAGACACCAGAGACAGTGCCGATTGCGAGAGAGTGGTCTCCACCGATGGTGAGCGGAAACGAGCCTGACTTGAGAGCGCCGGCGACAGCGTCCGCAACAGCCTTGGTCGATGTGCTCACATAGTTTGGCCTCCTGAGCTTTCCCTCGTCAGGATCTGAAGCAGGCTCTGGGAACGAAAGTGATTTAGCAGTGTCCAGAGTCCAGTCAAGAGACTCGAGCTGCTTCTCGAGGCCGTGCTCAAGAACGTGGTCGGGGCCCATCTCCACACCTCCGCGCGCTTGTCCTCCTATGATTGATTCTGTTAGACGGGGGAGAGATGCTGCAACAAAGATGCATAGTAGCGTACCTGAGAAGGGACAGCTGATGATTTGGACTTTTTTGGTCGGGTGAAACTTGTAAGTGATTCCTGGATTGTATGAGTTAGTAAGTGAATGGCAAACGCAGACTGAGATCAGAGAGGGGTGGCGTACCTTCGACAGTCATTTTCAACGTGAGACGAGTACTAGAAGAGTCTGGAATCGTATATAGTGTAAAATTCCGGTAACAAGACAGCTATAGTGGTCACTTCAGAGATTTCTAGTGGTTGTAAAAATCAGAAAAGAAGAACAGAACAGGGGACGTGAGGCGAGGATGGCCGGCTGGAGGAGGACCCAAGCGCAAGCCACAGCGCCGAGGAAACGCCACCGAGTCACTAGCGGACGCCGCTGAGCAGTTGCCGGGAGGACATAGCTGGGTTGATATGAATGCTGGAGTGCGATAAGAGATTTAGAAATGTGTTATTGAGAGAACGTATGATACAGGAAGTAGTCTATGATGATCAAGGTGAATGCAATATCAAGCGATAAGTACAGAGAGGGGCCCAGAAGCAGAGATAAGCCAAGAACAAATACAGAAATCAGACCTGCTCAAGAATAGCGCAATAGTAGAGCAACTGGAAATTAAAATCAGTTTTTTCTTTTTTTCTTAGAGACAAAAGCTGCAATAAGTCTGAACTCGAGTGAGGATTGAGGTCGTTGTTTCGGCAATTCTGCACTGAGCTCACGGTGCTCAGTTCACGCCCAGTCTGGCTGCTGAAAATCCAGCCAACAAGAACATGTTTGCCTGTTATCTCACAGACATACTCATAATACACTCAATTACACTCGATAGCAGCATGAATCCAACAAATACGTCTAATGCCGCCGTACTCAATCCCCGTCCGGACACCGCCTCCTTGATTGGCCAAAACCCTATTCACACTCACTCCTCCTCTGATAATCGCAGTTTCCGTATTCGTTGTCTATTTTTTCGCCTAAACCAGGTCTCTCTGTTATCATCCTGAATATCCCTCTAGCTAGGGCTTTATTGCGTTGGCATTACTCTTCTTTGTCTCATTAGTCACCTCTGACCGAGCGCTTTTTCTGCTTCTTCTCGCAACCGTAGTCCAAAGAAAGCTGCTGCTTGCATCCAGCCTAAACTTTGGTACTCTTTCTTGTCGTTGGCCAGCTTAGCTTGCACAGAGACCACAGTCTTCTTTCTTGTCCTGTTTTGTATTTCAAACTGCCATTCACTTGTTCAGCCTGGTACTTTGTTGTCTTCTTTTTTTGGTGTATTCTTTGTTCTCTTTCTGTTTTATTTCTGCGTCGATCATGGTCGTCAATACGTGGCAACAACAACAGCCCAGTGGCCAATCGACCTTCTCTTTAGACACAAAGGCCACGCGCAATACTCCGGCTTATGTCCCGATGACGGGCAACAACAACGGGCTCAAAGTATGTCCTTTTTTTTTTCTGTACCTTGTTTCTGCTATTGTTGCCTTCTTTTTTCTGCTTCTTGCCTACTTCTGTCTGCTTTTGGCTATGCCAGGCGCTTCCATTTGCCTCTGCACCAGCCACGTACAGCCACAGCGGCGCTTCTTGGGGGTTGCAATTATTGTTCAGGTTGTGAACAGGCTTGCTAACTGTCTATTGTTCAGGTGTCGTATCATAACAATGAGGAAGTCAGCAGATACCACTTTGTAAGTTGCTTTTACGAATGCACTCTTATGTTTTCTGATTTCTAATTATCTCAGGGGACGAGACATCCTATGAAGCCCTTCCGGCTCATGCTCACAGATCATCTTGTCCTGGGCTATGGTTTGCACGAGAAAATGGACTACTACAAAACCCGACGCGCTACAGAAGAAGAAATCTTACAGTTTCACTCCGAAGATTACATCGACTTCTTGCAGCGTGTCACACCCGAAAACAGGACAGAGTTTGAATCCGTTTGGTCAAAATTTAACATTGGAGACGACTGCCCGATCTTTGATGGAATATACGACTACTGTAGCATATATGCCGGCGGATCTCTTGATGCGTCCAGAAAACTCATCTCGGGACAATCAGATATAGCAATCAATTGGTCAGGTGGATTGCACCATGCCAAAAAATTCGAGGCCTCAGGATTCTGCTACGTTAATGATATTGTCCTTGGCATCCTGAACCTGCTTCGCTACCATCCTCGAGTGCTCTACATCGACATTGACTTACATCACGGTGACGGTGTTCAGGAAGCATTTTACTCAACCGACCGTGTCATGACACTTTCTTTCCACAAATACAATGGCGAATTTTTCCCTGGAACTGGAAACTTTGAGGAGATTGGAACTGGGTTGGGAACCCATCATTCGCTCAACGTGCCTCTTCGCGACGGTATCGACGACTTTTCATACATCCAACTGTTCCAAGGAATAGTCGAGCCAGTGATGTCCACCTACCACCCAACTGCCATAGTATTACAGTGCGGGGCAGACTCTCTAGGATGCGATCGTCTCGGCTGTTTCAATCTCAATATTCGCGCCCATGGCGAGTGCGTGCGCTTTGTCAAGTCATTTGGATTGCCAATGATGGTCGTCGGTGGAGGCGGTTACACTCCGCGCAACGTCTCGCGTGCATGGGCATATGAGACTTCAGTGTTGCTGAACGTCGAGCTTGATTCACAGCTGCCACAGCAGATTCCGTTTTTAAATTACTTTGGTCCGGATTACAGCCTGCATCCAAACCTCGCGGGCAAAGTCGACAATCGGAATACCAAGAAGTATCTTGACAATGTGAAGCAGCGCGTGCTCGAGCAGCTGCGATACTTACAAGGAGCTCCTAGCGTTCAGATGCAGCTACAACCTCCTGATATTGAAGCTTTTCTTGAAGACGAGGAGGAGCGCTTGAACGAGGAGCGCGAGCGGAAAAACGAGGCAGAAATCAGAGCGAAGAAGGAGATGAAGGACGCTTCTAGATATGGAGAGTTGTATGCCTAAACCATTGTAGATATCTTTTATGTTGCGAACGAGGATAGAGAAGCAGCAGCACTTTATTTTGAGGCGTTATGGTCATGTATGCTTATATTTTATTAAAAATGCCATTCTATAGTTATCGTCTAGAGAGCACGAACAACGTAGTTCTTTATCCGATGGGCGATCTGCGCGTGCGCTACGTCATAGTGCTGTCCAAGATAGAGTTTTGAATTTGACGGCACTGATTTAGAGTGACCCCCCGTCACTACTTAAAAGGGCTGCACACGACCACCGCAGGGTTCCTGTGAATGAATTCATAATAGTTCCGTGATACAGAAAATGGCTCCAAACAAATCTATCGACGACCCGGCTGCGACCGATCCGAGTGCGATGCCTTTGGAGGAGGTGCCTCTTGATCAGATCAAGCTTGAGAAGTCGACATTCGGTGAACAGATCTCAAGATTGGCAATTACTCCGTATCCTGCCTGGGGATTTTCAGCTGCTTGTACGTCGATGACTTGAAGTGAACGCTGTTGAATGGAGTTCTGGGCTAACTCGTCTAATATCTAGTGTTTGCTACGCTACCGCGATCCTATCAGGCGCCTAAGATGTATTTTCCACGGCCACTTAGCTGCATAGGATTCGGTTCTATCCTTGGATTTGCAGGTAATGCACTGACAGTGTGCTTTTGTTAACATCTATGATATACTAACGAAAATTGTAGGATATATGAGCCATGATGATGACCCGATCAACGGTGCAGGTGTCGCATCCGGTAAGTACTATCATTTGAACTCGAGCGACGTTCTAGTTTACTAACTACATCTCAATTTAGCATGGAGTCTGTTATATCTTATGGTCAATGGTAGAAAGAGTTTCACTCAGTTAAAGCCATGGCCCGTACTTCTCACTCTCTACGCATTAGGTAACGCGGGCATGTACGGTCGCGAGTTTTTCTTTCCTAATAATGATATGCTGAGGTTGTAAGGAAACGAAGTAGCAACACAGTGAAATAATTTTTTTTAGCTGATATGAGGAGTTTTTGGATTTTATTTTTTTGTATTTAGTTTGGCATGCCATATCAATAACAACATCTTGTAAATAAATTTACATATTGTCAAGTAACGCCAAGTCTTGGAGGCAAAGTAATCTATAGCAAAGACTGATTACACGTCAATCACACCAAGATGAACAGCGGCAACTCATTTCTGTTTATGCTTCATGAATCATTAAACTATAGGTGTCGAAAATGCAATTGCGGAATAGGTAGATACTGGCAAGATGTATGGAACTAAACACAGACTAGAATATGCAGCACTCGTGATGATAACGAAAGCTAATACTCGGCAGAGCTAGATATCAAAATCCGGAAGCGAACATCTCAGCAAGACTCAGCGATATTGAGGATATGGTGGCGGACACCACTATATATCAACCGTTGGCACTATTAACGGCGGAGAGGGCTAGATAATATGGCAGTAAATGGCGCAGCACCTTAGGATGGTGGGAATAGAAGTGATATGTGAAAGGACGAAAATGAGAAAAAAGCTAGATTGATCCAATAGGATATCAGATCAGATAACTCAAGATACTAAATAAAGGTGGCTGTTGAGAGACAAGAACTTGAAAGGCGCGAAATGAAAATGGTGTCTACACTCGAGTTGGGCACAGGCGAAAAGCCAAACCTCTCTCGTCCGCGCCAAATAATAAAACACCTGAAATAGGCGACTACCGGCCGCCAATTGCGATTGATACATACTTGGTCAGAAAGAACGGCGGCTGCAGAGACAATTTTGGTTCTCTGCCAGCTATCTGATGGGCCGTCAGTCCCCAGTAAATCAGGCGTACTGCAACAGACAGGATGCATGGTATCCTGCGCAGCGCCAGAGCAGCTCCAATCACAATTAGCAGCACATCTCTGTGAGTCTACTCTGTATGAAACAAGAACTCCAAGCGCGGTCAGAAACCGTTAGCATGTCAACGGTCGCCTGCTCTGCAGCGGTCTGTCGTGTCGATGGACTGACGTCTCTGCAGTCCCTCCCATCTGCTCTGTCGCAGCCAAACTAAGGTTCTGCCACAGTATTCTATCCAGCCCTGACACACCAGATTTTAAACTCAAACCAGCCCGCGCTGAATCCGTCACAGTGCGTCCAAAATAGCACACCGTAGCCTGGTCGGCAACGGCGCCGCTTTGCTGGGTGCAGCACGTCTGGTCGTGAAGCATTTCGTACTTAAACCGCAGCCTCGGACCCCGGCCCCTCTTCAAGACCTGCCTCTGCTCCCCCGTTTACGCCGAATTTCAGCTGCTGTCCGTCCTCTTTCTAGCCGAGATTCACCATGCCGGCTTTCTTTAGCCTGCGGTTGTCAGCCTGCTGCTCACCAGCCGCGCGCAGGCCAAAGAACCTCGCGCTCCTGCTCGGTATCGTGTGTTTTGGCTTACTTTTATTCGTCGCCGATCTTGTCGTGGCCTCGTCTTCTTCGGCTTCGGATTACTATGTGTCGTCCTTGCCTGGTGCGCCAGAAGGGTATTCCATGCCGAGGATGTATGCTGGGTAAGTGTCCTCCTTTCATTTTTAGTACTCCTTGATCTGAGGCAGTGCAATGAGCAACTTGCTGACGCGTTTTATAGACATATCGAAATAAACCCAGAACATAATGGCAATCTTTTTTTCTGGATGTTTGAAAACGAACACATTGCAGACAAACCCCGTACAATCATCTGGCTCAACGGTGGTCCTGGTTGCTCGTCTATGGACGGCGCCTTGATGGAGATTGGACCTTTCAGAGTCGGAGACGGCGGCAAGCTGCATTTGAACGACGGACGGTGGAATCAGTTTTCTAACGTGCTTTTTGTGGATAATCCCATTGGCACCGGATTCAGCTTCGCTGATACCGATAGCTACTTGCACGAACTCGATGAGGTAGTTATCCATACCATTGAATATTAAATGGCTTAATACTAACCTACATCTACACTACAGATGGCATCCGACTTTATGACGTTCATGGATAAATTTTTTGCAATCTTCCCGCAGTACGCTTCAGATGATCTCTATATCGCCGGTGAATCATATGCGGGAACATACATTCCCTACATCACTGAGGCGATCCTAGCCCGCAACAAGAACGAATCGTCGACTGACATGAAATATCCTTTAAAAGGTATCATGCTAGGAAACGGATGGATTGATCCTGTTCGACAGTACCTCGCATACGCACCATTCGCTTACAAATATGGCCTCGTGACTGAAGGAACACCAGAAGCCAAGCGCGTCGACGATCAGGTTATGAAATGTATGAACGAGCTCAACAAAGGAATCCATATCACCGTGGACATATGCGAGGAGATCCTTGATATCATTCTTGAGGTTTCACAGGATAAGAAGCAGAAGGATGGAAAGACATGCAGAAACATGTACGACATTCGCAAGTATGACACTTTCCCAGCCTGCGGTTCCAACTGGCCCGACGATCTTGTGCATGTCACGCCGTACCTGCGCACTGATGAAGTCAAGGCTGCTCTGCACATTAGCCCCGAGAAGAAGGCAGGCTGGTCAGAGTGCTCTGGTGCGGTCTCTCGTGCGTTCAACGCGGATAATTCAAAGCCGACTATCGAGATGCTCCCTTCTATTCTCGAGCAGATCCCAGTCTTGATGTTCAACGGTGACCAGGACCTGATCTGCAACCATCTCGGCAATGAGGATCTCATTGGCCAAATGGAGTGGAATGGCGGCAAGGGATTTGAAGAGGCGCCTGGTGGCGCATGGGCTCCGCGGGAAGCCTGGTCGTACGATGGAACTGCAGCGGGTATGTACCAGTCTGCGCGTAATCTGACTTACGTGCTGATTTACAATGCTTCGCACATGGTTCCTGTCGACCAGTCTCAGCAGTCGCGCGATATGCTTCATCGATTTATTGGTCTTGATTATTCTTACAGCGGTGAAGTTTCAAAGGGAGTTGTTGGCGGCAACAGCACCATGATCCCGGGCTCGGGTACCGGATCAGACGACAACGAAGAATCTGACAAGATCAAGGACGCGACACGTAAGGCATACTTCCGTGCGGGCGAACTCGCACTTGTGATTGTATCCATTGCTGCCTTGGGATTCTTGAGTTTTGTGTTTTACCAGCGCAGAGTCGCGAGCAAGAGCGGATACCGCACAGTCGCGTTCGCAAAGCAGGATACCATGATTCGTCTCGAGGACGGTGCAGCGGCGCGCGGTGGTGCCGCTCCGGGTTCAAGAAGCGACAACGACGAAGACGAGAATGAGCTGGATGAGCTTGTGGTCGAGTCGCCTGTCGTGACGTCGGATGAGATTGAGCGACGTCTGATTTATGACGCGAATGGCGACGTTGTACCCCAAGAAGAAGATGACGATGACAGTAGTTTTGGCGAGGGAACGCGTCTGCGCCGAAGCGATGTGTCTGAGTCGGATATGGGTCAGGTTCAAAGTAGAGGGATTTAGTTGTTCTTTGTGTTTTTAAAAATTTGGTTAGGTTTATTTTGTTTTGTTTTGTTCTCTAGAGTGAGCTTGAAGCGTGAGGCGAAACGAACGCTGGTTTATGGAATATATATGTATATGCATTAGGTAAAGGGAAGCCCTTGATATGGCGCATTTTGTCTGTTTTTCTTACATGTGAGAGTCTGGAGTGCTGTTTTATTAGTACCGAGTTAAATGCAGAACACATCTTGACTATATCTTAACTATGAGGTTGGTTCTGGTGATAACGGGCGGCCAGTTATGAGTTCACGTGACCACTGAGTATCTGACAATGCTCCTTACAGACGACAGAAAAAGGGACACTAACACAGTGCAAGAACACACTGCCGTTGCAGCAGCTCCCTTTATACAACAAAAACTGGCTGGAAACAACTAACCGTGCCAGTCCTGTGCACCAAACAATGCCAGAAGAGTTCACAGCGCAGCAGTCACATTCACGATAATGGCTGGGTTACAGGTCACAAATTAATTTGTCCCAATTCACGCATTCGGATCAGTATTCTAGCACCCAGTATACAACAATGAATACTGCAGTAAAGTACAAGTATTATTCTGGAGTAACTATCACTATTCTATTTTTTTAATCAGGCGTCATCGTCTGGTCTGCCACGTCCTTGTCCCGTCGCTGACTCTTTACTTCTTCGTCCGCCGCCGTCTTTCGACCTCGGATTCGCAGTCATCTGCCTTCTTCTTATCTGGAAACCCTCTTCGGGGCAGTTATATTTTGACTACGGTCGTGCTGCGTCGTGCTCCCTGCTTCAATTCACATACTCTAGAACTTTGCGCAATGCCGGTCCTCAGTAATTGATTGTCTGCAGACCCCTCGAGTGTGCAAGCCTGTCCGCTTCTGCCGCGTCTTTTGACCGCCAGTTTGAGCATTTTTATTTTGTTTTTGGATTGATCGATCTGTTAGTCAGTCGACTATTTTGATGACTATAAAGTCATAAATTGCGACGCCTGTTGCAAGTTTATTGTGGTCCAGCTTCAACTTTTTGCATTCTTTTCTTCCCGCCTGTTCCGACGCAAAGTTACAAAGCGATGATGGCAGCGGCTTACTATGAATACAGCCGCCCATCGACAGACAGTTCTTCTGCAATGATCATTCAAGACTCTGAGAAAGTAATGCTGGATGATTCTTCTTCGGCTATCGCCACAGAGTTTACGCCTGTTATACTCAGCGAGAAGAAGAAGCGTCGCCCAATTCTGAATCAAGTGGACGAGGATAGGAGTTATGCGGTTAGCAGTCTCAATGATATGCGTGATGATATGAACGATGACATAGAAGAAAATGAAGATTGTCGAGGTGACGAAGACGATGATGTGGGTGTATTCCCTTGCGAGTTGCCTGAGGAGGATGTGCTCCCACCGGCTTCTGAGAAACCAAGTATGCTTTCTTATTTTTCTTTGTATGTGCTTGTGTGCTAATTGTTTTTAGAAATTGTGAGTGCTTTGGTGTCTAGTGCTACTGCTGAAGATGTCGTTTCGGGGTATGCAGTGCCGGAGAACTTCTCAATGGTTGCACCGGGAATATACCGAAGTTCTTTCCCGCGCTCGGAAAACCTTGGGTATCTGAAAAAGAAGAATTTTAAAAGTATCCTAGTTCTCGTCCTGGACCCGTATCCCGAGGAGAATATGAAGTTTATCAAGGATAACAATATTCAATTTTTCCAAGTTGGAATGTCTGGAAATAAGGAACCGTTTGCTAATGTCTCTGATGATACGATCACCACGGCTCTCAAGATTGCAGTGAACCCTGCCAATCATCCTTTGCTTATTCATTGCAATGGTGGAAAGGTATGACTTTATTTCTTCTCTTTCCTGTGAACCGTGTTCTAACGTGATTTAGCACCGTACGGGATGTTTAGTAGGCTGTATTCGCAAACTACAAGACTGGTCATTAACCATGATTTTTGACGAATATCGTCGTTTTGCACATCCGAAAGTCCGTCCTCTCGACCAACAATTCATCGAACTCTACGATGAGCGAGAGGTTGTCCTTCTAGGCCGTGTATACAAATGGCTGCCGATTAAATGGGATAAATCTTTGGCGCTTAATGGCGGTGCTAGTGGAATGCGAGATAATCGCATGAATATGCCGGGTTTCTCTTCACATTTACATTCTCACCATCTTCCTCCTCTACAACATCATCATCAGCAGCAGCAGCACATACAGAGGAGTCTACTACCAAGCGACCATAGATCAGGCAATCGCTCGACGCTACAGTCTCCCGAAGAAGAGAAAGGAGAAGGATCTTCCACTATTAATGGCTTGATTCATCAGGAGATTCATTTGCCTTCTGTCTCCATCGCGCCTTTTGCCTAGGTTTTTTGTGAATGGCTCAAAGTCACCTATATGTGTTTGAATTTTGGCAAGTATGCAGAAGAATTATTTTTCATGTTCTTTAGTGTTTGTTTTATTACTATATAATTATATTTTGTTTTCGTGACAAAAAAATTGGAGTTACTGGGGGTTATTTGTTTTTTGCCTTTTTTCATTCTGCTGTATACTTTGTGATATTTTTTTTCAAGACGTTAGCTACTCAGTGCGAGTATTGATAGTTGATGCTTTTTCATTTTTTTACACATAGAAAAGGTTCACGGCTTCATTGTTTGAAAGTGAAGCTTCGAATCTAAAATTTCTACGTGTAAATGCACGCTTAGTTTTATATTTACATATACTTTCAATATTATTTCAACTCCGGCTATCATATACACTCACACTTCGCTGCGATTGAAAAAATATAATTATACACATACACGCACGCGCAAAAAAATTATTCATGACTCCATTATTCCAAAAACTAGTAACTCTCAACGCAAGCACGCAATCACAAAAGACACATAAAATCATACAAGTATCAATATATCTGCACCGGGCGAGGAAACCTCAATTTGTACCAAGCGCAGCAGAGCGTCTGGTTGATCGCCGCTCGCTTCCACTTCTTGCTTCAGCACCCGCGTTGATTGGCGTCGAAGTCGCGCTGTTGACGCTGCTGCTCAGAGGAGTTCCTTTAGCGGCTGAAGAACGGGTACTTCTAGTCCCGTATGTGTTACTCGCACTTCGGTCACGTTCCGGGGTGGCCGCCACCGCCGCCGGTGAAGCCTTGATATCATCGAACGCCGCCGCGGACCTGCGCGTGACGCGACGCTCTGGAACAGCTGGCAGCTGCGCTGCTGGTATCACGGTCGATTGCTCGGATTTGACGACGATCGTGAAGTCTGCAGATTGACGATTCCGCGCGGCTTGTTTTCGGGTTACCATTTGGCGCTTTCTTGACATCTCATTCCCCGACTCTTCAGATTCATCGTCTGCGTCGCCATCTTCATCTTCCTCGTTCTCACTGTCTTCCAGTACTGCCGCGGCGGTAGCAGATGATCGAGTAGCTCTTGTCCGTTTAAGCGACTTGGAAACAGCCACGGCGTCAACAGCAGCACTCGAATTTGTCGAACTCGACTCAGCAACTGATTCTGCAACCGACTCAGGCTCCGGCGAACTCTCCGCCGAGGATTGCTGTTGTTGCTGATGCTGACGACCACTGTGATGATGACTCGGTTCCGAGGTAGGCTGAGGTGATGGTTTCGCGCTTGTAGTCACAGACGCGGCAGCAGAAGCTGGCGATGCAAAGTTCTGAAATTTCTGAACAAGCAAGTCGTTTCCTGACTTTTTGTATCCCGACTCATAATGCGATTTTCCCAAAAGCTGAGAAGCAGCTGCATTTTGCCAACCCAGAAATCTGAAATCGCGAGCAATGATGTCGACTTCCTCCTGCGCAATGACGCGCTTGCGTTGTCGCGAAGAACGGCGCAGTCTATTGTCTTCTTCGTCTTCAGAAGCATCGCGAGAGTCGGCTGTTGGTGGCTGTGTAGATGATTCTTTCACGTTTTCAACAACATCCTCTTTACCTTCGACAGGACTAACACCCAATCCCATGTACTTTCTGCGTTCGGCTAAGGAAGCTTCGATACGCGCTCTGCGCGCATCAAGGTCCTTTCGCAGTCGAGGTTCGCGAATACCCTTCGCACCCAACCACGCATGAAGGTCTTTAATATCGTTGGGATCATCATAATAGCCCCAGTCATTCACACCGTTTATTTGTAAATCAAGGTCCTCGACTTCCATATCCTTACGCTCTGTGAACGTCATCTCGCCGTACATCGCCTTTCCTTCGGTAACAAAAACTTCAAGATCTTCATCTGATGGCCCTTGTATCCACAAGCGTCCCATGAGATAGTGGTGTTTTCCAAGATCAGTCGGCAGTCCATTGCTTTCAAACCACCAATACCGATTGTAATATCTATCCCGACCAAGAGATCTAAAACGTTGGCAGTCAAGTACACGCAGCTCAATCTCAGCGGTTTTGAGTGCTGCAATGCAATTCTGGACGCCTTGCTGCGCAGCTTCAACTGACTGAACAAGCTTCTTGTAGGTGGGATTCGTGCGGATGATACGAGACTCAATCTCATCTCGCGATGGCTTGCCGCGCTGCTTTTTGTTTCCAGAGTCGTCGTCTTTGTGTTCTTCGTTATCGCCAGTCTCCGATTCAGGAGGTAAGATCTCGCGTTTCATTTCCTCTGCCACACGGATCTGCTCAAGTAACGCCTTGTGCTCTTTGTGCGTCTCTAATCTCTCGCGGCGAATCCGCGTACTCTCTTCCATACAGAATTCGATACGCTCGCGAATCGCGTTCGAGTCGCACACCAGCTCAATTAAAATCTCAAGCACGCGAAGCTTTTGAACTTGCGAAAGACGAGAATAGGAGCTCTTAAGAGCTTCGGCAGACGCTTGCTCGTCAGGCGGTAAACAAGCTTCGATAATCTCGTTACAGAACGAGGTCCAGGCGGGTACATATGAGACTTCGTTGAGAAGGTTGAGAATAATGAGCTCCATTCCACCTCCAACGAAAAGTCTGCGACGTAGCCTTTCTTTCCAAGTGCCATCACGCCACTTGGATAATGACTTCAAAATCTTGATGGACTCTGACTCGTCAGAGTCTGAGGACTCTTCACTTCCGCCCTCGGCATCATCACCAGATTTTGCGCCTCGTTCAGCATTGACTTGCTGCTTGTTGTCGGTCCCCTCAGTCTCTGACTTAACATTGATTGTAGAAGGGAGATCGATGGCAAACTCTGCGCTGTCATTGTCAATGATGAGCTTTAAAAGTGCGCAGTGCAGTTCAACAAATAGTTCACAAGGAAGATCAGCGAATGAGTATTGTAGAGCGCCAATGTACTCGTCAAAGGTGAATAAACTAAGAACAAGGGTCTCGTTAAAAACACTGAAGAAAGACCATGTCTTCAGCAGTGAACCGATCCACTGCATAGGAAAAGAAGTTTCAATTTTGACTTTTGGCCGCTGACTAGGAGGATCCAGAAGCGGGATCAGATCAAGATCCTCTGTTGACGGAGGACGCTTGGTTGCTTCCTTTTCACGTCTTTCGCGTTCGCGTTGCGCTTCTCTATCTTTTCTGACAATCTCTTTAAGATCCTCTTTTTCGCGTGTAATTTTAGCACGCTCAGCCAGCTGTAAAAGACGTCGTTTTTCTTTCAGCTTTTTGGCTTGATTTGCAGCAACTTCAGCATCAGTAAGGCCGTTGTGTCGTTGCAAATGTGCAGGAATATTTGTATCGATTCTGTATTTCTTTGCGTACTTTGATTTGACGAGCCAAGGTGCACCAGACCACGCTTCGCGCGAAATGGAGTTCTTCATAAACGTGCGCAGCATTGATTTAGAGAATCGTTTGCGGTCTCGGTTAAGTTGCAGGCCATCGACCACATCTTCTTGACCTTCGCGGCCGTGGCCTATCATCTCAACACGGTACTTCGCATAAGCGGGGCGAACTTCGCCGTCGGGAAGCTGGATGGCGTTGAATTGTGCTTTTTCGCGAATGACTACTTCTAGTTTATCGTTGTTGATGAGAGCAAACGCGAATTCTCCAGGGTAAAAATCTGACTTGAAGACTTCATAGACTTCGTCAACGAGATGGTCGAGTCGCGAGGTTGTGGAGAATTGTAGACGGCGGAGAACAGGCTCTTTGAGGGACTCTGGGAAGATTTCGTCAACTTCGCGAGCTTCTGTGGTTTCTGATTCAAGAGCTTCCCAGTAGGTTAAGTTGGAGTGGCCCGAGATCTCACAGACGAAGCGGTGCTGGTTGTAAAAGTCCATACGCTTAAGGTAGTCATCGTACTCGAAGAAGAACTCGCCGGTGGGTTTTATATACCATACATCTGGATTTGAATCGGCTGTGATGTCCGGCGGAGGCAGCGCCTGGACGACTTTGCGTTTGTAGAGAACCTGCAGGAGAAGAGGGATTAGCCTATGCTCGGATCAAGGCACTCTGTGTCAGTCTCCAAACGTCTCTAGTGCTCTCAGCGGGGATTTGAGTGTGTCTGTGTGTGCTGTACAAACACTTCAAAACTTCGAGGATACTGCGCCAAACCCGGAATAAGATGGTCGTTTGAGTACAAACTAGGGATGTGTGGTTGAGTGGCGGGCGTGTTTACGCGCGGTGCCGGAGACAGCGGAGGGATGGGGCACACACCGGCGATATGGGTGTGCGGCGGCGCGGCTGGCGAAGGAGAAGACGGGAAGAGAGAGCTGGATAGAGGATAGAGGAAGAGAAGAGAGAAGAAACGAGAGAAGACGGGGGACGAGTGAGGGAGGCAGACCATTTGGCGGCACGCGGTGAGCCAGCGGCCGGTGAGCGGGTAGTGCGGTTGGCGAGGTAAACAGTCAGAGAGTGCTGAGTGCGGAGGACGTGCTTGCCGAGCAGGAGCAGACTGAGGAGTATGCGATACTAATACTTCGAGAAGGCGGAGCTGCTGCTCTGCGAATCTGCGAGACGAAGTGGTGAAGCGGTGAAGCAAAACAAACCCAGCGCAGTCGTTCGCAGCGAAGCGACACCGAAGCCAAAAAACCAGTGACTGAGCAGGCCTGGCTCAACATGACCCGCGCTCGGCGAGGCGAAAGCCTGAAAAACTCTATTGGGCCCGCGCCGCGCACTCAAACCTTATTTGTAAATCACGTGTGCTGCCCTCGGTGCGTGCGGCTCGAACTCAGCCTGCGCGCTCGTTTTACCCATCCGCTTAGGCCTCTGCTCACCGCTCCATTACTGAGCCGCCAGAGTTTTGTTTTCGACGCAGCAACTTGGAGAAGTGTTTATGGGGAGTGTAGGTGGACGTGCTGGGATACCCGGGGCTTGTATTGGGCAGTATGGGTTGGCGGGGTTTGGAGATCGCCGCGGGGAGGGAGGCCTGGTGAGCCATCCCAGTCATCCATGATTGTCTGCGAGGATAGCCCGTGTTATGGTCCAGGTTTCTGCGGAACCTGTGTGTGTATGAGTTGCCCGGTTTGTTTTATTGGTCAATTGCAGCAGCTAGTGCAATATACTAGTTTGCGAATATCTGTTGCACCGTTATATCCTGTCGCCGTCTCGTCTTGGTCCATCTCGCTGCTTTCCCCCCGTTTGCTCCACTTCTACCATACTACCCGTCACTCATGTACTATTTATCTTGGGTTGCAGCTACGCTTAGTTTTACCTGGCCATGTTGTAGGATTATTCTGTAATTTCTGGCATCGTAGACGAACTAATGCATGCTATTGTCTGTTTTCTAGCCATCATTACCACCTCTCTGCATACTACTTACCTGCCCTTCTGATGATCTATCACTCACCTAGTCAACACCAAATTACTGCTAGTATTCTCAATGTCAGATGAAACATGGCAGGATCTATTATATCATCATATCAGGTCCCCGTTCTGAACCTGATAAATTACCGGCATTTCTACGCACCATCGAACCGAACTATCTGCACTAAACAATCCAATTTCATTATTCAATGCTCAATTACCGTATTTATACATAATCAATCCTAGTGCTAAATCCTAATATACAAACCCATACTCATAATTCTAAGCAACTGATCTTGACCTCACATTCGTCATGCCGTTCCTAAACAAAACTAATACCTCGCCTGAATATCACTCTCAACCTGCAAAAAATCAGCAGTTAAATCCTTCTTCACAATTCTTCGCATGTCCTTCTTTGGCGCTGCGATGTCTGCAGCAGCAGCAGTTGCAGCCTTCTTTTCCTCCGTACTCAGAGCCGTGCTCTTCTCGTCCGCAGCAGCATTTGCATCCTCACATCCACACTGATATCGTTCTGCAATCTCATTGCAGTCAAAAATCTCTTTTCCCAATCTCGCATTAACCTGGTTATGCACATGACATCCCCATTGACTAGCCGCGATCCGACTTGATGTTTGCGGCGGGAACTGCTTCAGCAGTTTCTGGAAATGCGCAGCGCATTCACCGCACGGATACACTCTCGAAAACAAATAAATGTAAGCAGACAAGGCTTCTCGCTCCTCGCTTGTAGGCTTTTCAGGATACCGCGCCAGAATCGTGTGCAGAAGTTTCCACGACGCGCGACCAAGCTCTGCTTTGATCGTCTCGTTTCCTAGATGTGGCATGATCGGACCGCCCTGCGACACTTTCTGCGAAGCAACAGGAACTGGTCCTTGCAAAGGGTCATAATCACTCGCATCCGCAATACCATATCCATCTGAAGACGAAGCACGAGAGAGTGACGACGAAGCCACTTTCTGGATTACCGGTCGACGTGGGTGTACCTGCTCGCTTTCTGAAGGCGACACCGCAACGAAGAACACAATCACGGTCGCAATAGCAAGAGCAAGCAGCAATGCCGACCTTCGCATGACCATTCGTGCCATGTTGTTTTCTTATTCAAGTGCTCTAAGCCGGTCTATTGTTCGTGTGGGTGCTGGTTGCTTGGTGCTGTGAACAAGGGCTGCGTGAAGCGAGAATGACACCAGAGCCAAAACGTGGCGCGCTTTCGTTCAGCGACGCTGCTTCCTCAGCTTACGCTGTCAGTGAAAATGCCTTATAAATCGGCAGCACAGCAGCACAGTGGTGTTCCTAATATTATACGCAATTTAATTCGTTTGAAGATTCAAATCTATAAAATAGTGCATGTCAATGACAACAACTCATTATATACACACATCACGGAGGCAACACTGAAACGATGAGATTATAAATAGCAAAAATAAGCGCACTCCATCAGTGATCTCTTCGCACGTAACATACAAACAGAACTTCATTACAGAATAAAACGTCATCGCTCAAATACCTCATTCAACACCAGTTGAGGTTACATCATCTTGAGCTTCCTGCCTCATTAACGTCCGCTTTTTTATATTACTCCATGCCTCCTGCATTGTCATGGGATGCTCCATCGACTCAATCTCGCTAGGCAGTATAGGCATCGAGGCTGACGCAGTCGCTACACTCGATTTTGAAGGCTCATCCTCTTCAGAAGAGGACACAGAACTAGTATCCTTTTCTAGTTCTGGTTTGTAATCCTCAATATCGCCTTCCACTGGCTGATGATTAACCACTTCCGTCTCAGCCGCCAGCAACTCGTCGTCTTCTGCAAGCTCAGCGCTTCTGATCCATCTTCGTCGACGTGTGTACTTTCCAAATGCGTCTTCTTTCGAAGGCTTCTTCCACGTATTATCATAGTACAACCAGCCTTCTTCATCGCCATTTTCCTTGTCAATCCGCCATTGAGTATCAACCCATTTCCAGCGCATACCAGTGCCCTCAGCATCCGGAAGCGTAAACTCATCAGCACTAGGACAGTCATTCAAAAACTCATCGGTCCATGCAGTGCGCTCGTAGGCAAGCAAGTTCGCAGTCCATCCAATACCTAGCCATTTACGCTGATTCTCGTACACGACGTATGAAAACACAACAGGCTCGGACGACGAGGGTCCCGCACCTCCCGCATTACGCTGACGGAAACTATCTACTAAATCTTGAGTAAGAGACGTTGTATAGCTCTGAGCAGTAGAAGGCGGAATATCAGTCATGTTTTCTTCGTCAGCTGAATCGTCAGCAGAGCGACTCGGTTTACCAGCTGCCGCCGCCTGGCCAACAGTACTTGTTGCACGAGATGGCGCAGGTCTCTTGCGGCGTGAAAAGTCAAGACCAGTGAGATAGAATATAAGAAGTCTGACCATGCGAGAGCGCCATAGGATCGTGCGAGTGACGCGCGCAGGTAGAGAGTGGTAGGTCAGCACAATAATACCTGAGAGGAGGAGGATGAGGCGAGGGGTGAGAACGTAGAAAGTGAGGATGATATAGAGAGGAGATAAGAAAAGAGTAGTAAACAACAAACGCGAGAGATCACGCGAAGTCAAGGAAAGCGAAGTCACTGGAGAGAAGAACATGTCAAGACGGGTAGTCAGCGTTGTAAGGGTGTGGATGATTGCGTCGAGAGTTGGGTGTTCATCTTGCTCTAAATCAAAACATATTATCAGTTACATGTTCATCTCATACTATCACTATAGATCACTCACCTTTACTGACTCGAGATCGTAGATGGAGGTAGCCAGCAAGCGCACAGACAACTGCCAGGTGTCCCGCGTATCTCACGATAGTCTCCCAGTGCAAAACAATTGCCGCCCAGCCTGCGACAACCAAGAACGATGCCCAGACATCTGCCGACGTCCATGTCAATAATGCCGCCACTCTATCCATTGCGACAATATACGGATACGCCAGCGACAATGCGCGAGTCACACTCGGCGGAGTCTGGGCCAGCAAGGGCGATGTCTGATGCACACGATTGGAGTCCGGCGCGACGAAGGTCGCGTATGTTGGTGAGGCCGAAAGAGCGGTTGTTGGCGAGGCCGACACGGGCGCAGCTGCCTGGCTTGAAGCTCCAGACATCGTACTCAACCACGGTGTTTCCAGCGCGGCCATCCGGTGCTGGGTCTTCCAAGCTGTCCGGGATCGCTCCAGATGATGGTGTGCACGTGATATCACGTGAAGACACAGGGGTGTCGAAGACTATGACGTCGATCGACATGCCGGCCCGCATACTGAACAGCACAACCGCGGGACACTGGATACGGAGCGTTCAGCGAGACAGGACACTATGTCGGCGCGGTACCGGAAACAGAGGCCAAAGCCTACATTGGTGGAGCAACTGAGAGCAACGAATGACGCAGAGGAGGTGAAGGAAGTCGAAGAAAGAGATGAGTACTCTGATGAAGAGAAGACTACTATTTTTGACTACGTTCGTCTTGTGTTCACAGTCCTTCTGATCAATTTCCTTCTATCTTACTTCATTACCGGCTCTTATTTCTGGAATTACGAATCTTTGCTGCTGCGTCCTCGGTATCTGCTATTTCTGGGTTATCGTGCCCTTTACTCGTCCGGAGTTCTGCTATATCTCAAGCCTATACTCTCACCAACCTCCTTACTATCAACCTTCAGTTACCCGCGCACATTCACAGACTCTGATCTGGCGCTCTATAACGGCCGCACTCCCGGCCGTCCTATTTACCTTGCCATTAACTCTTCAGTATTTGATGTCTCGGAATCAGCTTCAACCTACGGCCCAGGTGGTCCATATAATATCTTTGCTGGACGAGATGCGACGCGCGCCTTCGTTACAGGCTGCTTCACTTCTGATCTGACACACGATCTTCGTGGAGTTGATCCCGAAAAAGTCAAACTTGATGTAGCCAGTTGGCAGAGATTTTTTGAGACGAGTAAAAAATATTGGTATGTTGGCCATGTCGAGCATGAGCCAATAACTGGACCGCCCCCTGGACCTTGCCAGAGCAGAGCGCATCCTCAGAAGCCGGGCACTCGGCCTAAGTGACGCTATGCACATACAAGCATATCATTTAATATCATAACTATCTATTATATATTACATGCCTATAAGCTAAGTGCCTACTCGTGCTAATCTACTCTTGCCATGCTTGCGCACCTGGGCGTCCATCACCTCTCGTAAATAGTGGCATCCAGACATTGCAGCCGCCATCATAGGCTCTAGTTTATCGATCGCTACTCGCGTCTCCATTTGCAACAGGGGAGCTTTTGTTGTCGCACCTAGTGTTGCCATGGTCACGAATGGCATATCGTTCTCCTCCAATCGATTTAGATCTAGGTTGCCAGTTAATATCGAGCACATTTCAGAATAACGTTGCTCCTTACCTAATAGCACCTCCTCGTCGTAGATTCCAGCAGTACACGCGCATACATAGTCATACATTGGAATGCCAGCATCTATAAGAGCTAATGTTGCAGCGTTGATGCAGGCTTGCAGCATTCCACCATCCTGCGCCAACACATACAGATTAATATCAATCTGCGAGCGCGGCTGGAGATGGCCCATCACGGCTTCTTCAAACACATGCTGGATCGTCAAACACATTTCTTGAATCCGACTGTCATTTCCGGATCGCTTCCGTCGATTCATAGTACTGAACGGGGCTACTGTAACCTTAACGCTGATCACCACCTTGCTGTCGTTTGCAAAGCTGCTTGCATTCGTCTTTGTTCCTCCTCCACCACCGCCGCTATTGTTGCTTGGCTCAGCAGGTCCCACCACATTGCAAATGACTTTTGTGTTTCCTTGCTCTACTATTGATGATCCATCAGAAGAAGCCGGGTGCGTATTTATAGCGCATTTTATGTGTCGTACTTCATTCCAGCGCCGTCCATCTATCAAGCGATGCGAATGTTAGCATTTGTATCGACCGCACACTCGAGCAAACATACCTATCCGTAATCCTTCAGGAGAGTATATTTCTTGCCTTGACTATCATAAAATTGTTAATAGCCTTGCATAGATGCTGCTTTACGAAATACATACCATTGTGCCTGGTGGATCAACTCTGGTTTTCCTGCACTGAAACTTTTAGTGTTCACTGAATTTCAAGAGCCCCCAGACTTTTAGCATTATCGTCGCAATAGCATGCATATATGCTTTATATGTGCATGTACCTTGAATATTATGCAATGGAGGATCACTTCCAGAAGCTCAGTTTCGATCGACGACTGTACGACTATATTCAATACTGCAATGGAATGATCTATGCAATGATCTATGCGCGCTAGTACTATTTGCTGCTTATGTTGTTGCTATAATCTAGTAAACAAGTAAGTTTTCTACGTAGGAAATAGTCACACATCCAACAAATGACTAACCATAGCCTGCGAAGCATGATCATTGGGTTAGGTCGTTTACGTATAACAGCTGATACTTCTGTTCAACTTCATAGCAGTCAATTATAAACCGCATACGATGTATCAAAGACTTCACTATAAAGAAAAATGAGCTACAAAATATGATAAATAAAATGGCTAAAAGAATGAAATAGTTTATGCTCATTGAAAAATTGCTATTTGACACGAGAAACAAAAAAACAGCAGGGTTCAAACGAAAGACTGGAAATCTGCTGGCTATCAATTGAAAACTAGTCGTTGGATACATGATTAACCCAGCGCAAATATGCAACTCAGCTGGCTTCTTTTCCCCTTCGACAGCTATATCATGCAAATCATTATATTTAAATACATATGACTAATTACATAAAAAATAAAGACATAACATTCATATTTTTTTTTTAAGTCAAAAAAGAGACTAAGCCCGGGATTAGATTACTAACCTATTGAATACAACGAAGGAAAATATAAACAAAAGACATTCAGGGTTAGGGCATGGGTTAGGGTATAAGAGTTTACTTTCTTGACTGAGCAGATCCTACCCGTTTTACAAGATCTGGCTCGATGGTTTAGTGGTATAATTCTCGCTTAGGGCCTTAACCCTAAGTATAATTTGCGAGAGGTCCCGGGTTCAATTCCCGGTTGAGCCCTTCTTTTTTTCATTTTTTTTTTTGAAAATGGTAGATATTATTAACAACATTAATTTTTTTATAAATATCGTATAAGAGTATTACGAAGAAATTGCACTGTTGCTGTAAAATCCGTAGTTCATTGTCCAAGTACTGTTGTGCACGTGACGCGTTCAAGTTGCTGATTCTCTACTTCCGTTTTTTGAGAGACTCATATTGATTGAAGCCGACATATTCGACCACCACGCTGGTCTTAGCTACAAGAAAATTGTGTTTAGATATATATAGGAGAATTTTCATTGACGTGAGTTAAAGAAATATAATCTTGGACGATTTTACGTACCGAGAAGATGCCCAAGATAAGTGCTTAGATTGTGTTAGATGAGAATGATCTGTGATGCTAACTTCTTAAGGTATACTATTTCTGCGATTATTGCGATGGTATGTATCTCTTTTGGAAGATATATTAAATTTGGTTTAAAGTTTCACTAATATAGAGTAGTATTCCTCACACATGATTCGATCAGCGTTCGAAAAGCTCACAACAGCGGACGAAATCATATCAAGAATGTCATCGACTACTACCAGCGTATGTCCCTACCTCCAAGATTTTATAATATCATTGGGTGTTACTAACATTTATCTTTAGAAATAAGTCAAGAACAAGCACAGGCGATTATTGAGAACATGCAAAACCAAAATCTTCCTCCAAAGCCACTTCCATACAAATTCCCAAAAAATGCAGTACCACCATCTGCTGCCTCAGTATCAGGCATGCCTGGTTTAATGCCAGGAATGCCGCCAATTCCGCCACCGGCTGGTCTTACTTTGCCAGGTGCTGGCCTAGCAATGCCTCCGCCGGGTGTATTACCTATTCCTCCCCCCCCTGGCGGCCTCGCAGCAGGTTCATTACTTCCTCCTCCCCCTCCAGGTGCCATACTTCCTCTTGGTATGCCAGGTATGCCAGGTATGCCAGGTATGCCAGGAATGCCAGGTATGCCGGGGATGCCAGCGCTACAAAATGTGCCAAATATGCCCGGTATGCCTGGCGGACTACCCATGATGCCAGGGATGCCAGGAGCCCCAGGTGCTCCAGGATCATTTTTGACCCCTCCAGGTTTTGCTGCAGGTGCCCCGGCTGCACCAGGTGCAATGTCTGGAATTCCCGGTGCTCCTGCTGCGCCGCCATTCGGATTCGCGCCGCCGCCTGGGTTTGGCATGCCTGGTAACGGTCCTCCTGGACTTGGTGCTCCTGGTGCTCCCGGCGCTATCCCGCCACAGAATAGGCGGTAATTTTAGCCGTTTAGGATGAGACGAATTTCTGAGCTGGATGAAGAAGGGCATAGCCATTGCTTAACTGTACGATATTGATGTATAACAAAAAATCGAAATTGTAGATTTTGAAAATTCTCGATCACAACATCGTGGTTTATTTCTTAAATTGAAAATCAATTAGAGCGTAATTACAGTTTGAAATTATGACAAATATGCAAAATAAAAAAAAACCCCAAAACTATCCAGTTTGATAATACCTATGATATACAAAAGATCCAAAACTAGTTGTTCAATATTAACCCCACCCCTGCTGAAATGCGTTCATGCCCACCCAATCTTTGTCGTTTGACAACCCCCCCTCTCATTTGCTGACATTTACATTTTGCTATATACCATCCATCCTTAAATCTTCCATCTCTTCTACATCGCCATCCGACATTGTAGGCGATGATGGGGATCTAGGTGACATAGGTGATACTAGTGGTGACGGCGAGTTCGCGTTGTAACTGCCTGTGCTGAGAGATTGGTACATGTTGCTTCCGTTGCTCGGTTGTCGCCGTAGCTGACTGATATTCTCTGCAGCGTAAGCACTGGCATTCAGAGCTGATGAAAGAAAAGAGGAAGTGGTAGTATTCCCATATGCATTTGAAGTAGTCGGGGAGCTAGTGTTAACTCCTCGGGGATACGTTGATGAAGAGTATTTTGGTACTCGCTGGAATGTCGCTGGAGCTGAGCATTTGCTGGCTTGTCGTTGCCTCCAACTAAGGTTTGTTTGTGATGTAGAGGTAGGGAATCCGACTCCGCCGCTATTGCTTGCTACCGGTGTAGACAATGGAGATGTTCCTGATATTGGGAACTGAAATTCTTCGTCGGCAAGCTGCATTGGAGTCACTGGGCCAGAAGGCGACCCAACAGGTACAAGATATGGAGTGGCATCTGAAGACGAGTCTTGTGGTGTATTTGGGCCGTAGACCCGCGAGAATGTGGAAGCGGTAAAGCGAGGCGAAGATGGCATTGCCATGCTCAATGTTGGGTTTCGAGATTTCAGCTGATGTCTTTGATACGACGACGATAAGCCGACAGAGGTTGAAGAGGCAGATAAGAGAGGAGAAGGAGAGGGACTCATAGCTGGAGTGGTGCTCGAGATGGAGAGGAACGTAGGCGAGGGCAGACAAGTTGGCGAGGTCGCGAGAAGAAGCGGCGAGGGCATTTCGCGCAGCTGTTGCTGTTGTTGCTGCAGCTGCTGCGACATTAGAACAGCTGAAGCGGACGGAGACGTTGGATCTGACATTGTCGTCGAAGAAAACGCAAGAAGCAAAGGAGAACACAATGGTGAAGGCGTCGTGATCGAGGTGACCATTTCTTTCTGAGAGTCACACGACCAGGACACAGTAATTTGATGCGATGCAGAAGCAGCAAACCTGGAGGGAGAGTGCGTCTTCAGGAAGTCGGTGCAGACACTTCGAACACCGCTCACAACCAGATATCAACAAAACTTTCGCTCAAAGGCTCGCGAATATCAGAGATTAACAAGCAAGTGCAGAAACCAAAGCGGGGAAGTGAAGGAAAAGCCGTTCTGGCCGCCAAGGTTTATTCGTGCACGTGACCGCACTCCTCCCAACGCGCCAATAGCCCAACACTGCCATTTTGGGCCAAAGGACTGTCTTGGGAATGGAGCCTATGACTGAGGAAGTTGCGAGGAATGAGGAATGAATATGTGTTTGAGTAGCCGGATGTGATAGGCAATGTCGGGTAATACATACACCTTGATTCTGCTGATTTCTTAATAACACCTTTGATTCGTAGGCACCCGGGTTGCGTGGTCCTCTGATGAGGACGACGTCTCCCATAAACGCGTCAAGAGAGCCTCTTTGCGTAAACCAGACCGGCGAACGCGCGTTAAGAACGCGAGAGCTGATACAGACTCACAGGCATATTTTAAAAGACGCAAAAAATTTGACAGCAACCCGGAGAATCTATGGTTTCCTCCGGACTACTCTATTTGCAAGCAGCTGCAGAACAACGATGAAGAAAGCAGCGCGTTCGAAGTAAGACCTGTCTTCACAAACACTCAGCCATGCTCGGAATATGCAGACTACGTGTTTGAAAATTGTCGCGGAGTTGTGCCTGCTGGGATAGCGCAGTGGCTACGACCGTACCAAATCGACGGCGTAGAAGCCTTGCATGAGCACTTTGTCAATCAAACCGGATTCTTGCTTGGTGACGATATGGGCCTCGGAAAGACAATTCAGGTTATTGCGTTTTTGACTGCGGCATTTGGAAAGACAGGTGATAGTCGAGATGCATCGCGAATGCGACTGATGAGAGACAACGGTTTACGATATCCGCGCATGCTGATCATCTGTCCAGGTACACTGTTTGACAACTGGATTGAAGAATTCCATACCTGGGGATGGTGGACTGTTGATGTATATCATGGAAATCAAAAAGATGAAGTGCTTGCCTCTGCTATGCATGGTAGTCTTGAGATCATGCTTACTGCGTACAAAACTTACCAAATGCACGAGAGCAAGATTAATCTGATTGAGTGGGATTGCTGCGTTGCCGATGAATGTCATCAGATAAAAGATCACTCATCGCAAGTTTCTCAATCTCTAGACAAGGTGAATAGCTTATGCAGAATCGGGCTTACCGGTACTGCACTGCAAAACAAATATGAAGATTTATGGACGCTGTTAAACTGGGCAAATCCTGGATCTGTGGGCAATCAAAAAACTTGGATGACAACTATTAGCGCACCTCTCAAGTCCGGACAATCGCATAATGCAACTCTCTATTCACTTGCTAAAGCTCGAGTACGCGTCTTTTACGACCTGTAGTTACCGGTCTAACAGATGTATAGGTCACTGCTATCAAGCTGCGCGACAACATTCTAAGCAGATTTTTTCTACGAAGGAAAGAACTGATTTTATAGGCTTAAATTTCTCTTTTGCTAACTATGATATAGGACAAAAGATCTTATTGCCGATCAGCTACCCAAGAAAAGAGATCTTATCGTCTTCTGTGATCTTTCGAGACTCCAGCAAGAAGCCTATAAAAACTATTTTCAGGACAGCGATAATTTGGATTTGAACAAATTCTTGGAGCCTTGCACTTGCTCTTATCAAAAGCAAAAACATGAAAAATCGTGTCCCCAATATCCAAAAGGTTCCACAGAACATTATTTAGCGAAATATGCTACTGGTCTGAAAATGGCTGACCATCTCGCTCTGTGCTTGCCAAGTACGTCTCCTTAATTGGATTCCTTTTTATGTAAGATATTCATAAATAATGCAGGAAACGAGGATGACGCAGAAGAAAAGCAAAAGTCAATGAATATTTTTAAGCAAGCTCTCCCTAACGACTGGCAGCGAATACTGAGCCGATCGTCCGTTAACTATGCTGACCCCGAACTTTGCGGAAAATGGAAGGTCCTTCAGCGTCTTTTGCAGCATTGGAAAATGCGAGGAGATAAAGTTTTGTTGTTTAGCTACTCGACGCGAATGCTCGACATGCTTGATCATTTGTTGACCTCTTCTGGGAAATATTCGTTTGCGAGGTTAGACGGCTCAATGTCTTACGCAGATCGTATGTTTTGCTTCCTAATGTGCGGGGTGTTTGAAGCTAATATGTATATAGGTCAGAAGGGCGTAAACGATTTTCGCACTAATCCAGCTACATTTATTTTCTTAATTTCAACCAGAGCAGGCGGTGTCGGTCTTAACCTAGTCTCCGCGAATCGTGTCGTTCTGTTTGACTTAAACTGGAATCCTTCACATGACCTGCAAGCCATGGATCGTGCATTTCGTATCGGTCAGAAGCGAGATGTTGAAGTGTACAGACTGGTATCAGCGGGTACAATCGAAGAGATTGTATACGCCAGGCAGATATATAAGCAGCAGCAAGCAAACATTGCTTATAACGCTTCTACAGAAAGACGATATTTTGAAGGCGTAGCTGGCGAATTTGACCAAAAAGGCGAACTGTTTGGACTCAAGTAAGTTCAGACTGATTATCTAGTTGACAAAGGTCTAATATGACGGCATCACAGGAACATGCTTGCGTATAACCAACATAGCTATAAGCTGAAAGAGATTCTAAACAAGACAAATGTTGCTGAGGCAATTTCTGCCAAAACAGCGTTTGATATTCAAGAGCTCGAAATAGACGACAACAGTAATCCTGGAGATGACAACGAAGGCGATGAACAGGCTATCTCAAAGGAGCATGCTGTGGATATGCTTTCAGATGATGACGAGTCTATCAAAGCAAATTTTAAAGATCTTCTAAAAGATCATCGAAACAACGCCGATACACGCATAAAGAGAAAACGCGTTGATCCCGTGTCTGCGATTCTCAACTCAGCAGGTGTCAAATATTTACATGATCATGCCGACGTTATTGGGCCATCTGCAGTCGAGGAGCAAATCAGTACCGAAGCCATTCGTAGGCTTAGAGAAGGCGATATTTCTGCCAATGATGGTAAACACAAAGTCTTTGATGGCACTCAAGGAAATGACTCAGGGTATAAATTCTGGCCACCAGAGGATGTACGGTGTAGACAGTTTAATTCGATGGCAAGGTTTTATGGGTACGAGTCGTCTGTTGAGTTTGCGCTTTACGCTGAGTGTCTTGATGTTCAAAAGAGAAGGGAGCTACTCAGTCGATTTTATAAGCAAATGTAATAACCGCTAATCACTCGAAATAAGCAATCATATTCATTTATCTCATCTTTTACTATTTCAGGCAATTTGCAGGTGAGGCGGTGTGCGTGCGGCTCGCGAAACAACTCCTGAATTGAACACGTTCTCATCCGCAACAGCGCCGAGGCCCAGCTACCTTCTCACATCGAAATCGTCAGCTCTAGGAACTACTTCATAGCATAATTAGCAGCTGCTAAGAGAATGGATAGTCCTGAGCCGGAAGCAGGTACCGTTCGGGGTCGCATGCGGACATTCGACGCCTTTCGTGAGTTGCCTATGCTCTTTATACAGGACTTATGTGTGCAGCTACTGATTTTCCACAAAAACAGCCAAAGTAGCTCCGATATATACGAAACAATCATCGCAGGGCGGCTTACTCACAATTTTGCTCAGCTTGTTTTGCATTTACTTAATATGGGGTGAACTCGGCAGTTATTTTGCCGGCGTCGAGGAGCAGCAATTCGTGGTTGACGACAAAGTCGGCTGGGATATGCAGATTAATTTCGACATTACGGTGGCGATGCCGTGTATCACGCTTCATGTTAATGTGCAGGATGCTGCAGGAGACCGGCTGTTAGCTGCCGAGCTGGTTCAAATGGAGCCTACTGACTTTGATGTGTCGCAGACTCATGAATTGACAATTGAGTCGCGGTCAGAAGCGCAGCAGGATGATGATCTTCAGTCAGTCTTCCGACGAGCCAAAGCAGTGAAGAAATTTTCAAAGACGAAGAAAATGCATCATCCGAACTCTCCAGCATGCAGAGTCTTTGGATCAATGAAGGTGAATAAAGTGCAGGGAGATTTCCATATCACGGGTAAGAACTTTGCATATGCGGACCGTGAGCGGTCACTCTTGACGCAGGATGGACTTAATTTCTCGCACATTATTGACGAGTTTTCGTTTGGCGAATATTATCCAAAACTGGAGAATCCACTGGATGGCGTTGCCGCTATCATCGATGCTCGTAAGTTGAAATGGACTGAGTAGTCTCCTGAAGCTAATTAATATCCTGTAGACTTATTTCGATATCAGTACTACGTTTCAGTCGTCCCTACTACATATGTGGGCTACGGTGGCCGCAAAATAATACACACAAACCAATACGCAGTAACCGAACAACCCATGGCGCATGTCAACTCAATGCAACCTCCAGGAATTTTCCTCAAATATGAAATCGAACCTATTGGACTGGTTGTCACCGAGCGACGCGTTCCGTTCCTCCAGTTCATTGTCAGATTGATTAACGTGCTGGGAGGAGTTGTCGTCTTTACTGGATGGTTTTTCCCGATCTTTGATGGATTGTGGGAAAAGTATTGGGTTAAGCGAGGAAAATCAGTTCCTCATGAGACTCAGGGATTACTTGACAAGGGCCTCAAACGTGACGAGTAACTGCTCGAAAATTTTGAGAAATGATTTGAATTGTGTTTATGTTTATTTGTATTATACTTAAAAGATTAATATGGAGTTGTTTTTAAAATTTGAAATTTCATTCATTAGAAGCATTTATCTCTTTTCATATTGTAAACAACAAAATAAGTAACGTAAAATTCTTCCATACACACAAAAAAGTGCAAAAAATACTATAAACTAATAAAAAAAAGAAACGCCAGTTATATAACCTCCATTTCTTTCAAATAAAGAGAAGCGATTTGCCTGTGATTATACTCGAAGCAGTCTGTTGTGAATTTTTAATAAAAAATTTTGGTGCTGCGTTTGCTTAGTGCTGCGACCACTCAATAGACTCCAAATCAATGCCCTCCTGAACCATCTCCCATAGAGGCGAAAGCTCTCTCAAGAATGTGACACGCTCTCTGACAGCGTTAAGAACGTAGTCGATTTCCTCCATGGTGGTAAAGCGACCAATTCCGAAACGGATACTGGAGTGCGCAAGAGCATCATCTGCACCAAGGGCACGGAGAACATACGAAGGCTCAAGGGATGCTGAAGTGCAAGCCGATCCGGAAGAAAGAGCAATGTCCTTGAGAGCCATCAAAAGAGACTCACCCTCAACGTAGGCAAAGGATATGTTGACGCAACCGGGGTAGTGTCTCTCAGCGTCACCGTTACGAATGGTGTGGTCCATAGCCAAAAGGTTATCCGAAAGATGTTTGGAAAGAGCAGAGATGTGCTTCGAGTCGTAAGCCATCTCCTCCTTTGCAATACGGCAGGCCTCACCGAAACCAGCAATCAAGGGAGCAGCAAGAGTTCCTGATCGGAGACCACGCTCCTGACCACCTCCAGTGATGATGGGATCAAGACGAACACGAGGGCGACGGCGAACGTAGCACGCACCAATACCCTTAGGACCGTAAATCTTGTGTCCGGAGATTGACATAAGGTCGATGTTAGATTTGTTGACGTCGATGGGGATCTTGCCGACGGCCTGAGCGGCGTCAGTGTGAAAGAAGACCTTGTGCTTACGGCAGATCTTTCCGATCTCGTCAATGGGCTGAATAACACCAATTTCATTGTTGACAGTCATGACAGATACGATGGAGGTATCAGGACGAATCTCGGCCTCAAGCTGGGCAAGATCGATCAAACCATTGGATTGCACGGGAAGATATGTAACATCGAATCCTTCGTCTTGCAGATGTCGGCACGAGTCAAGAACGCACTTATGCTCAGTTTGAGTCGTGATAATGTGTTTCTTCTTGTTCTTGTAAAATCGAGCAACACCCTTGACGCTCATATTGTTGGACTCGGTCGCGCCCGAGGTAAAAATGATTTCTTTGGGGTCGGCACCAATGAGCTTGGCAACATGTTCACGCGCTTCCTCAACAGCAACATCAGTTTCCCAACCGTATGCGTCTACACAAATGTTAATTAGTTGTTCTGCAGGACCTACAACTCAAGAAGAAAACTCACGGGTCCGCGAGTGAGGGTTTCCGTAAAGTCCGGTGTAGAATTTAAGCATGACGTCAAGCACACGAGGATCAAGAGGAGTCGTGGCCTGCATGTCAAGGTAAATGGGACGCTTCTCGGTATCCATGAGCTCTGCGCTTCGCAAAAGTTCTGCTCAAAAGCAGGTTAGTCATAAATATTCCGACGAATGCCGATGTATAGCTCATAGAGAGGGATGATACACACCTGCGGTGGATTCGTTCGGAGCCACGTTGTATCCCGGCGGCGGTGGCGGAACAGAGGTATGTGTAGTAAGCGGAGCATCTGTAGTAGCAACCGCCTTTCTGGTCTTGGACTCGCTCACATACGAGCGCTGCTGGTGGGCGATAGAGGGAGCAGCAAGAGCCCGTCTCGCTGACAAACTCGCCGACGCACGCAGAGCTGCCCTTGAGAGATTGCGCATGGAAGTAGCCTGCATGTCTGCTTCTGTTTTTGCTATTCCTGAGCACTGGGAGAGTGTTTCAGGGAAAATAAAGATAGCAAGAAACTGTGAGGAAAGAGGACGATGATGTGAAGACAAGGACGGAGGGCTTTTGGCGTAGCAAAAAGCGCGCGGCGAAACTCCATGCACAAACGCCGTGACGGTTGTGCAATAGTCCTGCTCTGGCCTCAACCGCCAGTGTTGGTCCGTATTTTCTGCGCTAAAGTATATATCAAACTAGATTTTAAACCATCGGATTAAAATCACCAAAATCTGTTTAATAAAATTGATAACAACATGTTTGCTGCTCTAGAGTGGGCCATATAAGGGACAACACTGTGCTGGAGTTAAGCGTCATTCTGGGCAATTCTCCGCGGAACCCGAGCACCGATTACGGAGTCTTCGGGGTTAATGTCATCATGCTCGGAGCCCAAACCAACAACGCAGTCGGTGCCCCGGATATAATCAGATCTAAACGTTTTTGGGATTAGTTGAGTATTTGTATGCGATAACAGAAGAGAGGTAGTTGTGTGCAGATGATTAAATGCTTTAAATACTGAGAAGCAGGGAGACTGTTCTTCAGGCTGACTGTGTATTTTCTGAGCAGCTTTAATCTGCAGCTTGATTCGTAATTCTTGATTCATTAGGCAATGAGCTCGTATTTCGGAGCTCAGAAATTGCATACCTATATCTGTCGGTAAACCTTACTTAGCGAGTTAGAGAAAATTCTTAGTGCTTGTGCTGGTTGGGCTAAGCTTCACTGCGCTCACTAATGCTCGGGCTATTATAGCTAGTTACAAGACTTACGCTTTAGTTACGTTATAGTTATGATAGTAGATAGTGTATATTATAGACAGACAGCAGGGTAGTCATCAACAGTTATAAGTATATAATAGATTGTTGTAGCACAGCATCATACTTCAGGTGGCCTGTATTTAGTAGGCATGGATGTAGGAATGGTTGCTTCCACGTTAAGTAGTCTGTAACACAGTAACTACCAGCACGACACAATAGATGAAAACTGTACATACTTGAGTGATTATAGTGATTCTCAGTGATGTGCAGTGATGTTCAGTGATGTTGAACTGATGTTGTAGTGATGCTGCAGTGTGTTGTGCTCTCCTGCTGGCTTTCATTAATCACCGCCCTCAACAACCACCGCTCATGTCTGCCATCCGACCATGAGCATCACACGTTCAATTAACACAGAGCCAATCGGCACAAAGTAGAGCGATATTACTGTCCCGCTCATTAGGACAACTGTGTATTTGTTAACCCAAGCATCCAACAGCCAGCTTCTCAGATGAGTCTGGCGGCCATAATGCTGAGATGTAAGCAGGATATACCAAGACCATCTCCTAGAAAAAACCCCGCAGAGTAAAAAGTTAGGAAGCGAATATTATTGCAGGCAATCCAGGAAAGTAGGACCATGAACGATATATGCACTCGGTGAAGTAATGCTTCTTTATGAAAGCAGCACCATCAGAATATCGAATCGGAAGGCCACCAAGAAGTGCTTATACAAGGTGTAGTGATATCATGAATATATAATCCCTAAAAATATATTATTAGTGGAAAACAAGTCTTGGGTGATTCCAAGATACCTATTAGGAGGAAGAGCATCTCCTATGCGTATCAAGTATAATAATAAGTCGTACAGAATTTGGAAGCCCGGGGCATACTGCATTATTTTGATATATGCTTAAAAGTGTCTCAAAGTTCATTCAACAGCTTTGGTGGCCAATAAATTATACCGTCGAACTCTTGAAGATCCATATATACGAATTTGAAACGATCTGCTTTATTATGAAGCATCGGATCCCTTAGGCTATATATTCAGCTCTTTAAGCCGGATAATAGTAAAATGTATAGGCTGGGGTCCATGATAACGAATGGTCCCAATGATCAATCACGTGAATTTCAGCAACACTGCTGGACTCGAAGTTGTGTTATGAACAACTAATTATAGTAAATCTTTTGGTGTTTGACGTATCTATGGCGACCACACTTCTTCGCAGCATCACATCGGTGGTCATTTTTGGTGCACAGCTTGTTGAACGGCGGGTATTCCTTGCTATATGAGCGTTGTCACGGATACTTCCTTTCCATATGAAGACTACGCGGTATGCCACTTCTCGACAAAAGGCCTGCCAGTCATGCTCGAATGCGAAGGCTAAATGCGACCGCAAGACGGAATCCTGTGGGCGGTGTACTCTCCGAGGCCTGTCTTGCGTCTATCCCCATTCATCAACCTCAGGGGTATCCATCGAAAGCACACGCACTAAAAGGGGATTGAAGATAGGTAGCCCGGCCGCAGCATCACAAGCTGGCTCGCTTGAGCTAGTTCCAGGCCTGGAAAGTGAGAATCTTCAAGGAGGCTACGCTTCAAATGCTGTGTCTGAGTCCGTAGAGTTCACCGCGGGCATCAGTCCGGTTACTGCCTCGTCAATTACCGTCACTGACGCTTTCCATTTGTACAATCAAAGCGGCAAAAAGGCTTTCAGTCCGCATACAGGAAGCCCGGAGGTCCTCAGTTTTTCATGCCTTGGACTGATATGTCCTATCAATGCTGATAGTATCAGTATCCGCTGGATGAATCCTTTCGTGCCTGTTCCTGGCCAGACAGCCAAGCTATACCCTCCGGCCACTATGAACTTTCTTCACAGGATTCTCAAGTCGTACGCCGCCATTGCGATTCGAGGCCGTGCGGTACCACCATTTGTTCATCCGTTACAGATAGCCGCAGGTTCGGCAAGCCCACCAATCACCACCTGCTTGAGTTTGGTTAGCATATGTGACAAGTTGCTACCCGGAAGCGACGATGATGCTGCCAATATTCTAATGCGAGAGATGAATAGCCTCTACGAGAAGCACGAAACATATGACGAACTGGGCTCGCTTGCTGCCTTCCAGGCATATCTGATCTACTCGATGGTCCTATTCTTTCAGCTTGAAAGGGGAGCGGATCCCTTCCTCCGAAACGCAATCATGGCCCTCCAAGAGATTGCATGCTCCAGCTCCAAGCGGGGACTCATGTGCTTGGCTGAGCAACAGCGTAGCCGACCGAGATGGGAGGCTTGGATAGTGGCAGAGGCTAAGCGGCGGACGCTCTTTACGATGTACCTCTTCGACAGTGTTCTTTCATCGCATGATGGCCTTCCAACTTTTCTCGGCATCGAGCTACGAGGTTTATTGGCACCGCAAAGCAAGGATCTTTGGCAAGCAACTGCTCGATGTGACTGGGAATCGGCATACAATTTGCACCTGGTGGACTGGGTGGAGGAGGATGGCTTTCACATTGATGAACTGTGGCCCATTCCTGCAGACTTTACGGAGGCTTCCATACTCAAAAGGCGCAACAGGGTGGATCAGTGGTTAAAAAATGTTGACGAGCTTGGGACCATGATATACGCGGTAACCAGCGGTACACATGGCGGCTAGGCGCTTGCGACAGCCATTCAGCGTTAATTCTAAGATGTAATTACTACACACTGAATAGAAGTAGACCAGTTTAGATTGCCACAGTACTTGCAGAGCCTCTCCGATCGAGATGGCTTTTGAGTGCATCTTGCCCATAAAACTACCCAGCATAACCTTCGAATATTCCTCCGTATGATTTATAGGTAATTCAATCACATAAAAATGATAGTCTAGGTCGAAAAAGTTGTAGGTAGTGCTCATCACAACACCCGAGAGAGTCAATCAAGACTATGTAGAACATTGCTAGTTACGTTTATATCAGTCTGGTTATAGACATACGATGCTGACTATATTCTGCGACTTCAGAAATTGATCCCGGGCATTCATTACCTGTACCAGCATACCAGCATGTTTTCTGAAGCATAAGATCTTTATCATCAGCTGTAAAACCTGGGGGTATCCGCACCCCGAGAGATTCGCTCTCGAACGTGCTGTAAGATCGAACTAGTTTGGTGAATGGGACATCTGGCTTGTGTAGCTCAGGCTGATACATTCGAGAGTTAGAGGCTGGTGAAGATCGTTAGTGGCCGAGGACCCTTTCACATGCACTGCATCGGTCCACCGCGTGCAGTTGGAGACAAACGCGTTGCCCTCTGGCGTGTCCTTAATGGCGTCCATGAGGAGCGACGGCCCAATCTAGATTAAGGACTGCGTAACTCTGGCCGAAGCCCGAGCTGGTCTTGGCCAATTGTTGATCGGGGGCTCATCACAGGCATTCTAAACAGATACTGCTTGCTGTGGAGACATGGGAAGGCCAGACGACAATGCTACGTGATGGCAATTGTCTTGCTCAACTTCGCGCTTTAAAATCGCCTAAGGTGGCCGCCACGGAGTTCAGCATCTCAAGCACTTACCACCGAATTCGGGGTTCTCCTAAAAAAAACGTTTGACACCCTATGCAGTGAGCTCAACTCCGAAGCCAACTCCTCAAGTCCGGATTTCCGTTGGCCGCCTACTAACTAGCTTCACATGCTAACACTTAATAAGACTTGGATATCCGCAACAATGCCTGGAATACTAGTGACCAATTCAACTCAACTCACAATACACACGGGTTTTTTGCAAGACGACAATCGGGAATGCGATGGGTCAAGATGACTTGGCAGCAAATCGTATTCCAGCAGTAGTACCGCCAACTTCTCCGCCTCCGGAGGAACCTCTTAGTATTTTCGACAGCCGACAAAAGGCCTTGATCGTTCTCATCGCCTCTGTCGCCGCGGCATGTGAGTCTATCTGCCAAATGTGGTTTCAATACCCTATTAATGACGATATAGTCTCTGGTTTTGCCTCGAATATCTATTTCCCCGCCATTCCGACGATCGCCAAAGACTTCGGCGTTACCACAGAACTTATCAACCTCACTGTTACCTCCTACCTTATCTTCCAGGGTCTCGCTCCTAGTCTATGGGGCCCGATATCCGATGTCAGAGGACGTCGTGTGGCATACTGTTTGACCTTCCTCGTTTTCCTGGGGGCATGTATCGGGCTTGCCGAGTCGAAATCATACGCGGCCTTGATAGTATTAAGATGCCTGCAGAGCACAGGTAGCGCGAGCACGATCGCGATTGGCTCCGGGGTGATTGGAGATATCACAACCCGTGATAACCGTGGTGGGCTCATGGGTATATTCCAAGCCGGTTTGCTCGTACCTGTGGCCGTAGGACCGGTGATCGGAGGTGCGCTGGCTGGGTCATTAGGCTGGCGGGCCATTTTCTGGTTTCTAGCCATCTACAGTCTAATCTTTCTGGTGATCTTGGTATTCGTCCTCCCTGAGACTCTCAGGTCAGTAGTTGGGAACGGTAGCCTGACACCGTCGAACCCAATAGCAAAATATCCCCTGAACTTCTTTCAGAGAACTACCAGCATCAAGTGGAACCAGGACGTTGCCTCCCATGCGCTTGTGACCAGAAAGCGTATCGATATTCTGGGTCCTTTCCGTATACTTTTTAGCAAGCAGGCCGCGCCGATCATCATCTTCCTCGCCATCTATTATGCAGTCTGGCAGATGAGCATAACAGCAATGTCCAGTCTCTTTGAAGAAAAGTACGGCCTTAGCGAGACACAAATCGGTCTCACCTTTATTGCAAATGGTTTGGGATCCATGGTTGGTACTCTTATTACTGGCAAGATTCTTAACATAGACTATCAACGAGTCAAAGATCGACACAACTCCCAGTTCCCACAGGTGGACTCGAGGGCCGAGCAGGATGCAGAATTCCCGCTCGAGAAAGCCCGGCTCCGTCTTGTGCCGGTTTTTTCTCTTCTGCAGTGCATGTCCATCATCCTCTTCGGCTGGACAATGCAGTACCCGCATCGAATTCACATCGCAGTGGCAATATTGTCTACATTTATCACAGGTTGGACAGCCGTGTCCACCCAATCTGTCGTTATGACATACCTGGTTGATATATTTGATGACCACAGCGCCGCTGCCAGCGCCAGCCTCAACCTCGCCAGATGTCTACTCGCTGCAGGCGGCACAAGCCTCATTATACCAATTGTTAACGCGATCGGGGTTGGCCCTGCTTTCTCTGTCTGTGTTGCAGCACAAGTTGCTGTGCTGGTGTGCCTTGCTGTGCAGTGGAGGTTCGGTGCTGCATGGAGGAGGGAGGCAGAAGAGAAGAAACGACAGATCCAGGAGAAGAAGAATGACTCCGGAGCAGCTGTGTAGGAAGTGTGTTTAAATTATATACTTAAAGTTACGGGTAAAGGAAACAGTTGTATATTCCCTTTATATTATTTGTTATTGTTTTCTCTTGTTGAGATATGCTAATAACAGAGGAAATGTAAGAAGAAAGCGGGCGGGAGAGGATTTTGACATTGTTGGCACTTGATCAAACTACACGATGACATCATTGCGTGGTAGAACGCTCACTCAAATCGGGCCGACGCGACTGAATCGTAAACAGAGTTCCCGTTTGGGAAAGCTGATGAAACTCATCCCGTGACTGCGTGCGCACCCTATTCTAGATGGCTTTTGCACAAATATTTCGTTCAATTCGCAGCACTTTCAATAGAAAATAAAATAAAAAGTTGTAATCATGTCTGAGCAGCCTCTTAAGTGAAAACAAGTTGCAACTAAGGTGCTATTCTGGTGTAACAGCGGAATATGATGTTACACGAACCAAAGACCGTACAGCAACAACGCAGAATACCTCCCGATCTCCATCTGCATCATCACCAAGCATCTATTTGCCTATATATTATATATCAATATAAGATTTGACTATATATTCGCGGTACGTATTAAGTGTTTGTTCAGGAAACAGATGCTGACTCGAATTTTCAGGCAAGAAAGACAGGACCCGACCGAACAAGGGACAGCTATCACGCTTTTATAAACAGCTCAGATCCACATATATTAATTTCTATAGTATATTTCCGCTTGAGAACAGAATCGTGAGCTGTCTGGCAAAAAAAGGCGACTCTGGAAGAAACAGCTAGCTGACGCTGACATTGCTTGATTCAGGATTTGGCATAGGCCCTATTTCTAAACTATACAAATTACTCTGAAAGCTAATGGCAAATTACCATTTATGAGTTGACGAGTGGGAACAGAGTCCCGGACGTTCTAATGAAAATGAAAGCAGCATCTTTCTCGGGTCAGTTTCACGTCACAGCATTTCACCACAAGAGATGTTCGACGACTTCAATTTATAAATCGAGTTTCAGAAAAAAAAAGCATCGCAGAATATCGAGCCGGAGCTAAAGAATCCCAAGAGTACAGCTGCGTGAATTTCAGTATACACTGCATTTTCTCTCTGCCAGCCTCGTCACGCTTAATTTAAGAATGATATATCTCATCTCTAGAAACTATCTCAATCCTTCAAACTAGTTCTCGCATTTGTTGGTACCATCTCAGGTTTAGTGGTTGGAATAAATATATCAGAGAGTCGTGGCATTCGAAAATCAGAGGCTTATATCGCTTATATCGCTTATATCTCTTACTATGAAAAGCCTAATATTTTGATTTTAATAGACAGGGGATTATCAAATTCACTTCTTGCAGAATATACAGATATATTAATATCAGAAAGAGATCTCAATCATATTAGGACTCTTGTGCACCCGTTAAGATCAGAAATATCCTCATGGTCTAAAAACACCTGCAAGAGAGTTCTTTGCAATCATGGCACTGTACCTGTTTTGTGGAAGTTTCAGCTGATCTGGCTTAATCACTGGTGCATTGTCTGTCGTACAGCGTGTGGTTCCAAGAGTACAGTAGAGTAACAGATTCATACAACTATTATGGCTCAAGGCTGCAAACTGGGTTCTGCTGTCGCTCTGCGTGTGATGACTGCATCGATATACTACTTATATCATAGCTGTGTAATTTTGTCTGGTTGATTGTGCAGTCAATGCGTATAGTGATGCAGCTTGGTGATCTTGCAACGTATGTGAATTGCTGGTTGTGTAGTTTTCGTAGTCGGATAAAACATTGTTACATGGTGTAGGTTGGGAGTTCCCGCAATGCCAACCGATAACTACATCACCTACACCAGATTAATCGTACGCAGCTGTATTATTTGCTCACTGCCGAAGATTTACAATGTGCAGTAATTCACTTTATTTTTCTTACTTTTTTGCAGTGTAAGATTACAGAAGTAATCACGTCAATAATGTTATTGGGCAGCCTTTTGTCACACCATCACGATGCGGTATCAATCTTCGACACAGCATATACAGCAGCTCTTATACGACTACATTAGTGAAGAATTTAACAAAGAGAATAATTTCAATACAAGAGACCGCTATGTAAAGCGTGCTCATATTGGTACAGACAGATTGCGCTGTGGATTCATAGAATTGAAAGATTATGTATTTAAAAGCTATCCAAACATGCGATAATCTGGGCTTTGAGACCGACATGCTTCAAAAGGGATGCTTCTTCTTAAAACGGCATATGCTGGGATTCAATATCAAATTCATATTTCAAATTTTCTTGCTGACACAAGACTGTATGATCTTCGCTCTACAACTTCTCACTTCTTTGATATGGATGAAAAAAGTATCGTCAGACGGCTTCAGCTACCAGGCTGAGTTTTAATGATCAAGGAGTACTAACGAAACTTGATTGCCTTGCATTAACTGACTGCATAAGGTGAACCTATTGACAGCATTTTAACGAAACGCGAGACGGCTTGGAATATATCTCCAACCTCCAGTATGATCTTTCTGTGATGTGGAATTCTATCTTGTGGATTTTGTCTGATCTATACCGTGTGATTCAAAACCTTCAAACATTTTGTTATATCGTATTATGGTCAGATCTAGCGTACACCTCGCTGGAGGGCACTAATCGGTTTGCCACCTGCGGTTTAATGCCAGAATTTCAACTCTAGCGACTGAAAGTCACGAACACCGACATCTTCAAGGTTCAAATATCAATTTCCCTTGCACTAATAGTTTGCATTGTTGAGACGCTGACAGATTGCGTTCAACAGACAGCTCAGCATGCAGTTAACGCGCTTATGCAGCGAGCATAGTTGACAATCCAATCACAATTGCATGTCGAATCAATCTGTATTTTGCTATAGATAGCTGTAGTATTTGCTTCGTGTATTGAAGCCCTGTTAATTTAATACTTTGTCAACCGTTGATTTGATGAGCGTTGTGGCAGTCCCTTGTTCAGTCTTGCTTGTTCAGTCATAGCTAGCACACTTTTTCTTTACAGATTAATCGGAATATATATTGAGAACACACTTTTATTTGAGATCATGATATGATATTCTTGCAGGAAGAATTCTGATGAAGAGAATGACGAGGATCGTGAGACCGTCTGTGTCGTTTGTGAAGACTCTTTTCTCTTGTTGTCCGCTACAGCCTGTTACACCAGACAATCTCTACTTTTACTACCTATATTTGTCTAAATAGATACTCTGAGTGAGAAGTATTTTATCATATGCTTTGTCAAAACTACGATGAAGGGGATGAATTATGGGCTCAAAGATTGTTCTCCTTGCTGGGGTGCTTGATGGTAAGAGAGCGATTCAGACCGACAGTACTCGCGCGCGCTGTCACGGGCCGAGTTTGATCAACTCGGTTGCTGTGGTTGCTGTGGAAACGTGCTGTTGTAGTTGTTTGCTGACAAGTGGTCACGCGGTCCGATCAGAGCGTCTCAGGTTTTGCTGGTGCCGAGGTAAAATCAGGATGAGTACGATCCCATGCTGGAATTGTGTCAAAAGCTGCTGATTTCAGACGACGACTCTGGGGCCAAAACGCGTCAGATTCGAATGATTAAAAAACAGTTCAACCGAGTCGAAACAGGAGATTTACGTGGAGTTTTAGGCATATTAAAATGATGCAGGGTCGAGACGTTATGCATGTGTCAAGTTCATCCAAAAACGCATATTCTTGACTACTTTGAGGATCGACCATGCGTGCAATATTGGTCTAACGCCTTTCTTAAAGATGCCAACTTGAAGAGAGCTTGATGATGAATATTTTAGAGACCAGAAACATGTCGAGTTGGTCCTTTCTTGTTGAGATATATGCCGGTGAAAGTAGGGCTTTGGCTTCTGAGCAGGTGTTTGATCGTACCTATTTAAGGAGGCGGTTTGACTGGTCTGCCGCTCTAAACCTGAATTGGAACATTGCCAGCACCGAACAATGATGTCATTGCTCTGTCTGAAGTGATGGAGCTCCTCTATTTAAACCTCCCCTTCGTCGCTTGGCTGCTCTTCCTGCTCCTTTCCTTCTTCCGCTAGCACGCACACCTTCTCCAACAAATGAGACCTCCAATATTCAGAGCTTGATATTGAGAGTCACATCTATTCACATACAATGACACTAGCCAGAGGCGGGATAGATCACATGTACAGTATACAGGCTTTTGATTGATTCATTGTACAATGTGCTAACGAGCCAGTCATTTTTAAAATAACGACAACATAGCCTGAATCATCAGTGTGAACCAGAATGCTTGTCGCTTGAAGTGCAGCTATACCGACCGGACCTGAAGCACGGGCTTTGCGTTTTGACTCATAACGGACATGTGCTGCGAATGTTACGGAGACGCCAGAGAATGGCAGATGCACTCGTGCAGCATTTTCATATGGCGGTGGCATCTCGAGCATGGCACCATGACTGATCCGACAAATAATTCTTGATTCTCCTCATGAAATGTTGTCGCGATTGGGGTGTTAGTCTGAAAGGACCTTGTGCGATGGGAACACAGACAAGATACTAGCTCTTGCGAGAGCGCGTGCCAATCGGACTGGTGTCTGCTTTGATGTACTAAAGGCGGTGAGTCTGAATGGGGAGAATACTGACCAGGTAGACCGGCAGCATACCAAAAAATCACCCTGGCGTGACTGATACCTCATTACAGTATACTAATTTCACTGAAAATGTAGTAGATGGTCGTTAACACTCATAGGATCGTTACTAAAACACTGCTCGAGCAGTTCAATCACCGCTAAACATCACTAAGCATTGCTGCGCATCTCTGAATATCACTGAACATTACTATTCACTGCACTCGTGGAGTATTACGGAACATCTCAGCGCATCCAAGTTCGTACAGTCTGTCTATCTGAGTAATGACTTACTAACTCCTGATGAAGAGATTCACTAATGGTGGAGGCACCCTATCACTATACCTACCTTTTTATCACTGAATTATCACTGAGCTATCTCTATTGTAATACTTTCTACTCTACTGATCTCTCCTGATCTCTATACTGTGGCTTGCCGGTCACTAATATATTATATTATACTACTATATAGCCAACACTGTATGTAGCATTGACTGCAAGTGTAGCTGTAATTGTAGTGTAATGAGGTCAGATAGCTCCAGCGAGATCACAATGTTGCGCGCACCTGTTGGCATGGCCACCAGGTTGACTGTAGAAGCTACTGTGCTGGTTCTTTGTCTTTCAGCGCTTTATACATTTATATTTGTTTAATTAACTTATTTCTGTATTATTTCTTGGCTTTTCTTGCACTCTCTTCTAATTTTAATCCATTTCAGTCGTCTCTGTGTGTGTTCAAGGGCACAGTCGAGATGGAGAAAACATGGATCAGGAGAAAGTAGGTTGGGAGAAAGTGCACTCGAGACGCACCTTCCCGTTTATTGCACTGCAAGGTACTACACACACCCACAAATCATTTCAATTGTGCGACTAAAAAGTAAATATTCTACTCCAATAAATCTAATAATATAGAGCGCTGTTAACGAGCAAATAGGCTGTGCTATACTGCACAAGGATGATGTGGTGTGTGGTATATTATCAGAGCAGTCTACTTATACAGACCACTGAGCAAGACTAGTAAGACTCTGCATAACTGGAACAAATACAACAGAGCTGAGAGCGGGATATCAAAGACATTGAATATACCAAGCATTGACATGTGCAACTAAAAGTCTGGATTTCTCACTGTTTTATTGAACTTGTGAACCATTTTTATTTTATTCTTTTCCGCTGCACACTTCCATTACGACGAGAATTATACAACGCCTTGTTGCCAACAGCATAGTGAATGACATGAGACGACTGATAAGCGCCTTTCTGATGAACATAAACAACGATTTAACTGGTCAAGCTGATAATTATTTATCAACACAACGCTTATTTCAGCAAATTTGTGTGCATTACTGAATACAGCACACAGCTTGTGAAGAGGCGGCGTTGTTGCTTTAGCGTAGTCTGGAATTATGGTATGAGCAACCTGCATAGCCAGTCTCGCTATATCAATGCAGCTATATAACGGATTGATATGCTTGTTGGTATTAGTACCATGAACAATGGTTGCTTAAGCTAATGCTTGGAGATCTTGCCTCATCATTCGCAGAATTGGCATATTTTGTTTTCTGTTTCAAATTGAACGTAAAGGAACTCTCGCTTTGTAAAGCAGTTCAGCACTTGAGTCGCTCTCAGATTATTGTAGTGTTCACACTACTGGATGGATCCCTTGAGCTAGCACTCAATGACAGTATATCTGCTAGTGACTTATTTCTTAGCTCCGCTCAGTACCGAGTTCAGCAATTTGATTCTGCATGTAAAGGCTGCTCTTTATGCACAATATCCACAATATTGTTGATTATTTTGTGATATTTCTGTCGATAGATGGCACCGCGGCAGCAAGGATCGAGTGAGCTGCTATCTACCACTCCGTTGCAATTTGATCTGTTCTGTATTCTGTATCTCGATCGAACTATGCTTACCTCATGATTCCTGTATTTATTCGGTATTGAAATGAGAGTTAAGCATCACTGAGCATCAATATTATGACTGAAATATGTAAACGCTTGATCAGTTGGGTTGTATTAATACTGACGCTTAGTTACAGAGACTACTTAACGTGAGAGCAACCATGCCTATGCCGATGCCTATTTATATACAGTCCGTCTGAACTATGATGCTGTGTTAGAATGTTTTACTATACATGTCTTCTATAATATACTATCTCTGCTGTCACCACTATAACATGGCTATAAATACATAGTAACATACTCAACATGAAACTAATGAGCTTTCCTGCAATAGTCACTCACTTTTGACGGTGCACACCTTCCATTCTGAACTCGTACGAGTCTACTATAAATCATAAGTCATGTCTGGAGTTATACCCGTTTTTTAATACTATTTTTTTCATAAAATGGTTAAGCAAACCTATATTGGTTGCAAAATTAGAGGATAGAAATTTCCCACGCTTGACCATGGTGTATTTTGGAGAACATGAATGACCCAGCGCCGGTATAAATATTTCTCAAAAAATAAAATAAATGAAATGAAATGAAGCAACTTTTCAAATCGAAATTCGATTAGCACCATTTTCTTAGTCATCTAACCCTGTTATATATCACAAGCCGTAAATCATAACTCATAACTCATAGCCGCCTGAACCAACAGCACTGCAGCGCAGGCTATTAGCAGCTCTGTTCTCACAATATGCAAAAGACTCCAGCAGCTATACCAGCAGCCGCAGCAATCTCCACATCAAAGGCTCTTTCCGAAGCAGCATTTGAAGCAGCCGTAGTTTGTAACGAAAATGAGGTAGATGTACTTGTTGGACTCTCAGTGCTGCTTGATGTCGAACTAATGTGACTGTATATAACTGTTGTCTCTGTTACTGTTGATATGGGGCTCCCGTTAGACTGAATGGTTGATAAAAATGTACTAGTCGAAATCAGACTGTCGCTGACGCTGCTGGAAGTGGACGAAGAAGACGTAGTAGAAGAGGTCATGGTGCCGTTGATCGCTCTGCGCATCATCTGTGGTTTAGAACGTCGCTGCTTCTTAGCTATGCTCTCGAGAATCTGTTTGTGCTCTTCAGCAGCAGCAAGGCTACTCCTCTTAGCAGTGGCGTCTCGGATCCAAGAAGCCAGTTGGCTAATATGGTGTAAAACCGCTGTCCTGTCGCCAGACTTTGAACTGTGTTGACTGTGACCTATCTTCGCTGCTAGCACAGTCTGTTTTTCCTGATTTGTATCCTCGCTCCTTCTTTCACCAAATACTTTTAAAGGAGAATCATCTGCCTCAACTGCTTTGTCAACTACTATTAATTCTGCTGCTACTGCTGACGCTCTTACGCCTGCAGGAGCATCCACCGCTGCTGCAACCACGGTCACGGCCATCGTAACCCAGCTCATAAGTAAGGCTGCCAGAACCGCTCGCATTTTGTATATCCCAGAAACCTACAAAAGAGAAAACAAAAGTAGACGAATTTTGACGCGTCAGCCTCTATTAAAGAGAGAATCAGTCCATTGAGGGTTTTAAATCAATGCGAATCGCGTCCATACTTGTACTATTTTTGAACACTGTCGCCCAGCCTCGCAAACTCTCGCATCATCTTCCAACCTGGAGATTGTCAGCAATTGCATATTTACATCTTTGCCGAAGTATCTACGCTATATTCAAGGCTAATTATTCTTAAGATTTATTTGCAAAGAAAATCGAAATGTATTAACTTGAGAGTCACTTGGTTTCGAATCAATACAGCAGAGGGAGTATGACGTAACACAAACCATCTTCGACTTTACAAGGAAGCAAATACAAGTATGACAATTCAACCACGAAATATACAACAAAAACTCGGGAATGACGCTCAACAAGAACTAAATATCATATAAGTATGCAACAAACTCTTGTTCTACTAACAGAACAAAAAAAGCCAAGAAAAAATTACAAACGCGGCAAACAACGATCGAAAACACACCTCTAAATAAGCAACACAAATAGATAAAAAAAAATTAAAGAAAACTACTGACCACTCCCATCTTCATATATCTTCACAAACACATGCCTACAATCGTGTTTAAGCACCAAGCTGCACATAGTTTCCAGGGAACACGCCCTGGTATCCATTCAGTTTTCCAGTCCACCATCCCTAAATATTTCAATTAGCATATCAACCTTTACAATCCACGGCACCACTATAGCGACTTACATTAGGGTCCGCAGTACGCTGGACAATCTCAATCCGATCTCCCGCATTGAACGACAAATCGCCTTCTGCCTGCGCAGCATACGCATATAATGCAGTACAATACTCGACACCAGGCGCGGCCATCGACGAAGCCTTTGAAGGAGGTGGGGGCGGGGCTTTCTTCTCAACTGGATACTCACCGTATGCCTGGCCTGCCGGCTGCTGATACTCAGGAAGAGCACCAGGCGCAGCTGGAGCGGACTGACCATAAGCTGGCTGCTGGTACGCATTTGGTTGTGGGCTATAACCTGCCGCTGGCACTGGACTGTACGCACCAGGCTGCGCATACTGCTGCGTGGGATCAACGCCAGGTTGCTGTGCGTACTCACCGTAGCCATATGGAGGCGGCGCAGCAGTGCTGCCATCACTAAAGCCAGTACCGACGGGTGAGAGCGGACTGCCAACAGCACCAGGAGCACCAGGAGCACCAGGAGCACCAGGAACACCCGGACGACGCTTGAATTTGTTGTCGGGCAATTTCTTCTTTGCGCGGTTCAGATTGAAATGGGTGAGTGGGATAGCTTCAGCAATTTCCTGAATGTTTCCACGCTTAGCAGCAAATGCAGTCTCGATATCGACAGTAGATTCCATGTTGAAATACGCGATATTGTTTGATTTCATGCGCTCATAAAGAGTGTAGAAGATGTTTAGCTGCATGTAGTAGAATGACTTAAAGAGAGGCTTAATGAATTCTGTTTCAAGCTGGAAAAGCTTCGGCAGATCTTCCTTCAGAAGGTCATTGTAGTAGTTGTATTCCTGCGACGCAATATCATAATCGTTTTCGTATTTGTACATCTGCTTCTCCTCCTTGAGACTTCGATCTTTTTTGTCTTGCAACTTCTTGAGTGAGTTGTGATGTCGGTCAAGATCGATTTGTTTATGCGAGCGCTTAACGATAAGCTTTCGGATGTGCTTTACGATCTCGAGCATTTCGTCGGCAGGCTTGACAATGCGAGTGTCAAGCATTTCAAGTTCAGGCTGCAAAGTGACATGCAGCTCCATTACTATTGAACGGTACTGCTCACAGGCGGCGATACCCTCGGGATTACCTTCTGGGATCGCCGCGTTTGGATCTGAAGCGCGACCACTGATGGGATTGTAAATTTCTTCGATGGCCTTTGAGAATTCGATCTGATGAGTCAACATTGCTAAAAGATGAGATGGTTAGATTCGAGATATTTCTAGGAGAATATTATGGTTGACGTACAGTTGACTGCCGCAAAGTATTTCGCCGATTCATCGTGAAGCTTCTTGGTCTCTGCCTCGAGTTCTTTGAATCGTCGCTCGGCGTCGATGAAAACAGCGTCTTTTGTTTGCTCGCCCTGTGACGATATGAAGTGGTTAGAATATGTTTTGGGTATTTCTCGGAGGAGGAGCGCGCGAAATATGAAGAGTGATACAGCTGGATCCGGTGGCGCCGGTTGCGATCCAGATTCAGAGAAATACATAGACAGATCATGTACACTCATAAAGCGCCAAATAAATCAAACAAAAAACATACAATGTTCATCTTTTGCCGCAGATTTTGCGGTGCCTGCAAAAAACCAGATGGTGGTCAGCTCAATTGTTGACAATAAATGCCGCCAAACAGGCAGCCGAGAGGGAAACATACGCGCGCAACCGACTTCTGGATACCTTTCCAAGACATATCTTGCTACTATAAGAATTTTGCTTTGCAATCAAGATGAATCGGCATCTACAAAACACGTAGATGGTCGCTCGCGGGCGTGGTGGAAGAGAGCACGCGCTGGAGGGGCGGGGAACACACGCAGAGCGAGCTGTCGTCGTCGCCGAAGACTGCGTGGCGGTGCTAACACCTGCTGCGCCTCGGAGCGTACTGCCACATTACGTCGTTGATAGTGTTCACTCAGTCAGCGAACACTTGGATTCTGATTGCTGCATTGTGCTGTATTCGAGGATAATGACAGCCATGCTTGTTTGCTTACATACAGTGCAGTTGTGTATGTCATTTTTATTATACTGCCTTTATCTCTTTCGTTATGGCCACATGGCCACATTGGGCAGAAGCCGTGCGCCAAGGCGTTCCTGCTCTAGAATTTCTCAGTCCTCGAGAAAACTTCAAATTCATTTATCAAATACAACAAGTGCCTGGCAGTTAGTACACCATACACTAATACAGACACAAACAATGCAGATTCAAGCCTATAATTGTCAATCATTCGTCTTTTATCGTACAAACAAAACTAGCTTCAAATATCATACCGCAGCAAACGCATCGCTGCAAAGAGCATTTCCCTAAGCATTTCGTATCATAAATAAAATCCTTACAAAGCAGCCTGACAACAAATAAATCCCACACAAAAGCTCTCTGTGCCGTAGCTCTCTTCATAACCACCAAAAACCTAATAAAAGCGCTCAATTCTATAACCATAATCGTCCCAGCACTAAGATATCCCAAAAATACAGAAAAAAATGATACCAATACTCATCAGCTCTTGCACATAAGGCTATAACTTATTGCGCATATAAGACCAACTTCGAGCCATTTCCCACAGCTGCAGCCAGTCCCGCATCATCCCGCAGCTGGTTATGCTGTCCTGTGTGCTCATCCTGATAGTAAAACAAAAGATTCGATGAACCTAATCGCTCTTGTATCTTATTCTCCAGCTGCTCGTAGGCTATACCCACCGGAACTCGAATCGCAATCAAGTCTTCTTGATAGAAAACTTTGACCTTCAAAAATCCATTACTACCTTGTGTCTGTCGCAATGAAGTGATCACAGAGCCATCGCTCATCGTGCTCGGATTGCGCTCCATCTCAATATCATGCCCAATGCCCGCTAAACTGCTCGTTACGCTATGCGTATAGCCCTCCGTTATACCCGACGCACTATTACTAGGAGACATCGCATATGGTGATTGGCCTGCGGCATGGTTGAAATTTGCATTGTTCGCAATAGCGTCAACCATTGGTGGTTGTTGGTGCATTTGTGTGTTACTGAGCTGTTGATCCAGAGTCGCTGTCGAGGAAGCCGCTCCCACACTGCTCGCACGCGCTGTATTGACACTCGATTGCCGCACTTGATCTTGTTGCATATGCAAATGCATCTGCGGCTGTGGTAAGCTTGATGCAGGCTGCGCTGACTCTACATCGCCCTCGCGCATCGCAAATAATCCTTTCACTAACAAACTTCTAGAAATATAAGCGGGCAGCATCACTAGCTTGCGCACATACTCGTCCAAATTCACTCGTCGTTGGCTTGAAATCGAATCATTAACATATGTCACAGGGCCAGGTATAAATGGTAGTATTCGCTGTCGTCCTGTTCGTCCTGCTTCTTCAGGAAATTCGTCTAGAAGTCTGATTTGAAAATCGTAAAAGTCCTCGTAATACCGGCACAAATTTCTAAATGTACCGTCTTCCATCTCGGCAACAAGCAAATACCAATATCTTCCATTGTCAAACGAAAACTGATCTACAGATGCACTCACCACGAAATGCTCATACGAGATCTCAGAGGCTGATTGTGATAATCGATCTCCATAGGTGCTGCTCTGGTGAGATGCGTATGACTGTGCAGCGTACGACACCGGACCAGAGGTTTGCCTACTCTGAGCTGAGTAGCGTGCCAGTGTTGCCTGTGGCTGTTGATATAGTGACATCTGCTGGAACCGACCATAGGGCAGACCTGAGTCATCTTCAAATTTTCCTAGTGGAATACTGCTGGCCTTATATTCTGATGTCCGCTTTTTCCACTCCTCGACTTTTGGTACACCCGACCGCAAAATTGCTTCTGTGACATTCTCAATAGGTCGGCCAGTAGCCATATCTCTAATCTCAATAAATGATATCGGGATTAGTCCTGGACCTCCAAGACGCCCGATTGGTTTTGCTACAAACCACTCATGATTCGATTGTGCAACAATTATAACCGCATCGCCTTCTCTTGCTTGCAACTCATCCGGTCGTTCAGCCACAAAATCATACTGAACCACTCCGTACAATGGCTGATAATTCTTTCGTCCTGATGATGATGACGACGCCGATGACATCATATCGCTTTCTCTATTCGTGGCCGATGACGAGGCAATCGACGCCCCGGACGCCATCTTTCCATCTCTTATACTGCTATCTGAGCTACCCCGAACGTTTCTGCCGAGCACCTCAAAGTAAGAGACGGGGACCATTCCGCGCGTGTTTGTCGAGGGGTTACTCGCTTCGTACCAATCTGGATCATTCTCACTACCGACAACATGAAAGAAATCGCCTTTACTAAATGAAAGCTCCTCTGGAGATGTGCCTTCATAGTCGTGTATCGCTCGAATAACCTATATTAGAGAAAATAGTAAAGTCAGATCAAGGTCCGTCGTATTAGTGCAGCGCGAGAGGAGATGGCAGCTGATTCCAGGTAAGATTATCTGAGAAGACAAATCATGGGCCTTGTAAAAAAAAGCAAACAGTAGATTCCAACGCAATTCCGTATTCACGCAATAAAAGTAAGGACGCCATAATATACCTTCTTCGGTGGCAGTATCGCTGCAGCACTTGTCTGGCGAACCGCCGACTGACGGGATCCAGCTGATGAGTACGACGATGTTTTTTCACCCTTGAGCGATCGCCGCAAGCCCTGCAAACACGCCATATTAGTAACCGTAAACACATCCTATACAGCTGCTGGGCTCCTCATTTCTTGCCTGCGTAAGAGAGAAGGAAAAGGGGGGGGGGTGGTCGAGTATGTGGAGGTGTTCACGCTCCAGCGGCGCGGCTCCAGGAACAATAGTAACTCTCGTCCCCTCAATTCGCGGGACAACAGCGCAGAAAGAGGCCCACATGGTACTAAAAAGAAGAGCAACAAATACAAACCTTGATCATGATGCTGGAAGGGGAGAATAAGGCTGGGGCAGACGTGGACTGAGGATGGGATTTGCTGGAGAGTTTGAAACCGAATAGGGAGACAGGCCGGTGGACTATTAGAACTTGCACACAGTGTTTGAAAGGGGTTAAGAAACCTGGGTAAAGGGTTACCCGGACTGGGCGCCGATGCGGTCAAGTTAGACAGGATACTAGTTTAGTTGATTCCATTGAAGGGATTTATTTGTAGTTGTTGGATTTATTTATGATTGGGAGTGTGAGATGTAAACAGCGTCATGCAAGTGCTCGTTTGGGGTCTTGTTTTGGGTAGCCACGCACGCTTCACAACTAACACAGGGGCATATAGCTATGCCGCCTAACTTTCTTCGAACTATTCACATTCTTGCGCAGAAGCACTAACTTACATACATGTAGTAACAAACACACCATAAAATGACAATAAGCAATCCATAACACCAAAAATGCCAAAAGTGCAGCTGTCAAAACATAATCTCATCTCTCGAAATCGGATCCGTACTGTTCAAAATTAGATTGTCATTAGTCTAGATCTGACCTTTGATATCAATCTTCTTAAATGCCGCCATTCGATTGTACATAACCACAGGATATGCCTCTTTTGTCCGTAGACGACGAGTATCTGAATTGAAATATTCCAGTAGTGAGTTTTTCTGCAGAAATTCTAAACATTCTTCTTCCTGCTCAAACGCCGCTTCAACAGTAAGATATCGTAAATCTATCTCGGGTCGGAATCTACTCAAAACCGTTAGCTATCTTTCAACAATCCTCATAAAAATAAGATGCGACACACGCTTTGCAAATAATCTCCAGAGCAAGAAGTCTCTCGCGGTCAATAAATGAATCCATAACATAGCCACCCATATTTGGCGCATTCATATACAACTTCATAAGCGTATGATAATCTGAATCCATGAGAGAATTTCGGACTGCGAGTGCATGGGCAACAGCTTCGTCTTCCTTTTCCTTGTCTGTTAGTTCAATTAGTAGTTCATTCATGTCGCTCTGATTTCTGGTATGCAGTAAGTACAGAATGCGATATGCCAAAAACTCTTGTGGGTGTCCCGGAATTCCCATCGCAAATAGTGTTCTGAGCTGAGTTTGACATTGGTTATATTCGCCCAAATCACCACGCTCGAGAGCGATCCGTGCGTGGATCTCGTATACGTTTACAGTAAACTCGTTTTGAATTCTCTGGACGGTAAGATCTTGTCGCATTGATTTAAACTGGTCACAAATATAAGCGTAGTTTTGCTCTTGGCGCCATTTGCTCTTTAGCAGTTCGAGGGTTTGCTTGAGAACTGGCAGGGGACGTACTGAATCAGGATCAGGAGCAGACGTCAAACGCAAATAACGTTTCTCCAGTTTTTGGCTCCGTCCAACAAACTCTTCAGGAAGGGCATCCTAGAAATAATCAGTACATATACATAGTATGATTGTAATTTGTAGATACTAACCGACATATAGATATCGTCAGCTGCAACTATGGGAGGCGTAGACGACGTTCGAGCCCTTTCAGCTTCAACCTGGAATCTTCGAGCTCGATCTGCTTTTTTGGCGACATCATCTTCTGTCATTGTGAATTTTGAATCAACCGTAGTTCTGTAGGAAAATAAAATTAGCTTAGCTCACCCGATTCATCTTCATTATGACTGCTCACTTTTTCTTCTTGTTTGATACCGACACTAGAATCGACGGCGACGACGAACGCGAAGACTCTTGCGGCGGCTGATCCCATTTTGCTGATCTCTTGGCCGCTTTCGCAGTCATTGTTGGCACCGTCGGTGGCGGCGGTTCGTAGGACGCATCCTGCATGTCAGTATAATTATTCACTTTCTTTTTATCCTTCCTTAATGCCTCTAATCTGTCCTCTTCCTCTTCTTCCTCCGCTAACGGAAGTGGCTGATTGCTCCAATCTATGCTCCATACTGTGTCAGACTCTACAGCAGAGCTGATAATTTTCTTCAAATTTGTCTCCATCATGGGCCGTTGCGATGGAGAGAACGACGTAAAACATCTTCCAACATATTCCTTTAAAGACGCAGGCCATCCCTCCGGATTTGAAGCTGATGATTGCGAATTTGAAGAGGATGATGATGAAGCTGAACTTGAAGCTCCCGGAAATGAAGATTGACTCAAAGTTGATGGGGTCTTGACTTTGGGAACCGTTGCACTGTTTTTGATCGATTTACTAACAGTCACGGTCCCGAACGCCGGCTTGCCTATGCACGTATAGCAGTTAGCAGCTATATATTTTCAAAGACGATAATATCAGATTAAATATCTCACCGAATTTAGATCGCGACCACGGCGGCGTCGACATCTTCCTTATAAATTACAGAGATCCTTGTTAAGTCTGTAACGAGTCGATACACACCATAAGCTTTAGAACAAATACAGCGCAGAACAGGCACACTATCTAGTATCCAGAATTATCACTACGCACTATCCCGGGTAGTTGAATATATCGCTCTTGTTTACAGAACTGCGCTCCTTGCAACTCAGCTCTCATCTAATGTTCACTTCACGTTATAGTTGATCTAAACCCTTACCTACAAAACTTCTAAGGTTTCAAATAAAGTTCATTGGCTGCCACAGCAACGTGCGGCGAGAATCAAAACATTGCAGATTGTAAACAACCAGCGCGCCTCTCCTGCACAGATCCACCTGTCTCTAGTCAGTTCACTCGATCCCACTGGATACGATAGCCACATATCACTCTGGAATATTACGAATTTAAAAGCCGGATTACTTTGAAGCATCATGTCGCGGAAGAGAGCAGCTAGTGTATTGAGTGTTGACGACGCGAGAGCGTCTACGACCAAACTAAAGGCAACCACGACGAAAGGGAAAAGCGCAAAAGCACCCAAGGCTGCAAAATTTTCGACTTTATCCGCTTTGATTGACAGTTCCGACATGAGCGAAGACGAAGAGGAAAACGTTATTGAAGAAGAGATTGTTCCGAAAGCAAAAAGAGTCAAATCTACATTGTCTACTAAAGTCACAAAGGGATCTGCAGTGAAGCAGTCTGCGGTTAAACAGACAACGAGAGCATCAGCTTCAGCAGTAACTATTGAAGAAGGCGAATCTGAAGATAAAGATGCTGTTGTGGCTGAAAAAGAGAATAATCCAGCTCAATCGGCGCGACGAAAGACGAAGCAGCAACCAGCACCAGCGCCAGTAGCTTCGACGCCTCTAACTACCTCGACAAATAAAACGAATGGTTTACGAACAGCATCTACACTTAAACCGACAGCACGAGTTTCGGCAGTTAAATTGGCCTCAGCAACAAAGAGAGCTGCTACTACGAAAGCTAAGCTTGGCCAGCCTCCAAAACTAGAGCTAGTACCCGAGACTCGCGGATACGAGGATGAGTTGGAGACTGTTGAAGAACAAGACGAGGAAGGGGACTCATCTGAAGCGTACAGACAACTTTTTGCTAAACATGAGGCATTGAAAACACGATTTTCAAAGCTTGCGAATCTCCGTGAATCGGCAGCGGAGGCAGCTCTGAGCTTGTACCGCAGCTCTGCAGAGCGACGATTTGCTGCCGCAGACGAGCTGATCATGGAGCTCCGCAAAGAACTTTCTGAACGTGCTGTAAAGATGAAGCAGATGCAGTCGACAGCACATGAAAGTTCCGAGCATAACGAGACGATCGCTAAACTTGAAGTCACAGTACAAAAGCTGAGCCAGGAGAATAATATGCTGCGCACGAAATTTCTATCGACGAGTAACGCGAATGGCTCAAGCAGTGCTTTGTCAAGCTCATCTCTTGAGAAATTGAAGGAAGATATTATCTCTGACTTGACTGGACTAATTGTACGCGATGTCCGTAAAGAAGGCGATAACGTTGTCTTTGACTGTCTTCAAGCTGGCCGCAATGGTGCGTTCCACTATAAACTCCTGATTCCCGACGCAGGAAATACTTCAGGATCCGGAAACATGAACGGAGCGAGATATGACGATTCGGCGATTACGCTTGTACCAATGCTTGATGAAAAGAGAGATGCAGTGTTGTTGTCGCTGTTGCCGGATTATTTCACCGAGTCGTTAACATTCATGCGGAATGCAACCGCGCAGTGCTATTTGAAAATTTCGCAGGCATTGCAGAAACATGTTGATTAAATTTTGATGTATGACTATTAGTGAATTAATGTTGTATTTTTAGTAATGGCTAGTTTAATATATACCGCTGTTTTGTAACAGTTAATATGATGACATAAATCATTATGTAATTTCGTACGCTCCTCCACAGAGAAACTCATACAGCGTGCAATAACACAGCAATGAGAATAATATACAAGTTAGAGATCGACTAGTCCCTCTTGGTACTCGAAAACAACGAAGTATTGGTAAACATGCTGAAATCTGGTGCGAGACCCGCGGAGACGGCCTGCCGCATTGAGGATCTAGCTCTTGCTCTTTGCGGGAAGACAATTGCAAGAAAATAAAACGCCGCAACAAGGAAAGCCGCAACAGCTGAACCAATGCAATAGCATATAGTTGCAAAAGATGTCACGTCTCTGTCAGTTGATTTGGGGGTACGACCGACGTTGAACCAGCGAGTTGTGAATTGAAATGAAAGTTCATCACCGATGATGACGCGGGTTGTATTTTTCGGGGCAACGGGGTATGCGACCGCCGAAGTAATGTTGATACCAGGAAAAGCATCGACGTATTCGACGATAATGGTGAAGTGGGTTGCGAGGTCAAGATGCGAAGTCTCCAGTTTGCCTTGAACGGAGAAGGATAACGGCGCGAAGAGATTTTCGCTCTCGATCCGAGCTGGGAGCTGACAACTGAGGGGAGCATCTTGATGAACGTAAAGCTGAAATAAATGATACGTTTCATCGAGAAGATCGAATGTACAGCTCTGCGGTTTGTCTGAATCAACGCTAAAGGCAAGTTCAAGAGGTTTGCCGGTCTCTTTGCAGGTTGGGAATGGATCGTAAAGAATCTGTCCAGTTTCTTCGCTCGAGATGTGCTCACCATGCTCAATCTCACGCCGTACACAGCTCACGGGAACTGGGGTAGCCCGTTTAAGTTGATATGGCTTGCCATCAACGATCTTGAGCGCAGGGTAGTTCTTTGGCTTTGCCGACTCCTCAGCAACTTTCTCTTTAACAATCTCTTTGCGAATTTCAACTACCTTGGCCTGTAGTTTCCGCTTCATTTCTCGACCGGATAATGGGGAATCAGGGGATTTTGACGCAACTTTTGGGCTTTCGGGTGTGGCAGCCTGTTCTGGAGTAGGATTGTTCTCAATACCTGACTGCTGCTCCTTAACTGGCTCAGCTTTTTGTTCTGCTACCTTTTCTGGCGCTTGAGCATCATCCACTTTGCTATCAACGCCGTCTTTCTGATTTTCCGTCCGAATCTCAAGTATCTGTACAGTCGACTCAGGCACTATTTGCTCCTCGGTTGGCTTTCCTTTGTTCTCCCGTGCTTCCTCAATTTCTGCAGCAGCAGTGTAGTCTCCCTTGATGATCGCCATTGCAACATCACCGTGAACTTTTGATAAATCTTCTCCTTTTATTTCGCCCTCCTCATGAGAAGGCGGCGTGGTTGATTCAGTCGCGTGAATAAGTTCGCCGTCGTCCAGGAACGCAGGCTCATTAGACTCACGGGTGTTATCTTTGCCTTCAATGTCATCCGCGGAAGGTTCGTGGCCATCGGGAGACTCAATATCGTCCTCAGCAGAAGAATGCTCGGGTCCCTCGTCTTTATTGACTGTTATTCCTGGTTGGAGATCGGCGATCGCGATTGCTGTGGTGGAAAGCAGACCGGCTGATAGCCGTAGGGGCATAAACGACGACGATAAGGGTAATACTGATCTGGCAGTTGTTGAAGCGGAAACTTCTTTAACTATTCCGCTCAACAGTCCCAGAAGGACAATCGCCGCGCTACTCAGACGCATGGCAGCACTGTGAATGGGGAAGTTGAAGTCAGGACCGAGTGAAGGAAAATGGCTGCAGCGCAGAGATTTATGTAGCAAAGAATTTGGCGACTCTGATTCAACACACACTCGCAACTGTACAGATCTGTGCGCTTCCTCGCAAAATATACAATCTGAAATAACCTGACTAAATTGTAGTAAAATCAATTGTAAATTAGTTCCAAGCTGGAGTGCGTATGACAACTGAGAAAACCCAAGTTCGTAGGGACTATATTAAGGCCACAGAGGATAAAGGAGCACGTGACCACTTAAACACCTTAATTCGATTTCTGGTTTTGGCGAAGTAGGATGAAAGGTTTGCGTTCACGATTCTCAATAGCGACGACAGCGACTGATTCACACACAACCGCAGACCAAACAGGATAATTAGAATAACCAATATCAAAAGAGTGATGAAATACACAGCACCACATAGATCTGCTGCGATGCAGACTTCGCGATTTTTGAAGGTGACTGGACTACTCCCCCGCACCGGGGCCTCAAGACCGATTGCGTATAGAACTGGTGACTACTTTGCATCGGGAAGCAGCAAGTGCGGGTTTTCACAAATGAGAATGTATGTGTTGATACAACGTCCAAGCAGCAGACGAACCGGCTTACTACAATTAAGCTCTGTTCTGATGGAGAGCTCGAAGAAGCCGATGGTGAGGAGACATGATCGTAGCTCGATCAGATCCTACGCGACAAACACTACAACTGGAGAGTATAAAGCGCCCAAGCCGAGCTTTGTGCAGACATCGGCGAGAATTGTTGCACGATCTACTTCGTTTTTGTTTTATTGCGCTGTGGTTGGCGCCGGTATTGGTTTCACAGTGAGTTCCGTATTTTCTGAGCTTGATATTTCGTTACTGACAGATGATAAAGGGACTGGCTGGGTACTATTTTGTCACAACTCTGCTCTTACCAAGCAGCGATATCCAGCTTCAAAACAAAGCCGAGAGCATGATCTCTTTGAACCCGGAATGTCAAGCTGCGTTGGGCTCACGCCTCTCGTTCTACGGAGACTCCTCAGTTAACAAGTGGTCACGCAACCGACCCGTGGCAACGAATCGTGGAATTGATCAGTATGGTGTTGAGCATTTGTGGATGCGGTTTTACGTTATGGGCGATAAAAAAGTCGAAGGAACCGTACAGGCTGAGCTGTTAAGACCGAAGGGTTCTTACAACTTTGACTTTAAATTTTTGACTGTACAAGTCGGCAGTAAGTTTTTTCTGCACGTATACTTTATTTTTGAGTGAACAATGCTAACTTATATAGATAAACGGATTGCCATAATAGAAGACCCGGCTCTAGTCAAGAAACAGCGCAAGGCTGCTGGAAACGGACCTGGTCTGGAGTTTATGGGTATCCGTATCTGGCCCTTAAAATAGTTTGGATACGAAGAAATGCATTTTTCTAGTATTTGAGAAGATGAAATTGTAGCGCAATGCAACTCTTTTTCTACTATTACGTGTGACACCAGCATCATGATAGAGACCAGAGTCATAACATATTACCAAGCACAGCTATAGCTATTGCATAAGATATTACGTATTAGAGTAGCCCCAACCCGCAGACAAGGAGCCACAGAAGCGACGGGAAGGTTCTTGTACCAGTCAGCACTGCTCGGCGGCGAGCTTACGGAGCAGTTACCATCGTGACTAGTTGTCTGCAGGTTGGATATAAAAGGAGCCAAGGTGGCAAGGCAGGATCCTGTCAGGCATTAGATTTTATTAACACGTGTAGAGCAGAGGATCATGGCTGCTACAAAGGACGGATTACTGAATGTGGGAGAACACTGTGCGTTGAACTCGTGTCATAAACTGGACTTCCTTCCGTATGTTGATTGTTGACATTGGGAAGATACGAAATGATAGTTGGACTAACAGAATGAAATAGATTTAAATGCGAGGACTGTGGAGGAAAGTATTGTATTGACCACCGCCATCCAACGTCTCACGACTGCAAGCCCCTAAAGTCGACGGTATCTTCAGCTTCTGCTTCCAGTGCGGGGAGACGATTAGGAACAGCTCCCAAATCACAAGAACACGCCATAGATTGCTACGCGAGCTCGTGCACGACTCAGATCAACACCGTTCGCAACCCGGCAACTCGCTGCCCGGTGTGCAACAACCTCACATGCCTGAAGCATAGACTGTCGCACTCCTGTCCCGGTGCTCCGAAGACTACACTAGACAAGGCTGCGACAGCGGCAGAGAAGAAGGCCAGCGCTTTGGCGAAGTTTTCTGAATGGCGTCAACAGTCGAACGCGACAGGTGCAAAAGTGAGTGGTACGTTGTCATCATTTTTGAAGCCAAAGCCATCGCCGTCGGTGGCGGCGACAATGGCACGCGCAAAGGCAACTGCCAGTCTGAAGCAGACTGCGAAAGGAGATGCGAGCGTTGCTGCTGCCAACCGTGTTTACTTATTTGTTGAGAGCGGACTTGAGTTGGGCAAGACTGGTTCTAAAGCCGACATGTTTTTCGGAAAGGACTATCCTATAGGAAAAGTATTAGACAAATCGGCAGCGAAACTACAGGTTGCCAACAAGAATAGCAGCAAGGTGGCAGATGAGGACAGATTGCGGATATTTCATGTCGAGAGTGGGCGAGTGCTGGAGTTTTCGGTAAAGCTGGGCGCATCAGGAGTTAAAGATGGCGATACAATTGTTTTGGTTAAGGGAATTGTAATGCCTAGTTTGTTGCATTAGCGTTGGTTTCAATGCATTGCGTTTCTGTATAATAGGATATTTGTATATAATCATTATTGTTTATCGATTAGAAATTCAATTTGTTTTATCTAATGTGAAAACCAAAGAACGGTCAAATAAAAGTTGCAGTATATAATGTACACAAGCGACTGATTACATTCAGCACTTCCAAAACCCCCCAAAAATACGAGCAAAAACAAAAGCCATTAAGTAATGTACAGCTAATTTACAGTTGAATGATCTGCCGTTGCCTAAAAATAATTCCACTCACGAGAGGGAGATGCGGGCAAGATCAAAACACTTGACGCGCTGGATGAGCTCGTACTGGAAGTCGACAAAGTGGACCAGTCCAGCACAGCCTCGTTTTTGCGGCTGATCTTGCCGTCCATGAGTTCTAATTGAGAATCCGATATAACTGGAATAGCCCCGATTATCATATCGATGTAGTCGAGATATGCCTCTTGTGAGTGGTCTTTCAAGACGGCAGAGTGCGAGATGCAAGTTCCGTCGAGAGCCGAGTCGAGCAGTTTCTCGACATCACAAACGGTGAATGCCTCGCAATGCGAGACATCTAAAGACACAGGAGAGCGATGAGGATGATTTTGATAAGAGATCCAGGACCTGACGGAGCGTGGGTTGACGTCAGAGATGTGGCGCAGGTCGAGAGAGGTAAGGTTGGGTAGTTGCTTAAGCATGCGGCGAATGACGGCGCCTGAGAGCGCGTAGCAGCCTGCAAGCGAAAGACGTTGCAGGTTGGGAAAGTGAGTTGGCAGTAGAGCCGCGGCGGAGTTTGAGAGCGTGCAGTAAGAGAGGTCGAGAGAGGTGAGGGAGGCGCAGAGGAGGTCGTCGTCGAAAACAACTCGTCCGTTTGTGCCGGCGAGCGAGAAGGTCTTGAGGTGAAAGAAGGAAAATGTGGTCTCAAGTTCACAGTGCTCAAGAATTAAAGATTCGAGAGACGAGGAGGAGCTGAGGGTGGAGCTACAGAAGTCGTCGAGAGCTGCGGCAGAGAGACGCGATGGGTTGTGAATTCGTATACTGGCGGTGCCGTTGATGAGACGGGTGCGCAGGGCGGAGGAGCGCAGGTCAGCTCGAGAGGCGGCTGAGAGGTCTACTGCGTGCCAGAGCCGCTTATCGCAAGACACTTCTCGCCACTATTGAGGAGTCAGCATGTGCGCAGGGTACATAGGAAGGCGAAGTACTCACCGAAGAACACACGTCGGAGCACGCGAGCAGCGAGGCCGTGTCGAGACGGGCAAACACGCTGTAGAGCACCTCGTAGGGCACTGAAGCTGCTGAGATGCGCATCGCAGGTGGTATGGCCAGTAATAACAGCGTAGTCAGCAGTTGCAGGCCCGCGAACTGCAGCAATGCCAGGTGTTGAGCGAGCAGGCAGCGGTTTGTTTATCCACAGTACGTCATCGGCAGGCGTCTACACGTGACATATATTACGTGATGTATTACCTAATCAGACGCGCGTTCTGGCGCGCTGCGGACTCTGCAACGGCGATGGGTTCTAAAAATGGCAGCGCGGCGCGTAGGGTTTGCGGGTGTTTTGTTGGCAGCTGCGGGGACGCGGACGATGACGCAGGACGTTGTTTGATCGTGTTTTGAGGCGGAGCAGGTGAGAATAGCAGAAACAGGCACTGAGCAGCGCAGCAGAAAAGGCGGGCATGGAGGCCGAGTCACAGTGCACTGTTGTGGGTGCGATAACACCCAAGTATGAGGGTGCAACGCTCCGTCCATGTGCACCCACAACAGCACACAACCATCATCGCCTTCCCTGCTCTGCGACGCACAAAGAACATCGTCTTCGTCCGCACAGCGCAAGCGCACTCGCTCGTCCACGTCAGCCCGGCTCGTCTTCGCCAGCCTGCGCTTCTCCGTTCTACCCCGGCGGTCTTCGTACGTCTCCTCTGCTTTTGCTTCTTCTTCTCCTCCTTCTCTTCTTCCCCAGCGGCAGCCCTCTCGTTGTACTCCCGCCCGCTCCTTCTTCGTCACTAACAATAATGCCAGACCGTCCCTTCCAGCGGACCTCCCCTGCGCGGCCCAGATCATCCTCCTCCTCGACCTGCTCGTCGCTCTTCTCGTTCAGCTCGACCTCGACGACCCTCACCGTCCCTGCCTCTGCTCCCGCGCTCGCGCTCATGGCGACCCTGTCTGCCTCTCGCGACCACATCGCCGCACCTGCGCCTCCTCCACCGGCCTCTCCGCCCAAGGCCAAGCGCAGCTGGTGGCACCGTCTTCGCCATTCCCGCCATGTCTCCTCCTCCGCCATCCCGTCCCAGAATCACAGCTTCCAGAACCAGCTCTATCCTCAGTCAAGCAACACTGCCTCGGACTCTGCCTCCACCGCAACTGCCAACGCTGCTTGGACCTCGACCTCTGGCCGCCCGCTGGAGTACGACGCAGATCTATACATTTTCGGCCAGCCCCTCGAGCTCGCGGTCAAGCGATCTTGCGCTGTCGTCGCCGTCCGCACCCACCACTCGCTGATCCAGTACGGGCCTCTTCCCGTCATCGTAGCTATCTGTGGCATGTATCTCCAGCAAAATGGTAAGTATACCTCTCGATCTGCCTCTCGCTTGTCCGGCCCTTCTCATGTTAACACACTACTCTAGCTATCAACACCCAAGGCATTTTCCGTCTCAGCGGCTCCGCCAAGCGCGTCCGTCAACTCCAACAAATCTTTGCCTCCCCGCCAGACTTTGGTACTCAGATCTCATGGCAAGGATACACCATCCACGACGCTGCAAGTGTCTTAAGGCGCTACTTGAATAGCCTCCCCGAACCAATCATCCCACTCGAAAACTACAATGACTTTCGAGCCCCATTCGAGTCTACCGGCCCTGCTACTTCTGCATCATCTGGTTCCTCCGCCCAGCGCAAACGAGTTATAATAGCCGTCATCCAGAAGCTCATTTCCGACCTGCCTGTTGCCAATCGACAGCTACTACTCTACATCCTTGATCTACTTGAACAGTTTGCGCGACACTCCAAAAAGAACCTCATGCCTGCAGCTAATCTCGCCGCTGTCTTTCAACCCTGCATCCTCTCACATCCAACACACGACCAGTCTCCAGAAGAGTACCGCATATCACAGGACTGTCTTGTATTCATGATTGACAACTTCAAGAATTTCAAGCACAGCGACGATTCTGCGCTTGTTTCCGGCGCAACGAGTTACGAGGTTATGGATTCCAGTAGTTACGAGAACGGCATCTCTGGCAGCCTGAGTCGCAGCAGCTCGTTGCGTACCGCTAGACGAGCTCTTAGCTCTGGTGGTAGTTTAGCAAACCTGTTCAGACTTGCTGGAGCATCAGCTACAAAAGACAAAGAGAATGAGAGTTTTATGAAGCGCGTGACCCTTCGACGTGCAAACACAGTACCAAACAACCTCGAGCGTTCCGCACGCTTGTCTTCTGAAGAACAAACCGGCGGTCGACCTTTCAAGCATACCGCTTCAGCATCAGGCACGGCAGTTACAGCAGCCGCTTCTGCCTCAGTCCAGCGACCTTCGCGTTGGTCGATGGGTAGTGGCCATCACAGCAATAGCAATCGAAGCAGTGTAGCCGGTCCGCCAGATTTCCTCACAATGACTACCAAATCGTCAGCGAACGGCAATGCAATTTTTTCAGAGTCGCCGATCCAACGCAGACGCAGCACTCGGAGTAGCAATAGCGTGATGATGGGCCAGTCAACTCGGATACCTCCAGCGTGGAACAGTCCTGCGATACCGACTGGCGAATTTCAGCCTACTCCAGCGCTCTCGTCTGTAGAGACGAGATCAAGCCAGAATACTCCTACGCACTCCTTACAGCACACTCCTGAGCCTTTCCAACGGCCATTTTTTGAAGCATTATCTACACAGCAAGGAGAATCGACGATACCTTCCGTACAGATGCAACAGATACAATCACAGTCCTTGCCACAGCCCTTGTACGACGACAGCGATGTACTGTTTGTCCCTAAACGAACGCCATCGACTTTGAAAAAGCAGGCATACACAGTTGGCACATCCTCACCACAGAATACCCTGGAATCGCCTGCACGTGTTGCTACTACTACTACTACTCCTTCACGGAATCCTCCACAGAACCCGTCAGCACCGATACAGTCAAAAAGACCATTTACTGCTGCTGTTGCTGCGTCACCTGCTGCATCACCAAAGTCTTCGCCAAAGATAGAGTCAACTACAGAGTTTCCTTTTCCTGCACGGTCTTTGCCAGCACAGATTTCGGCTACACAGTCGCCGAAGCCTACAAAGTCACGATTACCGGTATCACCGGCAGCAGGAATCCTACGACGAACGTCACTACAGGCGCGTTCTTCATTATCCTCAGCAACATCATCATCAACGGCAGACAATAAGCAGGCAATTGCGCGAAGATCGATTGATTCGTCAGTTATGTTAGGGTATTCGCCACGACGATCTACAGACCAGCGGTCACATGCGCAAGGGCATGCGAATTCACACACATCGTCACCGAATAGCAAGCCGCGGCGGCAAGGCTCGATGTCTCGTGCGATATTTGGTATTGTGACGCGCCGGCCTGCCTCGATAGCTGATTCTTTACCACCACCTCTACCTCCGCTTTCAGCTAGCAGATACGAGACACCAAGTGCACATAGACATAGTGCGAGTGTGCAGACTCCTCTGCCTTCTTATGCTAGCTCTAGCGTTAGGCCTTCTACGGCGGTCACGAGAAGTCCTGCGCCGAGGAATACCACAGGACAGAATCTAGCTGGAGCATCATCGGGAGCAGGTGCGGCGGCAGCGGCAGCGGCAGCGTTCCATAGACATTCGCAGAGTGTACAGGTGCCCGGCACTGGCACTAATCACCACAACGGTGGTAACAAGTTACGACGGAGAGTGGATTAGGATGTACGCTGATTGGATATGCTTGCTGAGCAGATGAATAAATATGGATGTGTATGATATATGATGGATTGGGTGGTTTTATTTTGTACATAAGTTGTTAGTTGAGGGTGTGGTGATGAAAATACACTCGTTGCTTTCTATGACTACTTTTTTCTTTCCTTTATATCCATGATAATGGAATGGCTTGAATTATAGTACTTTCGTGGATTGAGCTGCGCAGACTCGCAATGCCCGGCTTCTTCCGCAGTGGAACCGAGTTGGTGAGCAGAGAGGCAGTTCGCAGTCCTCGTGCGCTTAAGGTTTAGTTATATAAGAAACAACTTAGTCATACGGAGATGTCCGAATGACGTAATGATCTGCTGAATAGACGCGATGCTTATCGCATCATCGCATCAACACAATCGCGCTGTGCGCAGCTCGTCCTTAATCATATCATCTCTCCCACTGTTCTTGTCTTTTTCTCTTCTTTCCAGTCCCTACGCTCTCCTCGGCGGACCCATGAACACGTACAAAGACTCACCAAGCAAGCGCCACGATGAGGCGCACGGTCACATGCGCCGCATACAGCAGACGCTAAACCCAATCGGGCGCCCTCCACCTTCGTCAGTTTTCCTCTCTGTTTTTCTTCCTTCTCTTGCTCATCCTTGTTCTTATCTTCACCACTTGCTGCTTATCTGCTGCTTTTTTACTCGAATATCACCGAATGTCACAGACTATTCCCGTCAGGAGATCGCTCTCGAGAGCGCGTCGTGGCGTATCGCCCGCAAACAAATACGACTACGCACCAGAATTGTCCGCTGTTGACCCGCTCGCCGCCATCGCCGGATCCCTCGACAACGACACCCACGACACTACGCTCCAGGCAAAAACAGTCTACTCGGCCTCCGCTCAGCTTAGATTTCTTGCTGATTCGGCTGCCGCGAACGCAGAACTGTTCTGGCAGCTGCAGTCCGAGGCCAGGCGATCCCTCGACGATCCGCACACGGCTGCGGTTTCCCCGGCGCCCTCGAACTGCGCTGCGCCGCCTCCCGGATTCGCACTCGTCTACGTTCACGCAGTCAGACCGACAGACACGCTTCCCACAGTGCTTCTCACGTACAAGACAGACGCCACAACCGTCAAGAAGAGCAACCGCCTCTGGGCGAACGACGCAATCCACTCCCGCGCCGCGCTGATGATTCCCGTCGACAGTTGTGTGGTGCCGCTGCACTACCACCTGCGCGCAGAGAAAGGCGCCAAAAGCGAGCACCGAGGCATCCCTGCTGGATCAACGCTCATGGGCTGGGCTGCCGTCGAAGGAGCTGGCAAGCATGTTGAAGTCTGTGCCGTTCCGTGTTCGAGACTAGGCTATTTCCCTGCAAAGATGACAACTCCTGCTGCTGGCGGCGATGTGCAGGCGCGGTTGTCTGTTGATTCCTCGGTATCCAACGCAACATCCACCAGCGAGGCTTCCTCGGTCACCACCATCAACGAATTCGAAGGCAGCAGCACACCCACCGAAACAATCTGCCCTCCGTCCCGCGAGTCAACTGCTATACCCTCGGCTACCTCCGTCAACTCCTCGTCCTCCTCCACTTCGCCAAGCTGGTTCACCAAAGTCGTGCGCGGATTTGCTACCCCAGCTCCCATCTCTTTCAGTGCTTTTCACACCTCCACCGCATCCACCGCCACCACAACCGCATCCACGCCGCGTTCAGTGAGAACCCGTGGCCGATCGCCCCCACCGGCTCTGCACGAGGATTTTGAGATGTTGCCTGAAGAAGAGATTTATCGATAAATTTCATCATTACCGAACTTGGTTTGGGATAGATTCTGTTCTCATCCTTTTTTTTTTCATCTTTCTTTGTTAATGGGCATTTTAGTGTTTTGCATTGGGTTGTGTTTTGCTATTCTTCTTTTTGGCGCTGTACTGGATCGAATTATTGCAGAAAGATATACTTTCTGTTTATTCATGTGATATTTTTGTATGTTTAGTTATGACTTGTAATTCCATTTATTAAATTAAAATCTATATTGTAATTTGATAACACCTGAATGAGTAGAATGTCGTAGTGAGAAAAGACTTACTCCAGCTGTGTTAAACAGGTGGGCAACAGCTTTATCATCATTTACCTAACCAGGATCTATTGTAAACACAACACAGGAAGGGGTTTGTACTGACGCGCCACTCACGCGCTCTAACGCGTTCAGGGTTAGGTCTTACATCACTCATATTCGTCGCGTCTCTCTCTCCTGAGCGCACTCTTTGTTGAGCACCGACACAGATATAACGACATAGAGACTGCTGAGAGGAAGTTATTCCGAGGGATAGACATAATGACACCACCCTCAGCAACACTTGTTGCTGCTACAGCGACTGAACTGGATGACAATACTGCTACAGTACGCAACGAAGAAGAGGAAGCGTACCTTAAGCTCTGCGAGACGATTCTCGACCGTGGCGAGAAGCGACAGGATCGTACAGGCACAGGTACATATTCCTTATTTGCACCTCCACAGATGAGATTTTCGTTACGAGATGGCCAGTTTCCGCTGTTGACGACGAAGCGGGTGTTTCTGCGCGGAATCATTCACGAACTGCTGTGGTTTGTCAAAGGCAGCACATCCTCGCTTGAGCTTAACGAAAAGGGAGTACATATTTGGGATGGAAATGGATCGCGCGAGTTTCTTGACTCAGTTGGACTCTCGCATCGGGAAGTAGGCGATCTCGGTCCCGTCTACGGATTCCAATGGCGCCATTTCGGCGCAGAGTACGTCGACTTCAAGACCGACTATGAAGGACAGGGAGTCGACCAGCTTTCTGAATTGATTGATAAGATCAAGAACAAGCCATATGATCGGAGATTAATCTTGTCTGCCTGGAATCCGGCTGATATGTCGAAAATGGCTCTCCCTCCTTGCCATATGTTTGCCCAGTTTTACGTCTCCCATCCATCATCAACCGACCCCTTGCAACCGGCCGAGCTCTCGTGCTGTCTCTATCAAAGATCTGCTGATATGGGTCTTGGTGTCCCTTTCAATATCGCAAGTTATGCTCTCTTAACTGTCATGATTGCCACAGTCTGTGGTCTCAAGCCGGGCGAATTTATCCACTGCTTGGGTGATGCCCATGTCTACACCGACCACGTCGACGCTATGCGGACTCAAATCGCACGAACACCTCGTGTATTCCCGACATTGAAAATCAAGAGAGATATCATGAATATAGATGAATTTGAGTACGAGGATTTCGAGGTGGTGGGATACAATCCGATGGGTAAAATTGATATGAAGATGTCCGTCTAGAGTCGTCTGATTGGAGTATCTGAAGGGGCGTATGTTTGAGGGATAAGGATGAGCAATTCTTTTTAGCATAGATTGTATTTTGTTTGAGGTATATAATATATAATGGTAACAATTTCATCATATCTGCTTGGATCATTGAAGCAATAGCATGAAACGTATCATATCCTCTGACGTAACGCACTAGTATATCTGATACGTGGCACCAGCTTGAAATACTCTATTCGAGATGTTTTGATTGCACATGCTGCAGTGTGGCCGTAGTCCTCGAACGGTAAAAATTTTCTTTGGGCGTGCAGCAATATGCTATCTAGAAATCATCTCAGAGGATCAGAGCCATTCGCGGGCCAAGCCCAGTTGCCTTTCATTTCGCAAATACTTCCTGCTATTGGCTCTGCCATTGCTTTTTCACTTTGTGCATCTTGAGTTACAACATATCACCGCGTATAGCCTAGACAATTTGTTTGCTCTGTTCGTGGTCATATATTAGAACCTACTCTGGTAGTAACAACAAGAATCATAGACTTGTATAGCAAATGCCCTCATCCCTTCGAGCCGTTAAGTTGGTTTTCTACTCGGCATCCGATGAAACCTCCAGCTATAAACACATTATCGCAGATCACAGTTTTTTTAAGCAAGAAGAATCTAGCGGACCATTAGAATAACAACTACGCTGAAGCCTTGAACTTTTCAATATGCGAGCCAGTGCAAATGTTGCCGTAATGTCTTCAACTACCTTTAGAATCCACAGCTGGAAGCCACTCAGCCATTGGCTTTGGTCATTAACCAAAGGGACAGATCATCTGCGCTGCAATTGAGTTTCTAAATCAGGCAGACCGTAAACAATCAGGTTTTCGTCGGAATCAGTAACCTGATTATAATATTCAACATGGCGTTTGGCTGGTCTAGATCAAAATTAGTATAATGCGAATGTAGAGTTGCTTGGGCTCAGTCGACTGCGTCTAGTCTAATAGAGCCGTACGCCTACGCACAGAGGCCAGAGCCAGCACAAACCAGGCGCATAGTATATAAATCATGAAACATCTCAAGCGCAGAAAAATTTAGCTTGTCCAAGCAAATTACAGCAGTAAGGTACCCTAATTAATTAATACTGCGATGTAGTCTAAGCAGCTCATGATTCGTTGATTTCGTGCAAGCTTCTTTGCGCGCCCGGTTCGTTTAATAGAAACAGCGCTAGGATCTTGGCATTATCTTCATAAGCTATTCTGATATGTGGTAGAAGTTAGATTAAAGGAAAGTTGCGAGAAGCGAGAAGAGAGAAAGAGAACTTACGAAGATGACTGATTGGCTGCTCTCGCTTGGTCTAGAATAATGCTGTTCTGACTCGAGAGCTGGGGAATCTCTAGCCCTGGCCTGACGAGGGCGCACACACTATGAACATCTGAATCATTCAGCCAACTAACACCCAGACCCCGCAGACTAAACTAGGAAGCAATCATTTTTTAACGAGAAGCCACGTATATAAAAGTCAATGTGTTGGATTAATTGGTGTTGAAATTCGGATGGCTTGCGCTCTAGATGCTCTGTGATATCATGTAATGTACGCCTGTAAGTCAATCAAACTTCACTTTATTGAACCGAATTGCTCTGTCTATCTCCTTACACTGGCCGTGATCTTGATTCTACGTGCAAGCTGAAAGATAATCCTATATACTATGGCGACCAATGGCTTCATCAGAGTAAAAATATATATAACTAGTGAGCTACTAGATGGGGCAATTGGCAGTTGAGTAGTATCTCTAATTTATCAGAAGTTGTTACAGTTCGAGGCTCATCAGCTACAGCACGACATGATTACCATCTCCATACAGAAATGGATTCGACTAACATATCCATGCCGATACGGAGTAAATACAAAGTAATCTAATAGAAAATTTTTGGGATCTAGACTTTTTTATTGTAAGACTGTGTAAAAACAATTTCGACGGGAGTCTGGATATCTGAAATCAGCGGAAACCAAAAACTGCGCTAGGGACGATAACACACCCAGGCGAGTCTATAAATATATCAGACAATAAAAATAAACAAGCATAGTTTATTATCAATATACTACAATAAGCTATATTAAAAATCAGCAAAGGCTAAAGAAAGAGAGAGAGAAGAGGGGGGGGAAGGAGATTAAACACAAGAAGCACTTTAGAAACGGGCCAAACTCGCTTCTACTTAGTACCATGCTCATGTAATTCCCGTTACTACCAGTTGAATGCTATTGTAAAGATATAGTTTTAAATATAAAATAAACTATTGAAATAAAGAAAAAAGTAGAATATTGCTTGGACGGGAAGATCGCGCGACCTAGATAGGTTATATTGTTGTAAGCAATCAACACATTTTCATAAGGATACTGCCCCAACGACTCATAACTATGACGAAGCAGTAAAGCGTAGTGGAAAGTTAGACTAAGTATTGAAATAAATGCAGCATATCTTGAAACTCGACAGATAATGGAATATTTGCTGACAGAGAGGATACTACACGCTTTAGAAAGAACCGCATACAAGCGAATAGTATATTTTTATAGCACGTATCCCGGCTCGTAAGATATGTAAAAAAGTACATATCGTAGAAATATCAAAAACTACGCGAAAAATAAGTATCATAAACAGGTGAACCGAGAAAGGAAGTCGTCGTGCAACGGTAACAGCCGAATGCTGAGAATCAGTCAATAAGAACGCAGTAGTTACAAATTTCGCGATTGCAACTGCGCAAGACAAACGTTGATTCATCCAAAAGCTTCAATATATTTTTATTATATAAGTTGGTCCTTGGAATATTTTGAGTGTATAGTGACCGCTTCAAATACTGCAACAGAGAGCAGCGGCATTAGAGCCAGCATACCAAATAGCACGCAGGATATGCAGCAGAAGACAGAGAGGATTTGTTTTTTTTAGCGATAAAGAAGGGTCCAAGCAAAAGTCTGTTTGAAAAAGTACGATAACACACAAGGCGCGGGACCCCATAGCATAGATGGACGATTCCCGTTAGAATGCGTAACGGGTGCTTCTTCGTGTTTGGTCTCCTTTCACTTGAGCTGTCCAGAATGACACTTCGGATGCCGGCCGAAGCTGTGATTGAAGCAGAAACTTGCCATAACGACAAAAGTGAACAGGATCATGATATGAAAGGCACAGAAAAAAAAACACGAAATATAGTTGACACGTACAGCGACAGCATTCCCCACACAAATTGGAGCATCATCGCATGCAGCAGCTGGCTTGAGTTTTGAGTTCCCGTCTTTATGTTTTAGGTTTTATTTTTTGAGTTTATGATTAACATTTTTGATTAAGGTTGTTGATTAAGCAAATTCAGGATTAAGTTAAACTTAGAGTTCTGGGTGAATCAGATTACAAGAAGTTTGAGGTGCATGAAATGGACCAGATCGTGTAACGGAATGAAGGTTAACATTAGGGGACTATCTAAAATCAGGCAAGAAATGGCACAACAAGAGGCGAGGACACGCCTAAAAATGATTGATTGTGAGAGATCACGGATTGGACTCAGAAAATGCACAGTTCTAGCTGGCCAATTGGCGTGCATGGGAGAAGCGAGAAGGCGGAAGTGGCCCTAATGAACTGTGGCCCACGAAGGCCTAGCCCCTGTGTCGCCAGTCTCTTGCAACCGCAGCTCATATCGGATCATTTAATTAATAGCATCTTTTGTGCTCAAACTGAACTCACTGTTCTTGTAAGTGCCTTTAACGTATGGCGAAAATAATATGCGAAGATGCAAAGAGCACCTTACTCAAGAACAGTGATTGCCTATCAAAGTAAAACCGCACACACAGGCAAGTTGCCAAGAGAGCTTAGAGACTAAGTGTGAAATGTTTGCTCAGCAGACCGCTCCTAGACCTCAACCCACCTTGCAGCAGAGCTTTTTTTATATATCGTGATGTTTAGCTTGAGAGGACCGCATGGTAAATGTATCTCGTGAATGTATCCTGGGTTCTGCTGTGCTTCAAAAACTGGACCCCTGTAGCTATGACAGCACATCAAACTGCAGTCTCTGTGGATAGACTCAATGCTCGGAGTGGACGGTAAACCAGACGACCATTTCTCTCCATTCTTCTGAGCGGTCTAGACTCCACAGCAGCGCTTTCGCCTGGATCGCTGGGACCTTTGCGCTTTGTTTATCTTCCTCGCAGTACAGACTGCTCCACTTTGCAGCGCTTCTCTTAGCGAAAGCCAAGCATGTAGTCTCAGTAACGTCTGCCTTCGCGCTCAGCTAGATCCAAGAGCGAACACCAAAGCTCGCTGGCTTTCCGCTAGACCGCTCGGTTGCAGAATTAGTCTTTTAACTCTAAGTATGATGGTTTCAATTTGGCTTTAGGGTCAGCTCGGCAGTCCGGACCGTATTCCGTATCCTTTGTCTACTCAACGGGCACCCCAGGAAGAGATGAGGCAGTTTATTTCGCCAAGCCGCATTGCAATTGGGTGTATTTACTGCAAAAAGACGTAGCAATTTTACAGCAGAAATGCAGCAACTGAGCCGCCCAGGATCTTCGGCAGCTGCTGCGCGCACTGTGAATAAAGTAGAGTGCGTAGAGGGCACCAGGCAGCTTGGCGTCCTCCGTATCATTTGATTGTTCATGATCGCATACAATTCGAGTTTTAAAGGAGCAAAAACAAAACGAGACGCACTACATACACTCTGCCTGGCTTTTTTGCCTCATTTTGCTTGGTTATGTACTCTGCCCTTCTCTGCCTGGTTCCATCGACCCGCTTAGTGCTCACCAGTTGGGCTCCGCTTTCATTCTGGATCATTGCCAACGCAGCTTTTCGATGTCATTCCCATTGCCTTTGTGTATTCCTCCGCATGGGCTCGACCTCTCCTCCATGGACTCACTGTCCTGCACTCACGAAGTAAAATACTCTCTCCGCCACACAGTCCAGTCGAGACTGTTTTCACTGGCCGCGCCCATGGAGAGCCGCACATTTCGTGGCTTCTCTGCCTGCGAGCCCTGCGCGTACAAATCTATGATCGCCTGTTCGGCCCAGTTGGCGCCACAAATTGCAGCCAGTACCCGACTCGAGACCCGGTCGGTCAAGTCGCCCTAATGTGCTATTTGTCGTCTAGAAATCTGCCTCTTACTTCTGCCATTTTCACAGCTGCTTACTGGCTATGTGCGTTGCTGCCAACTGTCAGCGCTCCAGGCCGAACGAACGTCTGCTGTTTCTCGGCCCTCGTTGGATTTTCCTCGTCCTATCTCTAATTCTTTGTCCTGGATCCTTGGCGTAGCTTGCTTGTGTTAACTTCTAAGTTTGAACAGATCTTCCTAGGAATGCATTCGGATAGAGTGTACCTGCGCACAGTCATAATCAGATTAACCTTCACTAGCGAGTCTCCTCTGCTCCACAAGCTTCAAGGCCCTATATTCAGCGTCGTAGGCCGCCGAAACACTCGGAATTAAACATATCCTGATACATGTCTAGACCTAACTTTGTCTCGCTTTGCTTCTTTGCTTGGCTTGGTATTGCCTCGTGCGCTTTCGTTTCTATATGCCAAGCGCCTCGGCCTTGTCTCTCATGACTCTCTCTCTTCACCTGCTCCCGTTCCGTCTGCCTACCTCTCGAGCTGGAGAGCAGCCACCTAGCTGGCTTTTTTTAGCACTCTTCATCACATATCGTCTGAGTACCCAGGTCTATACATCTGCCGCTGATCCTTTATAATATCCCGTTTCTCTTCGCCCAATTCCTCGCTTCACCTTCTGTTACTCTCTGTCTCTCCTTCCTCTCCCTATCTTTTTTGATTTAAAGATGAGAGTTTCGACTGCTGCTATCATTTCATCCGTTGCAGCCTTCACGCAGTTCGCTGCCGCAGCGGGTGGTACCACCATTGCTTGCGTGTCTGTCTGCTCCAGTTTCGTCACGGGCCTCAACTCGACCAGTGGTTGCTTGCAGTCTACTTCCGCTCAGTCTACCGGCAAAGGACACAGGCTCGAGAAGCGTCGTAAGAACAAAAACAGCACCGGTACTCTCAATTACAGCTGTGCTTGTGCCGATAATGTCTACCAGGGCTCCATGGCTCTCTGCATCAACAAGTGTCACTCTGACCAGCAAACTGCTACTTGGGAATACTGGTTAGCTGACTGCTCTACTGAAACTAGCGACAAGGTTATTCCTTCTGATTCGTACGACTACTTCTTGAGTTTGGCCGAGGAAGATTATGTTGTTGAGGGTCAATACAAGAAGAACCCCTCCGTTCCGGTCATGATCAACTCAACAACCTTCGACCTTCCTTACAGAGCTGCTGATGCCAATATGCGTAACATGAAGGACTCTGTCATTTACGGGTAATTAACTTTCCTCCTGTGGTGTACCCCGACTTCATCGATGCTGACATTGCAACAAAGTAACGTCTTCCTTCTCTACTGGGGTTTCTTCATGTGCATTTCTTTTCTCAACAATGCTTTCAACCGTCTTCTCAAAGTCGAGCGTGGACCTACCTACAAACTTGTCACTCTCTTCCGCAAGCACTTTATACTTCCCACTACCTTCGGCGGCAAGGCCGCCGAGGCTAACACTTTATTTGGTATCAAGGTCAATGTCACCCCGGTCAGGTGGATGTACTTCCTTGTTGCTGTTTACAGTGCGCTCAATCTTATTTTCCTCTGGCCCCAGGTCGATGTGTTTGAGAACAACCCGTCGTTCACCAGCAAGAGTGCCCAGTGGGCTCGTTACATTGGTGATCGTTCCGCCATTTTCTGCACCGTCATGATTCCATCCTTGTACCTCTTTGCTGGACGTAACAACATCTTGATTTATTTCTCTGGCTGGTCTTACAGCACCTTCAACATTATTCACAGATGGACTGGACGCGTAAGTACTGTGTCTATTTTTTTAATTTTCGCTTTTACTAACTAGCTATGGATATAGTGGATGTTCATTCAGTCCGCTCTTCACGGTCTTGGATACTCTGTAAGATACCTTTACAACGGTGGACGCGCTCAGTACCTTCAGTCTACCTGGGGAAAGCCGAGCATTGTCTGGGGTATTATTGCTACTATCCTGGCCTCTGCTATGATGTTCCAGGGCGCCTACCCTTTGCGTCACCACTTCTACGAGATATTCAAGGTTGTCCATGTTGCTTTGGCTGCCGTCTTTATGGCTTACGCCTTCCTTCATGTTCAGAAGTACAACCATTACCAGTGGATGTTCTTGACTTACCTCAAGGCTGCTATTGGTCTCTGGATTGCTGACCACGCTCTTCGTATTGTCCGCATTCTCTGTACCGGTCTTTTCAGCACTGGCTCCGTTCAAGTCATTGGAGATGCCGCTGTTATCCGCGTCAAGCCTCTCATCCCCTTTACTCCCAAGCCTGGTCAGTACGCTTTCCTTTACTTCATGCGCCATAATATTTGGGAATCGCACCCTTTCTCGGTTGTTGGCAAACACAACGGAGAGTACGTCTTCGTCGCTAAGATGCAGAATGGTATGACCCGCAAGCTTCACAAGCTTGTCTCCAATTCCGAAAACAACACCCGTCGCATGAATATCTGGGTTGAGGGATTCTACGGAGAGTCCGCCGCTGTTTATCGTTACGATACTGTTCTTTTGATGGCTGGTGGTATTGGTATAACAGCTGTCATTGGATACGCCCAGCAGATGGCCAACCAGCCCCGTGATGGCCAGCATGTGATTCTTTATTGGATTGTCCGTGAGGAGGAGAACCTCGGATGGATAAAGCCCCAGCTCGATGAGCTTGCGGCCAATGGCCGTGTCGATGTTCGCATTTTCGTCACCCGTGGTTCTGGTGATAAGCAGCAGACTCAGCTTATTACTGACAAGCCCCCTTCCTTCAGCTCTTCCTCTGCTTTTGACTCTGACTTTGAAAAGGCTCCTTCCGTCATGTCTGGTGTTTCGTGGAGCGACAACATCAACTACGGCATGCGTCCTGACCTCGAGGCTGTTATCGCTGGTACTATCCGTGATGCTCCTTCTAGCACTGCTGTCCTCATGTGTGGTCCTGGATTCATGACCGACACTGTCCGCAACTCTGTTGCTGCTAACGTTGAGAAGGGCGTCGGTCGTGTTGAGTACTTTGAAGAAGTGTTCGCATGGGCTTAAACGTTTTCCTTTTTTTTGTTTTTTTTTGAAAGATTTCATTTGTTCGCTTAGCTGTGTTTTCTGTGTAGTTTGATTTGATGTGTGGAAGTCTGTTTTCACAATTTTGTTATCTTCACTTCTTGATAGAAATGACTGTTTTCGTGGTATGATTTGGTTAGGATTCTATATTTGGTTTAATTCATTTGGTTTTCTATTACATGGGCAGCACTAATTTATTTTTCTTTGAAAAGAAAAAAAAAGATTAATTGGAAGTTGGGCGGATTGCAGGTATATTGATTATCGGTAATTACGCCAAGTGCTCGCAACTTTAGAGCTGATATTTAAATCTTAAGGTGTCGAAGACTGAGCTTGAAATAGAGTAAAAAGCTTGTAAAATAAGCTCCAAGTTAAATTAGAGCGCAGTTTTAGTATGGTGATTTGGTAGGTGTTTGAGAATTTGTAGCGTTGCTTGTCTGGACAAGCAAAGTAGAAAAAGGCTCGCGTATGCATTCGACCAGAGAAGTCAGTCTAGGCGGATCCAAAACAGCACTTTGCCATATTCGTAAAAATTAGAAGTACGATCAATGCATTATTTCTCTTTTTCTATATCTATTCCAATATGTTTTATTTGTATTGTGTATTGTCGTTTATCGGAATACTGGCCCCTCATGTCTGGAGCAGTTTCGGGTGATAAGAGTAATTGTCGTTTTTGTATTGATGTGTTGTAGTAGCTCTCTTGGGCGTATGCTGTTTCTGACTCCGTGCGCGCTTGCTGTCTTTGCTTGCTTTATAAAGCTGTTTACAATTTCGCGAGATAGTTCTTTTTACGGAAGTGGTTGGTTGCCAAGGCGACCTAGATTTATCTATCAGGCCGCACAAAATGCGGCTGTTTGTTTACTTTAGGGTACGGGTGCTTCTACTGTTTACTTTCGCGACTTTGGCAGTCTGCATTGAGAGGACACAACGTGACGCCGCAGCCCATTTGCTCCTCTGATCCAAGGCCGTCATTCATTTATCCCGTTTTATCATCTAGAAGCAATTAGCCATCACCTTCAATTTCATCTTATCAGCTTACCCAGTTGAAGAAGCAGCCTCTCCCTGAAGGATTATTTTTTGTTGAAGATTTTAGTCGCTTTGTTGTCTAAAAACTGCATTGTTAGACAATGTTTGGTCGACTGACAGGACCAGACAATGGTTCACCATCAAAACGGCAAGGCAGTCCACTTCGGAATAGTACGAGACCAGATGACCTCGAACCTTTAACCGCTTCAGCTGCTGCTTCTAATATGAATCCTGGTATGTTTATTTTTATGTTTGTTTGCCGAGATAGAACTGTGTGTTAATTCTTGAGGCTGTGTAGATGATCCAGCGATTCCTTATTCCATGCCCCCATCACCTACTCGTAACCCATATTCAGCACGAGCAGGACGCTCAGCTACGGCTCCTCTTACGCCACGAACGGCGCGTCTTGTCCGAAGTGACTCTGATTCTGACCTAATTCCGGCATACTCAAGACAGCCGGCTATTGCCAGCAACCATGAGACCGAGTCTACTTACACGACCATCGTCACTCCATTGAGTGCTGCTCATATAGAGTCAGGCCACTCGCGTTCAGCGCATACTATTCCGGCTGCAGACTTTGCGTTTGATTCTACAGAATCACCATACGCACCGTCAAGCAGCGGTGGCATAAGACCGCTTCCATTGCCCCCAGCTGCTGTTGCTGGCGGAGGAGCTTCTCCAGCTGGAAGTCGCCCGGGTAGCCCTGTGCGATCGTTGACGCCTGCTCTAGCCTCGCCGCCGCCTGTGTTTCCAAGTCTTGCTGAACTTCAAAATCACCGTGCAGTTGATGCGTTGATCAATATGAACGCTGCAAGCGCTGATGATAGCGACACTGTTAATGGAGTTGCATCACCGTACAAGAACAGTAGATATGCTGCCAGCCCTAGAAAGTCAGAAACGGCCCGCATTGCACGATCTTTGATTCCTGCACCTGTCCTTGCACCAACAGCTGGGAGCAGACTTGGGGCTGGAGGATACTCACTTGTTGATGATGAAGTTGACGACGACGAGGATGAGAGTAATGGATACAAACGCTCATCTTTGCCATCATACACCAGTCGCGGCTCAAGATCTTCTTCCGGATATGGCAAGCTAGATGACGAGGATGAGGATGCGTCCGGATCTGAGTACAGCTTTGAAGAGAAAGATGGTGAATCTATGGGCAGTCCTGTTATTGAGTCTGTTCCCGAGATGGCTCAGCCAAGACGACATCGATCAATGGCGCGCAAGCAAGTTAGACTTGTGCGTGGTAATTTGGTCCTCGACTGTCCTGTACCTACAAAACTTTACAGTTTCCTTCCGCGTCGTGATAACGATGAGTTTACCTACATGAGATACACGGCAGCAACCTGTGACCCAGATGATTTCATGAAGAATGGTTTTACATTGCGCCCGGGAAACAGCGATCGCGAAACCGAACTTTGTATCTGTATTACAATGTACAACGAGGACGAAATTAGTTTTACTCGTACAATGCACGCAGTTATGAAAAACGTTGCGCATCTCTGTTCGCGCTCAAAGAGTCGAATGTGGGGTAAAGATGGATGGAAGAAGGTTGTCGTTGTCATTGTTGCCGATGGCCGTAAGAAGATCAACCCTCGCGTTCTCGACTGTCTTGCGTCAATGGGTGTCTTTCAGGATGGAATCGCGAAGAACTCTGTCAATGGAACCGAAGTCAAAGCACACATTTACGAATACACTACGCAAATTTCTCTTGACGCTGATTTGCGATTCAAGGGAGCTGAAAAAGGTATCGTCCCCGTGCAGGTTCTATTCTGTCTGAAGGAAAACAACGCCAAGAAGCTCAACTCTCACCGATGGCTGTTCAATGCTTTCTGTCCAATTTTGCAGCCTAATGTGTGCGTTTTACTCGATGTGGGTACGCGCCCCGGAAACACATCGCTCTATCATCTGTGGAAGGCCTTTGATCAGGACTCGAACGTTGCAGGTGCGTCTGGAGAGATTCGTGCAATGCTTGGAAAAGGCTGGCGTAATCTTTTGAATCCTATTGTTGCGGCTCAGAATTTTGAATACAAGATGTCAAATATTTTGGATAAGCCCATGGAGAGTGTATTTGGATATATTACTGTACTTCCGGGTGCTTTATCTGCATATCGTTATATTGCTCTTCAGAATGATAGCGATGGAAAGGGTCCGCTTGCACAATACTTCAAGGGAGAGAAGCTTGAGGGCAAGGATGCTGATGTATTTACCGCAAATATGTATCTTGCCGAAGATAGAATTTTGTGCTGGGAATTGGTAGCGAAGAAGGGTGAGAAATGGTTGCTGAAGTATGTCAGCAACTGTACTGGCGATACTGATGTTCCAGGTGTGTACTATGACATGGCTCAGGTTTTTTTTTTAATTTATACAAAGACTAATTTTTATATTTAGATGCGGTTGCGGAGTTTGTCAGTCAACGCCGAAGATGGCTCAATGGTGCATTGTTTGCTGCACTATATGCGCAGATCCATTTCAGACAGATTTGGCACACAGAGCATTCGATTATAAGAAAAGCCATGCTTCACATTGAGTTTATTTATCAGTTTGTAAATCTTTTATTTACATTTTTCTCGATGGCCAACTTTTTCCTTACGTTTTATTTCATTGCGGGCAGTTTGAGTGATGAATCGGTAGATCCGTTTGGTAATAGGGGAGGATACTATATCTTCGTTATTCTAAAGATATTGACTGCGATATTGATTGCATCTCAGTTCATTATCAGTTTAGGAAATCGACCGCAAGGTGCAAGAGCAATGATTGTTACTAGTATGGCCTTGTTTGCGTTTATTACGGCGTACGCGACCGGTTGTGGTATATACTATATTGTGCGTGAGATTGTGCACCGTGATAGCGACAGCGAAAATACGATAATGAATATGGCTGTTTCTTTGCTCTCTACATATGGACTTTACTTCAGCATGTCGGTTTTGTACTTGGACCCTTGGCATATATTTACGAGTATGGTGCAGTATTTATTGCTCATGCCGTCTTATGTCTGTATTTTGCAGGTTTATGCGTTTTGTAACACACATGATGTGACATGGGGTACTAAGGGAGACAATGAGCGCAACACTGACTTGGGAGCTGCAGTTGTCAAGTCAGGCATGGGCAAAGACATTGTGGAAATTGAAATTCCATCCGAACAGCTCGATATTGATGCTGGATATGAGGACGCGCTGGCTAATCTTCGCGAGCGTAAACAAGTTGAACTACAATCTGGACCGAGCGAACAAACACTGAAGGATGATTATTATAGAGGAATCAGAACAAGAGTTGTGTTGCTGTGGATGATTGCAAACATGATTGTTGTGCTTGTTGTGACAGAGGCTTACGGAGTTAGCAATACTGGTTCTAATGGCTATTTAGCTTGTGAGTATTCAGCTAGTGCTGAACAGTAAGTGTAATATACTAACTTGGATTGTTTGTAGTTATCCTGTGGTCGGTTGCGGTTCTTGCATTCTTCCGCGGTGTTGGATCGTTCATCTATCTTTGTATTAGAGTGGTTGCGTATCTTGCGGAAACTAAAGTGCGTACACAGGATCATACACGCGCTCTTACTGAGAAGTTCCACCGTTAGAGGCTGATTGATATACCCATTTCGAAGAATATGCGAAATAACTAAACATGTATGTGATATTTTTGATTATTTAAAAGGCTTAGATTATATGTTTCGGTTCATTATATTTATTTTCTGCTTGCGTTTTATTGTGAATATAATGGGCTACCTTTGGTGCATGCTTAGAATGAAAAATATTGCGAAAGTGAAGGTTTGGTCATTTTTATAGTTTTTTGCATCATAAAAAATTTACAGGCATCATTTATTTGGTCATTTAACAGTATTTTTATTCGGGAAATGTAGTTTTACTTTTGTGTTGATCACAAATAATAAGTTTGAGCTTTGGATGTGTAGTAATTTCCGTCTGTTTGAAACTGAATGGGCGAAGTAGAGACTTGAATTTTGCGTTTTCTGAAGTTTTTTTTATTTATTTTAAATTTTTGTGTTTGTTTGGTATTTCAGTACTCTATGTTTTTACCATGCTAGTTTTCATACATATATTTTACTACAATATTGAGTTTTATTGCGCAGTATTGCCAGGCAGTCTTAGCCACTCCTTGCTGATCGTGGTGCAGCATTCACCTTTGTAAGGGTTTGGTACGGCATTGCTGAGTAAGAAAAGAAACATTTCATACTATTAATGGTGAAAACTGCTGACTAAAACCCTACTTTAAAACCCTACTGCTCTGGGTGTGGCAGACAGTCTCACCAAATACGCACGATTCGTTTCCACGAGGAAGAACATGACGGCAGATGCTCTAATAGGACTTTAGCTATGCGAGATTGTCCGCCAATTTGGGTACCGTGCAGTATCATCTCAGACCGCGACCTTCACTGGCGGCCGATTCTTGTGAGGGGGGAGAGCTCGCGCTGGTACACCGCGACGAGTACCGTCATGATGACCGACGAGGTCTACGCCAGTTGGGTTATTTTGGTTCTTTTGAAGTACTAACCAAGGTGGGATCGAACGCGGTTCGGACACGACTACCACACGACAAACGGACGCACGACGTCTTGAGTGTGTCAGTTTTCAAGAAATACAAGCGCCGTAACGATTATCATTTTAAACGAACAGTACTGACGACGTACGAAGCGTCGAACAACGAATGACACGATCAACAACGAGTCGAATTCAGAGCAATAGAGTTGGAGGAAACTGAATATATCAAATTACTCTTATCTTACTCAGCATTTCCATACAAGGGCGTTACGTAATTTAAATAGTCACATGACAATTATGTGAGGTTACCCTACCTTTAGGGTTCACTTAGAAGAGTATAAAGAGCAGTGGTCCCAACTACGCTTTAGTCTTTTTCTCTTTTTCTTTTTCTGTATCAAAAAGTAAAAGAGAGATTTTTGCCACGACGGGACTTGGTCGCTTTAAAAGGGGTTCCGTTGCCATTCAATTCAGTTTCATTAGAATTGACACTCTCGAGAGTATCTTTTGAAGGTCCTGGATAGGAAGTTTGGCTCTCGTTTTTCGGGTCTCATTTAGTTGGGGCGATGAAGGCTGAATGTCGATGAAGGGATAAATATTTTTCTTTGGAGCGCTGCAAGTGCTTCACTCTGTTTTTAATGCGTACAAATACGAATATCATGCAACTATGCTTGCTCATTGTTCTTCTTAAACTTCAGATGCAATGTAGAGAGCCGTGTAGTCTTAAACCTCAAATGCAATGTAGAGAGCGTGTAGGAGAGAATAGAGTTTGTGGAGGATGACTGTGTCCGAGGCTTACAAGCTTATCGCATCTCGGCCAGCCCACGAAGACAATCTTTATCAGCCCAGTTGCCAGCGCAATTGACTGATCTTCTGTTTTCTCAATTGCTCTCTCATTCCTGTTTTCTTTCTGACCGCGACCAATCATGGCGTCCGTCTCCACTCTGCTATTCACGTACAATTGTGCGCAGACTCTCCAGTCCGTTACAGCCATCCGCTCAGCGCTCACAGCTGCCATCGCCTCGTCATCGTCGTCGACAACGAAGCCATCAGCACCTTCCTTGATCTTCCTTTCTTTGCAGGAAGTTGCGCCGATCTATGATATTTTCTACTTTGAGAAACTGCAGCTGTACCTGAAACCCTTCATTGACGCTATTTCGTCTCTTGATGCCGCTTCCTATAAGCTTGCCTCGTCTAACAATGCTGGTCTCACCGTCGGCGTCTTGTTCGTCAAGACCGCGACTGAGGGCGAGGATCAGATCGTTTTATCAGATATCCGCACTTCTGCAGTCTCGTTTGGACCAATGTCCCTGAGCCTTAAGGGCGCCGCCGCGATCCGCGTCACCATCACGACCGAATCATCCGTCGAGTCAACACCAACACCTGCCACTACCGCACCCCTTCCCAACTCCCCCGTCAGCATGAACAAACTCCCACCACCACCACCGGCAAAGTTCAAAGGCGTTGATCTGACATTCGTCGCCGTCCATTTCGCCGCAAATGAGGGAATGAAGAGTAAACGTGACCAAAACTTCGTCGATACCGCGCGTAAGCTTGCGTTCTTCCCGCCTGTCATGCCTGGTGATGAGTACGTCGTCGCATCGGTTGTTGACGAGCAACGCGACCGTGACTTTTTGTACAGAGATGATACTCATGTTCTCATCTGTGGTGATTTCAACTACCGTGTCCAGATCGGTGCTGCGTCGGCTGATTCCCCAAAATGGGTTGTCCCCGAGGGAGATAAATTCGTCGAGCAGTGGTTTCCCAATGAAGAGCTCTCGGATTCAATTGCAAAGGAGGCTGCTTTCTGGGGCTTTAAAGAGGCTCCTGTGACCTTCAATCCGACCTACAAGCTTTCAGGCATTGGCGAGGGCCGGGCATACAACGTCAGCCGTATTCCTAGTTGGTGTGATCGTGTTCTCTACTTGTCAGTCTTTGACAAACTCAACGTAACTGTCGAGAAATACGGTTCTCTCACCGAAGTCAGCGGATCAGACCATACCCCAGTCTACGCTCTCGCGAGCGTGCCCATCAGCGAGGCACCAGGTCCATTGCCAAAATCCCTTGTGACCAAGCTTGCTGAAAAGAAGATTGCTGTATCTACTGCTCCTGAAGCTCCTAAAGAAACGGACGAGGCTGAAGACGACGAGGACGAATCTGACCCTGAAGTGAAAGCGCGCTTAGACGAAAAAAACAAGCAGATGAAAGCAACCTACGTTATCGTATCCGACCAAGTCTCCGCCCAAAACGACCACATACACTCTCGCACTCACGGTCGTATTCACAGAATGGAGGGCTACTTTGGTCTTACCCTTTACTTGCTCTTCACCAGAGCGGGTAACATCACCCTTATTTCAACTATCATCGGACTCATCGCTACTTATCTATATCTTCACAGCGTTTTTACTGCTTTTGTGGAGAAGAACAAAGACACTAGCGTCCTTGCTCTGATCTTTGGCGCCGACAGAGTTAGACCGCGTCGTCGTCGTGGTCAGCCTGTGCCATCGTGATTGAAAAGCGCGCTGCAAGACGTGCAAACCGCTCGTTCTAGCCGGGAAGAGCGTACTTTCTTGTAATATATTTTTTTATACTAGCTAATTTATCTCTACGTTCATTTACAATTAATGCCACTTGTAATGAGGTTTTGTTTATTCTAATTATTCTTGACGTATTATAAATGTAAAATAGAGAGTCGAGCTACAACCGTGACTTAGGCAGTCATGCGTAGTATCCATGCTCCTTCAGCCAGACCTTAACGTTCTCTCCGTCACGCTCAATCCACTTAATTTTCGAACGCACACTCTCAAGAGACTGCGCAAGACCCTTGTCGAATCCCTTGGTGTTGCGGCTCTCGAAGAACTTAACGATCGAATCAACGTCCTCCTCCTTGGCAAATCCACTAGTAGCCAACGAGACAACAGAGGACAGCATCGACAGTCCAGGAGGAAGAAGCTTCTCAAGCTCATCCCAGTGCTCTTCAACCCAAGCCCAGAGGGCGCGGGTACCCTCAATAGTGCTGCGAAGTCCGCCCATAGGCAGGTAGCAATCCTGGGTGCGCACGCTACCGTCGAGAATCATGTCAAGAGTCTTCTGAATCAACTTAGGATCCTTACTTCTGCCAAGCGAACGCAAAGCAGTGTTCTTCTCGTCAGTGTTGATAGGGTTCAAGTATGTGTTGTGGATAACCTCCCACTCAGCTTCACCACCGTTCTGCAAAACAATGGCGAAGACAGAACCCTTCAAGTTAGGGTGAATAGCCTTCTTGTCACCGGCAGCATATCGAGCAAACAAGTCCTTCGCAGCAGCAATGACAGTCGCATCACCTGAGGTTCCGGCAGAACCGAACATGAGAGCCTTGAACTGCTGCTCGACGTGACCAACGTTGGCACCGAACTCCCAGCCAAGAGCAGAAGCCTTAGGTGCGACCAACTCGCGCTGGAACTTCTTAAGCGCATCCTTAGTGGCCTGGTCTTCAAAGATCCAAGCACTGCGAATGGCACCAATGCGAGCGGTGATCTCATCCCAAACAACAAACTCCTTCTCGTCCTTCCATCCAGAGACAAGGTTGAGTAAACCAGTGGTCGGAGCGTAGCCGCTGGCAGCAAGAGCACCGGTATCAGCAACAAGACCAGCGCGGTCCTCCACAGAAAGAAGTCCATTCTGAGCATCCTTTCCAAGCTTGGAAAGACGCTCAACGGAGTAAGCAGTACGGTAAATTCCAGAATGGTCAGCGTTAACCTTGTAAAAGGCAGTGTCGACAGGGAACGTGGCCTCACGAGTGGTCAACATGAGATCCTCATCAACACCCTTCTTGGTGCGTAGACCAAGCGAGACAGGGTAGATAACCTCATCTTCCTCAGGCTTGACATCACCAGAAGTCAAAAATCTGTTTTGACGAATAGTAATGCTCTTACCGTCGGCAGCCTCGGTAACGGTCAAAACAGGATATCCAACCTGCTTAGTCCACGAGTCCATAAGCGCGGAAACATCCTTGCCTGAAACCTCAGACAGAGCAGCCCACAAATCACCAGTCTGAGTATTTCCGTACTTGTGCGTCTTTAGGTACTTGCGGATACCCGTAATAAAAACGTCTTCACCAAGGAACTTGGAAACCATGCGCAAAACACATGATCCCTTAGAGTATGAGATGGCATCAAAAATCTGGTTAATTTCGTCAGCACGCTTAACGGGAACCTCGATAGGATGCGATGAACGTAGTCCATCGAGACGGAGAGCAGCCTGAAGATTGTCAGTGACATATGACTCCCAGACTTTCCAGTCAGGGTAGAATTCGTTGCACGAGAACCACGACATCCAGGTAGCAAAACCTTCGTTGAGCCATAGGCCCTCCCACCAGTCCATGGTGACAAGGTTACCAAACCACTGATGAGCAAGTTCGTGCTGCACAACCTCGGCAACACGCTGCTTGGTGGCAGCACCAGAGGTCTCCTCGTCAAAGAGAAGATCGACGACACGGTAGGTGATCAAACCCCAGTTCTCCATGGCACCGGCCGAAAAATCGGGAATGGCAACCATATCCATTTTAGGGAGAGGGTAGGGCATATCGAAAGTCTCTTCGAAGAACTTGATTGTCTTAGCGGCGAGCTCGCAGGAAAAGACACCCTGGCTCTCGTTTCCGGGAGTAGCGTAAACACGAACCGGGATACGAAACCAAGTGGTCTCTACGTATCTCAGATCAGCGACAATAAAAGCCAAAAGATAGGTAGACATGAGAGGGGTGTTTGCGAATGAGACGGCCTTCTTACCGCTGGGGAGTTCCTTTGTGCCGATCTCATTCATGTTTGACAGACAAGTAAGGTTTTTATCGGCGATGAGGGTGATAGCATAGGTTGCCTTCAAAGCAGGCTCATCGAAGCAGGGAAAGGCACGACGACAATCGGTAGGCTCCATCTGGGTGGTCGCCATGTACTTTGTCGATCCATCCTCCGCAGTGTAAGAGGAGCGGTAGAAACCGGCCATCTTGTCGTTCAGGAGACCGGTGAAGTCGATGGTGAGCTTGATCTGCGATCCAGCAGCGAAGTAATCTGAGAAAACAAACTTGACAGACTGCTGGTCATCGTTGAAATCGGAAGACTGCAGTGAGATGTGCTTATCACCGGCAGTGAGGACGACAGAGTGGATGTCGATCTCAAGCGCATTGAGCGTGATCTCTTTCGAGGTCTCGAAGACATCCATACTATAAGATCATTAGACGCGATTCTAGTTTCAATTCGACAAGAAGGATCACGTACAGAATGGAAACGGTTCCCCCGAAGGTGAACTTTTCGAAATCGGGCTCGAGGGAGAGATCATAGTGGAGAGGCTTCACATTTTGGGGTAAGATCTCTCTTTCACCCGAGGCACTACAGAGTAGATAGTTCGTTAGTACTTATCCATTAAGAGACAATTGTTCACGCAATTGAGCCAGCAAGCCAACTCTCTTGAGTGCAGCAAGAGAAGCGCAAGGGTGCGGCCGAGTCGGTTATCGCATTGTCCGAGCTTAGAGTGGGCTGTGACGTACTTGTATCCTCCGCCAACGCTGATGTCGAGCATATCGGGATCGCGTAGCTGATTATGATGATGATGGCAGGCGTAATGCAGAGATCGAACAGCACCGAATAGCGATGAAGCACGAAGGGATGAGAAGACCGGGGAAGTGGAAAGCGATGACTGTCTGGACACGAGCGACGACGACGGCGGTAATTCAGTGAGGCGAGGGCGACTCAGCACTGACAGGCGCCTACTTTTAGCAGCTGTCTGCGAAAACGCGCGGGCGCTGCCTAAACGCAGACACTGACGCGCTACCCGGCCATAGACGCGAACGCCAACTGAAGACAGCCGCGCGGGGACCGGCAGCGGGCCAGCCCACATTGCGCAGAAGAGAATTCGAGGAAGAGGAAGGAGATTCGAGGACAAACACGGTCACTAAGGACGGAGCAGAGGATCTGACGGGCGATGCTGGTTCGTGGAGGGTGCTTTGGAGACCAAACAGAAGGCGACTTCGAGGACAGGAACGGGAAAAAAACTGAGGACACCGGCTGCGGCTCACTCGAAGCTAGTTAGGCTCTGTAGTTCTGGGCGATTGGCAATGTGTATGAAGAGAGCAAAGTATATATAGAAAAAAAAACATAGAGAGAGAATAGAATAATAACGAGTACCTACGTATTACTGACATTCATGATTATAATTAAACTTCGTTACTTTGCTCAAATGCCCCAATTCATTAATTACTACTATTTACCTTCCTGAAAATGGCAGCCATAGCCTACTCAAAAAACATCTACCCAAAACCTCATGCATTCAAAATTTAATTATGCCATCTCATATGTATAATAATCATACACTAATATATGCCGCGAAAAATATCTGCCTAAAATGTACTCCTCATCTTTGAATATGCCCCACAAAGTTGTCTCCGCGGTAGTCAATATGGACATACGCCCGCTCAACCATCGGCAACGTCTCAATCGCATATTGCAAAGCCTCCCCAAGATCATGCGTATCGCGAAGCGCAAAGCGATCGTCCACAACAATATCAATCTCGACCTGCAGCCTGTCGCCACTATGGTACACATTAACCACCGTGACCTGTTTAATACTCTCAGCAAAGCGCAGGCAAAGATACGTTATAATCTGCTTATCAACAGAATCTCCCGCTACGCCTGTAAGATTTCGAATATGCTCAAGCGTAGTCTCGACCCACTGGTGGATGATATAAACAGACAAAAGTAGCGCACCCAACGGATCAAACCACCAATAGCCAAGAATATGCCCCGCAACCGGAAAGAATATCGACAGCAGATTAAACACAATATCTGACATTGCATCCTGAGCCAGAGCCTGAACAGCAGAGGAGTTAATCGAGCGACACCAAAGCCAAGCAAAGAGCTTAAGAACAACTGCCATCGACATGATTGCAAACGATGGCAGCCCAAGCTTGACCGGTGCTCGAGATCCGCTATACAAACGCTCAACAGCCTCGACGCCAACCTGAAGAAAAGACACAATGATGATGATCGAAAATATCAAAACGCCAATCGGCTCGAGTCTGGATCGACCAACGGGGTAGTTGAAACGGATAGAAGATGAGCGGGATTCGGCCATACTTGTGCTAAACCAGATGATTGTAGTACACAAAAAATCTAGCGCAGAGTCAACTAGTGAAGCGATTACTGAGATCGAATTCGTGAGCAGGACAATCATGCCCTTTCCACCAAGAAGAAATCTATATAATCCATGTCAGTGCCTGCAATAGCAAACTTCCAAACACGTAACTACATACATATTTATGAGGAAGTTCACAATGATAGCAAGTGTAATAATGCCAGAATACTCTTCACGTGCTTCTGTGTTCAGAAAGTTAAGTCCTTCTTCGTCAATGTTGGCAGGGACAGCCGTGCGTCGCGTTCGCCCCCCTACACCAGTTGTATAATCGTGAATCATTGTATGAGAAATGTCAGAGTCCAAGAGGCTATCGACCTCCATATATCTATCTATCAGCTCATTTTGATTTTGGTAAAACTTGCGAATTTTGCGCGACATTAGAGCCATTTGCGACTCGTCAACCCGCAACGATTCCCAGTCATACGGCGACTTTGTATTTCCAATCAGATAATGAGCACGCAGCTCTTGCAGCTTCACTCTTGAGCACATAGCAGAAGTGCTACGTGCAAGAGATAAAGAAGGATCCGGTGGGCGACGGTGATGGGTGTTCGACGCGGCAACCACCGAAGTGACGAGCTGGTGAGCCGTGGTTGAGAGCGCAGCCGCCGATCTCTGGGCAGCTAATACTCCGCCATGAGAAACGGTGCGATAGAGCTGCAAAAACACGCCTCGACCCTCGTCCTCAACGTCTTCGAAGTGGCTGTCTATAGAGTCTGCCAAAGAGGTCACTGTCATGGTGCGACCGCGTAGAGGGTCAGACTGCGGTTTGGACTGTGAAGAAGGAGATTGCGGACAGTCGTGTGCAGCTGGCAGCGCGTGACGGTCAACCGGAGCTGAGAGTATGAACTGCTCGATTTCTTCGTCGTCATCGTCTCCTGCTGCTGGATCTGATTCAGACGACGAGCACGCGTAGCTGACGACCTGCGGTTGTTTTGTGGTCGCGATGTCGTGCACCTCAAAGACGGATTTTATCGCATCATCAGCAGCAGTGGGTTCCGCCAGAAGCAAGTTGTTCATTGCAGGTTGCGCTACCAGGAACTAATAACCGAGAACACGGATAAGTTTTAAAGGCGCTGGAGATGGCTAACAGGATGAGTTCTAGCGGGCAGGCAGTGAATACAGCTTTGTAAACGTCCACGAGAGCAAATTCCATTGATTCCTGAGCTATTTTTCTGAGCCGCAGGAAGGCGGGCAGTGCGGTTCGCCGAGTCGGGGAACGGGCGAAGAGTACTTGGAAGAGGGGGATGAAGCCGGGCAGGGGAGACTGAGCGGGCGATTGGTGGGCAGGTGAGTCGGCGAGGACTACGGTGGGTTGTTTATCAGGCCCCGTCTCGCCATCAGTCTCTCCCGCACGCAGTTGCTGCCATTTCCCTCCGCTGATATATTCACGATACGATGATTATGCGGGCAAACAATAATACGGCAGTAATACTTTCAAGCTACAGATTCTGGCGGCGCAGGGACCGTGCTTTAATCGTCCAACCCGCCCAAAAGCCCTGCGCGAGCCAATCGTTTACGAATACGCGGCCTAAACTCGCCCGCGAGCACGCGCCAGCTGGCCTTGCTCTCGTCATCCCCGCTCCTCAGCTGTCTGTCCAGAAACTCAGAAGACGCAGACAGGAAACAGCTCGTTGATCGTGCTCGGCAGACGCGTCTTGTGGTGCCACACAATAAAAGCGGAGTGGATGCTCGCCGAAGCGGCCGGCAGGCAAGGGGCAGCTTCTGTGCAGAACAGCACAGCTTTAATCTAATCGCTATCTAATCGGCTGCTCTGCCGCGCCCTGCTCGGCCAACCATCGCCCGTCAATTAGAACTGCCTTCTCTCGCCGGCTACCGCCACTGCTCCCCTCCTGCCCTTTACGGACTGCATGCCGCCTCTTCGGGAAATTCCACACACATGCCCGGACTTCACACTAGGTGAATATCAGATCACTCGCTTGTTGCGGTTCGTAAGTGTCAGCAAGCTTCGTCTTCGGCTTCGGCTTTTACATCGTATCTGCGCCGCATCTGTTCGGGCTTTCCGAATACGTGATCTTAGATAAACAAGTCTTTTCCCAATACGATTCGCCATGGCGCAATATGAGCATATTCACTAGTGAATCTGTTGATCTTACCCCGCCCAGAAAGAGCTGATGCGCTGCTGCCCAATAGCCATCATAGCTTACTCTCCAGCGGTAAGCCATTTTTACAGCATTGCCACCTGTGTCTCGAGCCGGTCACGAGGAGCTGCCTACTCATGATCGCATCCCGCAATATAGATATTATCTATGATCTACGAGCAATATATGCAACTCGTGGTCTTCTATTTATCCTTGTCAAGAAAAGTTCTCCCTTTTCAAAGAGCTTTCTATCGAATGCGTGCCCCCCAACGTGTTTGCGATCCTACCTCTATTCTATTATTGTGCAAACCGAAACAACTCAAGCCAGTCTTTGCCTCATTGCTCCAACCACTCTATGACCTTAATAACATTCTCATGCGATGGAAACACCGGATACCAAAATTTGACAATCTTTCCGTCCTTTATCGCAACAGTTACTCTTTTGATTAATTCTTTCCCTTGATATTCAAACCGCGGTAGTCCCAACGAAGTCGAAAGCTCAAGAGCCTCGTCGCTAAGCAACTCATACTGGAGATGACTTCTTTCCCGGAACTCTGTCTGTTCCACAGTCGACTGAGTCGATATTCCGTAGAGGTTCTTGACACCCGCAGAATATAGACGTTCGAAGTTATCGCGATAAGAGCAAGCTTGTGGAGTGCAACCTCGAGCTCCAGGAATAGAATTCCACTCTTCGGGGATTACTTCGTCAGCAGCCGCAGTTCGAGGATAGAAAAAAATAACTGAGAGGCCGTCAAGTGTAGATATGTCAACACTGCCATTGGAAGTAGAAGGGAGAGTCGTGCTCGGAATCTCAAGTCCAGTGAGATGGTTGCACGCGCCGTCATCGACTGGGACAGGAAGACTAGCTGGTACTGACATCTTTTCCTTATATATATCTTCTAATAGCGATCGGTAGAAAACTGAGGGTAATGGGCCACAACAGATGAATCCCGAGCGATCATGACCAATTCTTCAAGGCAGTCTGGGGTTTAGACTTTCAGGGGTATCTAACTCTGGTAATATCTGACTGATCACTGAAATTCTAATACTCCGCTGCAGATTCATCATCAACTACACTGCACAGTTCTAGAATTGTTTGATTCAGCTATGAGAAGAAGCATCATGCAAATACACAAAGTTTGAAATCGCAACCTAATCGCCACCACGGCCACCATGTTCACATTCCTGGCATTGATAAACAGATTTCAACTCCAGCTGTACCTAGTCTGTTTTTACCTTATTGTACAATGAAACGCCTTTCGGTGCTTTGCAAGATGGGCGGTTAAAAAATTTACCTTTTTGATCTGATGGTAGTGAGTCTTTCAAAATTCGTCCTGGCCTTCTCAGATGGGCTGATAGCCCAAGAGTCCAATCGCGTGCTTATCCTGAAAAAAAGGCGGCGTCTCCAAATTAGTCTGTAATTTATTTCAGGAGTCAATAGCAATACTCTTAAACGCATTCCAAGGAACATCAAAGTCTTGTAGAACTTTTGCGGTGAAAGCTCATCATATCTTGCCAATGAGCGCGAGGATGTAGCATTTGAGCATGGCAAACCATTAGTATATCATTTGGCGGCAGATTTTCAATCGTGAACTCATTTTCATCATCCAAATCTGGAGTGTGATGTGAGTCCGCAGGCAACGCAGCATAGCATTTCTCCGCTACCCCTCAACAGCGAGCGCGACATAAGCCCTCCAACGTAGAAACCCCACGTCAAAGTCATAGTCGCCTTGCTGACTTAAGTAATCAAGAAAGCGCCATCAGTGGCCATTACATTCTCTCTTAGATCTTAAAAAATGCATAACAATCTCAAGTGAAGAAAAATATCCGATTCAGCTGGAAAAGGCTTGTCGGGAATCATTGCGGCAAGAGGCTCGTTTCCTCTCAGAGACAATTCCGAGACAGTGTACTAATCTTTCCATCTCTGTTTGACAGTGTAATACGCAAAAGAATCACGAACTATACATCTGGTAACAACAAAAGTGCAGTCATCTGACAGAATGTGTAGGAGTCTTGGCTACTTGGTCTCCAAATGCCTGCTCTTGGTCCCAATGTTGTCGTAGTTCACTTCTTGGATTCGACGAGCTAGTATGAGTTCTCTCATTGAAACAGTCTGTTGTAGAATTTCATAATCAAGAAGCCGGGATGAATAAATGTAACAACATATTGCTGCTGCCAACACGTATAAAGCGCTGTTCGCGTACAATTCAAGCCCCAGCGCAGACCAATCTTCGATGAACATGTTCTGCAACATGCGCCTATTCACCTTCTCCGACTTGCGTTTGCTTTCTTCTGGTACTACTCATCACCCCATTGAGCACCTATTATTTTTGTAATAAATTCATATCCCTAAAACCTGCTTCCGACATCACCCGATTCTGTACGTGCTCAAAGCAAGCATCATAATCTGCCCCGCCTACGTCATCGAATCAGTCTCAGCCGCAGGGTACCAAAAGCTGAGTTATGCTTTGCACGGCAGTGTCAAGTATTCACGAGGTATTGAACTAGACTATGTTAATGGATAATGCTGTATGTATCAACAGCATAGTATAGCAGTAAAAATGTATTTTGCTTATACTGCTACGGTCATTTCCCGTGAATAGATCATTAGAATAAGTTGATATATGCAGCATAATAGAAACCTTACGCAGATATTTTGCGTTATGCACTAGAAAACTGCACTATGCTAAGACACGACTAACTTAAGAACGTACGAAGCCGCGCGACAGTACAAGCGAATGCTTCACGAGATTCTGCAGAGATGCAGCATCAGATTTGACAAGGATGTATAATTATCGAATTGGATTCAGTTAGATACTTTAGATAGCAGAGTATTTTTTCCGATTGAAAATTAAGTGCACCAAGTATGACAACTTCATTTAAGCGATAGAAATAAATTATGTAAAATCAATTATTGAACAAAGCTGAAACAGAACCGCAAATATCAAACAAAACTAAACTAAAACAACTGTATACTATCGATTTGGTCACTATAGTGATATCATAAAACTTTCGGCAGTCTAGCCTTCTCATCCACCACCGCATCCACCACCGCATCCACCGCCGCCACCACCACCACCGCCACTATAGTTACGGGGAGGTTCCGGAGCACAAGCAGCTCCTCCAGCGCAGCCTAATCCTTTGGCTCCGTCCACATATCCATCCTTGCTGTACACTCCTGTAAGTCCGTATGCTGGACCCATAAGTCTCGTAACAAATGTGTCAAAAGTGGAGTAAACAAGCCAGTGAGCCTGGTATCGCTCTCTAATCATTGCACCCATGTACATATCACTGCTGTAACTTAAAGGCAAAACATTTTTCGAAGAGCTCTTTAAAGACGAAGATGAGAGTTTCAGCAAATAGGGATGCTTATACTCAGACTGTTTAATCTCACCGGTATCAGGCAGCACATGATGAAGTCGTCGCACTAACGTATCTCCCTTGGATTCCAAAAACTTGCAGCGGTTGGCATATTCTTGATCAACTTTCATACCCACTCCAGAAGACTTGCTGCTGCTGCTGCTTCCAAAGCTTAAAGCAGTGCGGAGTTTGCTGCGTTCGTCCTTGCCTTGAACACCAATCACTTCTCGAGATGCCTCGCAGTATGCACACGTGCAATCATCATATTTGAGATCGTCTTCAGGATATGTCTGCTTCCAAAGTTGCTTGGTCATGTCGCCGAATTTTGACAACGACTTGTCAGGAATGTTATCGTCGTGATCAATCAATGTACCGGTAAGGACTAAGGTGGATGCCATGTATGTTCCAGGAGACAGCTGCGCGGTGTGCCAAACAATGTCAACGTCAAGTGGAGGTGTAAGGATCCGTTGCGGAAACTTTCTCATAAGAAACAAGTACTGCATGTAGCGCGAAGTTGCGCGCTGTAAGGTCTTGGTGCGATACGGCGACTCCATGTAGGCGAGTTTTGTCATCTTGTCAATGAACCCGCATTGTCTCATAACGGCAGCCTCAAGTTCAACACTGAAAACCGTAGGATTCTGGTCGTAGTATCCAAAAATACGTCGCATATCACATAAAGCATATTTTCTCTTCCGTTTAGGCGCCCATCGTCTTTGGGTAAGCTTATCAACAACACGAAGTACCGACACAACTTGATTTCTGTGACCTTGGTAGACAAATGTTTCATCAAAATCTTTTTGAAGTTGGAAGCCTATCGATCCGGGATATCCAGTCCACGAGCGACGCCATGGAGAGTGCACGCCAATGTAGTCCAACAGAACACCTCTATATGTAACAAATGATCATGTGAGAAAGATTGCCAATACATAAACAGAATCTTGGAGTGTTTACCTTACTGGCACAAAGTGCTTCTTGTATAAGCGCAAATCAGTGACAAACTGCATAGTGCACATATTTCCGTATGAAATATCAAATGTTTTACATGCACCACAAGTTGCTTTAAATCTCGATTGCACATATCCAGTACCACTGGTATTGCATAATGTAACGGCGGTATACTTGGAGCATTCTGGGCATCTCACATTTCTGCTGAGCGCCTTCAAGTCTTGCTCTGAGTCGCAGTTAACTTTGGTGCGGAAGTACTCTTGTGCTTGAGTCGGTAACTTGATATCCCAGAGGCCGGGATCGGCAGCGTTGGGGACCAACGCACGATTCTAAATAATTGGTTAGCAGCTGCTTGAAGACTTAGTCTGAATTCATACAGAGTACTTACAATAGCTTCCCAAGGAAATTTGAGAAGGTCGTAAATATGCTCACGTCTGAATCTTATCATGTCTTGCCAATATGCACGAGGATGTAACATATGAGTGTGCCAAACCATTAGCACATCAATTGGTGGCAGCTCCTCAAACGGGATCTCATATTTTGCTTTCTCTTTCTTGGTGAAGAATATGTAATACTTAGACTCTTCGGCATTATGACCAGCATCATTTACCAGAGTTGGCAGGGTATTAATCCACAATTCGTAGCGTTCGACAGCTTTAGTGACATACGCGCTCCATCGTAAAAAAGGACCGTTTGTATCACGCTTACTCAAGTTATTATAATCTTTGTCGTATATTGAAAAAGCACCATCCGTTTCCATAATTTGCTTTCGTAAAGTATGAAATGCTCTTAAAAGCTTCAAGTGTATGAGTACTTCATACTCGGAGGGAAATATGTCTGCGGGGATATGCTTCGCGATTGGATCATCAAATTGCTGGGATAACTCGGAAACTTCATAATTGTTCTCAGAGGTGTAATTAGAAAGAAACTTTCCAAGATGATCTTTGATCTCAAAGGCTTCGGGAACTATATCCTTGCTTGCCACAAAATGCTGTCGTTCCTCAATCACATCTAAAACGAAGTCATCAAGCGAGACGTTGTCTTTCTGCTTCTCGTCCCCCGGAGCATTAGCAACCTTTTCCATTGCGATGCCGGCTCTTCGATCAGTTAAGGCGCTGAAATGCAGGGAAATTATTGGCAAATAGAATGCAGATATTTCGCGGAACGATTTGCGTGACTGATTAATGTTATACCGTTGTCTCAGACTTGATATAGATGATTAAATCGCTTGCATTGCTGAAAAACAATGCCAGATCTTTTGGACATCCTTATATATGCGCCAATTGCCCAAAATAAAGCGCGACTACTGGCGATATGAGTAATTCACTTACACGGACCGGACATATCCGACTTTGTTTGTTCCCTGGTCTCTCTTCTGTACGGGTATCTAGGTTCTGGGATGATTTAATGTTAACACCGCGTGACTTTGAGTTTCCGTATGCTTGTGCTTGTTTTTATTATAAGACATACCAAAAGAGACTATAGTTCAATTACAAAACAGGGAATCCGGTGATCAGGAACGAAAACAGTACACAACACGCATTCCAGTCCCGGTTTGTGTCTTGTACGCGCATTGCATAAGCCATTTAAGCTTTACATGTCATTACTGATGACATCATCGGTCGCGCTAATACTAAGCGATTCCCATCTTAGGTTTCCCGGCTGTTTGAGCTTATCTTTCGCAAGTGGAGTCCTGAGAATGCTTTACTTCAATAGAAGTCAATATAAATATTCTAAAGCGTTTTATTTCGCTAGCAAGAAGTAACGAGAAAACTCAGGATTATATTTGCAATAACTCTGGGATAAAGTGATGTTCACGAGATGTAGCTCCTCAAAGTCGTCATTAATTCCGATCTCTGTCGGAGCCGTACAAGCCGTTGAGCGTACCTGTAAATCACGGGGTGCGATAACAGCCCAGAAAGCAACTTGAGATAATCTACAATGCTTATTTTCCTATGTGCGGGGTTTTTCTAAGCGGCGTGTGAATTTTGGTAATGTGAGTCTTGCACGCCACGCGTAGGACGAGCTACAATCATATCAGCAATCTTATCTCTTACTATCATTGCAAGCAAGTGCCTATGATAAGATAATTACACAAAAATCCGAATCGGGCCTTAAATTTCTTTCAGTTGTTAGCTAGTTAGTCAGATTTGATAATATCACAATATGCATTCCTAGGCAGTCAGTTCGCTAACCCCGCTGTTTTAAATCAAACTGTTAATGAATTGTTCAATGATCAAATTCCGAATCAGACTTTTAATGTTTTGATTTGATAGCTGAATTCCAAATCTGGTAAAATTGGAATCACTATATTTATCAACTTCTCAACTAGGCTGATTTGAAGTAGACTAATGATGTTTATAAATTGTAAAATTCTGGTTTTTTTTGAAAAGATAATAGCTATCGAAAGGCTGTCAGTTTCCAATCTAGACATATATTAAAATCAATATTTGACTTTCTAATAGTCGGGATTTTAAATCTAAAATTTCAAATTATGATGTATATCAGCTCGCGATACAGTCAGAATCAGAATGATTTTAAAACAATCTGCTAATCTTTAATTTTGATGGACGGCTTTCAAATTTAAATATTTTATCAGAGTCAGTCTGCAGCGTATGCTGGTTCTGAATCAGCTTGGTGATGATTTGTTCTGATGGTTAATTCACAGATCATCATATTTAAATGGAAGCTTGACTAAAGAGAATTCAGCGTGTCTTAGGCAAAATTGAATAATATCTGCACTCTCAGAGATGTGTCATTTGTTTGAAGGACTTGTTTGCAAGCGCTGATGATGCCGCTGAATAGGACGTGTACGGCAGCAATGTTGCCTGGCGCTTCTAGTGCACTCTCCGTTTAATAATCACACAGGATTCTCATGGTTTCGCGTACAGGTTGAGAGTACAATGTAGAGTATCGACGACTCTCATTTGAGAGCAGCGAGCAGTTGCTCAGTTTTGGGCTTACTTTGGCTCAGCACAAGGCGTTTCGTACTCGCTATCTTCTGCAGGCTTTGCATGTAGAGTTTACCCCCGTTTGTTCAGCCTTGCGAGTTGGGAAAATTCCCGTTTGGGGAAATGCGGCTCTCGGCGAACAGTTCTGCAGTTTGGGGAAAAAAGTAAACAAAGAGCGCGTAGAGAAAGACAGATTGAGTCATCGATGGCGATCATGATAGCGATCTTGTGTGGAGTCGGACTGGTTATCGCAAATGATACCACACAGCACAAGACGGGCTCGGTGTCGGCCGCCGTCGCCGCCGTCGCCCACGACTCCTGGAGCGCTGTCTCATATAGCTTGGTTTTGGATACTGGCGCTCACTCTGCTCTCCAGAAGACCCCCATCGGATATCCTTCCGAAAACGATCAGAAGATGGATCCTCATGACTGATTACAGCGCAAGTGCTACGAGTCAGCCGTTCATGATCCTGTACGCTAAACTAATTATATAGACTACAATACCATATCTTCAATGACATCATGGTCAAACTTTTCAACTCTGATAAATCCGTAAAATATCCAGATATCGCATCGTGAATAGCTGGCTCGTCGCTTATGTGGATTGGCGCCGGATCGGGCTGCTCCGTCACCTTGCTGACGACAAATTCGACCGTTGCGCTTTTGCCCTCATCTTCCCTTCTCGATCTATGCAGTCGTCTGATCAACCAGCACCCAATCTCAAGACAATCAGAGCAATCCCTCCTCAAATACTTTCTCCGTCAGCAGATCTTCCTCGCTTTGATCCAAACTCATCTACGCATAGCAACCCCTACCCGATGAGTCAAGATCATTCTCACGTGTCCTACCAACCCCTTACATTCGCCAACCTGGCGATGCGATTCAAGCACGTAGTCCGAAAGGATAACGTGGCAGATTTGGGACACTTCTTTGCCGAAACTGCTCAGCCTGACCGGCGTGGGCTTTGATTGATCTATGTTGGGACTGTGAATTGATTCTTTGACAATATTCTGTGGCCTTGCTGTTGTGGGAAAACTGCGCCATACTCTACTACTCCTGCGATCTTGGAACATAAATGTCGAAAGCTCCCTCGATCACGACTGACGGGTCTGTCGCGTCAGATCCAGCTGCAAAGGATACTGCACCCCTGGGAACAATCGTAGTGCACACTAGATTTTCATCACGCGTCATCGTTGTTGTTTTATCCGGTGTAGCGTTGTCACTTATATTCAACTCACAAGTAGACCCGGCACAATATGATCCACTCAAAGCATGTATTGGATTTGCAATTATTGCCTATCTGATCACGGTCGCTCTGATTCCTGTTCTTGCGCCAGAATTTGTAAGAGTCGGGTTTTCGGGCAAGGACTTGGGCAAAAAAGATAAACCAGTCATGTGAGTTATTCATATCATTTCCCTGTGTGCTAGCTAATAATCATATAGTGCGGAGACTATCGGTGCAGTTTGTGCCGTCGTTTACTTAGTGACAATGTTTTTCTTTATCCCCTTTCTGTTCTACAAATACTACGTCACAGAAACCTCGGGCGGTGGTAACCGAGAACAAGGCTACGATGCTGCAGTCGAGCTGCTTCACAAAGGTCGAGCTCTGCGTATGTTTCCACACTCCAAGCTGGCAGAGTATCTGGCTGCCTTGCTGTCCCTATTCAGTATGCTTGTTCTTGGTGTAGCGGATGATATGTTTGATATCCGGTGGCGCAACAAACTTTTCATGCCAGCGATTGCTGTCCTGCCTCTGATGTTTGTGTATTATGTGGATTTTGGAGTCACCCGTGTCGTGATTCCTGAGTTTGTGTACAAAGTCATGTACCGGGACTCGATCGTTTATCCAACAACCATTGATCTTGGCATATTTTATTATATTTATATGCTTTCTTTGGCGATTTTCCTACCCAACTCAATCAACATCTTGGCTGGAATCAATGGTCTTGAAGCAGGGCAAGCCCTAGTTATTGCCATTTTTGTTCTGATGAATGACGCGTTTTATATTCTTCCTAGTCGCTTATTTGGTCGACCAGAACATCCAGCTCATGATGCTCATCTTCTTTCAGCGTATTTTATGCTGCCGCTAATTGCAGTTACATTAGCTCTGCTCAAATTCAACTGGTTCCCCGCTTCTGTGTTTGTCGGAGATACGTTCTGCTATTTTGCAGGAATGGTACTCGCCCAAGTTGGAATTTTGGGCCATTTTGCAAAGACCTTAATGCTGTTTCTGGTGCCACAGGTCGTCAATTTTTTGTATTCATCTCCGCAGTTGTTCCATATTGTGGATTGCCCTCGACACCGATTACCAAAGCTTAACGCAGAAACAGGGCTGTTAGAACCTTCAAGGGTTTATTTCACGAACGCAGCACCACAGGTTATCCAGATAGTTCTTTTGAGAGCAATGAGTCTTGTCAAGTTGATAGATCTAGACTACGACGAGAAGACTGGCAAAATCACGTCCGCATCAAATATGACGCTTATCAACCTCGTATTGACGTGGACTGGCCCATTACGAGAAGACAGGCTTGCGATAGTTTTATTGGGTATTCAAGCTGCTACTTGTATGTTTGGACTTACTCTGCGCCATACTATTGCGCCTATAATTTTTGGTCGCGATAATATTTAAAATTTGTACATAGTGTATAGAATAGCAGAAAGCTAGTCTTAGAAGGTGAACTTGAACAAGATTCTTTATTATCAGAGTGCTCGTCGATTTTGACTGAAGAAACTGCTTTTTTGTTTGTTGTATTATTACTAAAGAATTTGGTCGGCGTATTACACTCTGTAATGGTATAATGATCATAGATTTAGCAGTCTATGATTAAAAAATATACAATGCAAAACAATAGAAGTATAATTCCCCAAATTGATGCAAAACCAATAGTTCCGTGAAGCCCAAAACAGTGCTGAAGAAGCTGTCAAGTCATACCTATTTACAATCCAACAACGCGTTTGCGTTCTTCGTCAAGCTGGCCCATCCATTCTTTAACTAACGGATGTTTTATCTTAGCCTTGGCGTGGAAAAACTCGTTGAAGCTGACATCTTTGCTTTCGGTTCCTTCGACGACGTCCATTTCGTATTCGACTGTTTGCAAGAGGAATTCAAATTTGTCAAGATCCTTGACAAACCGGGCTTCTGGGGTAGACATTTCCTCGTATTCAAGGTAAAGGATGTAAAGTTGTTCGGCGGCGTCTGCGTTGAGGGGACGAATGAGGTCGGCGAGATATTGCATGGTGGTTCGTTCGCGTCTGTGTTTTTCATCTGGGACAGTTCGTATTAGATCTCTGCATAATATAACAGCAAAAAAATAGCATACCTGGACCAACCGGATCAGAAGGAGTCAGATCTCCAACAACAGCCTCCGCAAGATCATGAACAAGGGCAATCATGGCGCACTTTCGACTATCCAGGTTATCTTCTGGCGGGGCGAGCATGCACATCACCGCCATGCGATACATGTGATCACTAATAGATTCTGCATTTTCCCGCCTAATTCCTTTATCAAGCCAGCCTGTTCGTCTTTGGGTCTTGAGAAATCTGAGAAGTCGGAAGAAGGAGAGAGGCGCGGGGAGCGCCAGAATCGACTTTGGGACAGCCAGTTCGGGCGTCCATAGCGACTGCTCTGTTTGCGTACCGTTTGTGTGTAAAGAAGGCTCTGGCATCTTCAAATAATATCAATGAAAGCAAAAATCTTTATGAGTCCAAACAACACTGCGAAACAGCAAAAAAAAGAAGAACGGGGTTGGTGAGCTGGGATTTCGATACAGCCCTTGGGCTCCGAGTTTTTTGTTTACGTGTGCCGAAAGTTAAACCGCCAAAGAAGCAAAGCCACACAGCATGTGGCGCTCGCTGGCTGACCGAGCGCATTCAAGACAGCAACTGCTGCCTAATATAGCAGACATAGATCGGGATAAAGGGCTGTAGATAATAATAAAGTTAAACAAATATACTCTCAATCGAGAAATATAATCAGATAAAGCAGTCTGCTCCTCTGCCTAACTGATTCACGGAATCATCTTAAACGACCTGCGTTTTACCGCTTCCTTTAGACGGTACCATCTCTTACAGCGCATAGCCCCTAAATCGCAGACTAGTCTGCGTTTTCCCAGAGAGGAGCGCCCCCCCCGCAAACGAGACTGTGGGGCGGAGACCGGCTGACTGGACGCCCCATCGCGCTTTTGAATACCCAGGACAGGTCCAACCTAGCCGCTGGCTGGCTTCTATCTGGTCCTGCTCAGCACCTCCCTCCTTGATTCCGTGGATCCTGACTATTTTACGACTGCCTGGGACCAACGAATGCCACCCGCGTCTGCGCAATTGGCCAGTCCCAATGCGGGTTCGGCTCCGAGGCGTCGCGTGCGGACCGGCTGTCTGACCTGCCGCTCCCGTCATCGCAAGTGTATGTCTTTGTGGAAATTATTCTGGCTTCTGAGTTGCATATAACTGACTGAATATTTTTGTCGTTTGAGCAGGCGACGAGGTACGTCCGACGTGCGATAATTGCTCGTCGAGGAATCTCGAGTGCCAATGGACTGTCCTGGGTCTGTTTTCGGAGTCCAATTCGCGAAGCATTTTTGCGGCCAGTCACCACTCTGTCGTGCCCCGGTTTTTAGAGATCACTGTACATTCCATACTGAAAACATTTATGAGATCCAGACTGATAATGCAATAGATTGTAAGCGACGGTCCTCCTCAAAAGAAGCGACGAGCAAGTACCCAGTCCCCAGATCAACCAAGATCATTGACAGCCAATGCTAGCTACAGCGAGTCATCTTATTTGGCTGCTCAGTCAGTCTCTACCGCAGCAGTTGCTCCTCCTCTATTTCCTCCCCCAATCACGTTTCCAAGAGTAGCATCATATTCAGGTTCATCTGATAACTCATACCCATTCACGCAGTCACCCACACTGGATCCCTTCAACCGCTCTCCTTCATCGACACATTCAACTGCTAGCGTGTCAATTAATACCTCAACCAGAAGCACAGCAGTACCAGTCACGAACCTTGAACGCGCCAGTCTGCGCACGATCCTGAATGCTTCGGATACAGATACTACACCGCACTCGCATCAGGATAGCGAGCCATTTCGGCCAAGTGAACTCAGCTATCCAAGCATGCATTTTTCGCGCCAAGAAAGTTTCACCTCGTCCGAGAATTCAGACATAAGATCTGATAATCTAAACAACAGACTCTCAATATCAAACATTACCGATATGGCAAATCAAAGCCGTGCGCTCACAGCCACCTACACCTCAGGATCAGAAGCCGATATGTCGCCATCGTTAGAGAGTATATCATTGGAGTCACTTAATGGAGATGGTTGGGGCAATTTGAATAATTTAACATACGATAATTTGCATACCAGATTACTGGAATGCATTGAATATTCGGTTTCGGCCGACCAAGACAAGATTCCATTGCCTCTTCTTATGCGTACACTAGTGAACAGCGCGAAAGATGTACCTAATCGCAGTGATTTGTCTCGCCAAGATGAATTACGTCTGATAAGAAATTTCATTGACGAAGTTGCATTGGGTTTTGATTTATGCAATAACGATCATCACTTCGAGATTGAAATTCCGCAGATGGCGCTATCCAACAAAGCACTTGCTCGCGCCATGCTTACAATTTCTTCTAAAAAATTTGAACATACAGATCCTCAGTATCCAGATGGTATCACGCTAGATCTATACTGGGAATGCATTCAGTACCTTATTCCTGAACTTGCAAGTCGGAGCATTGAAGCTATGGCTGCCTGTGTGATTCTGTGCGGAGTTGAGATTATGGGTGCAAAAGCACACCATCGAAGAAGACATGTCAGAGCCTGTGCTTCCCTACTATCCGCTTGCAAGATAACAGGGATGACTAGTGGTTTTGGGGGTGCTATGTTTTGGTGTCTGGCGCGGATGGATATTTCGACTGTAGTGGTTGGCGATGAGCCTACAGTGATGCGTAATCACGGTGGTACTTATACACAAGACATGTCTGTCAATGCCATTAGTGCTCTGTTTAGATCGCATTGGTTGTCTGCTTTACCTTCTCGTGCGTGCGATTCTTACGCAAACTATGCATTGCTTCTCACCGCGCGCGTCATGGCACTAGTTGCTCGCAACAGCAGAATGGGTGATGCGTCACATGAGCCTGCTAAATTAGGATATGATGGCGAATGGGAGGAACTTTGGGATGGATTACACGAATGGTTCGAACGGAGACCTGATTGCATGCAGCCAATATATGAGTTTGAGGAGCCGTCTAGTGAATTAGCGCCATTTCCTACTGTTTTATACGGCAACGGATCTGCCAGTAGGTTCTTTATTTGTATTAATATAGTTATGAGAACTTCTAACGTGTTTTCTAGCTTATGGAAATAACCTGTATCATACTTCTTGCATTATTCTGATGCGCAATAAACCACGACACTACAAGTTTTCTAAGACTACAGCGCCCATGTTATGGCACGCGAAGCAAATTTGCGCGATCTTTCAGACCGACAAGAAACCGTAAGTCCCATTTCTTTTCGCTATAAACGTGTTTGTTGATGAGGATAGAGCTTGTTGGACCAATTCGATTCAGTGCCTCAAAGCTGCTGGTCAGTTAATGTCGCATCGCGGCGAACATGCAGCAATTTTGCGTGTTCTGGATGAGATTGAGAGTACTATTGGATATGCGGTGCAACTATGTAGGGAGGAGTTGAGGGAAATTTGGGGGATATAGACTGTAGGATTTATAATATTGAGATTGTAATTTCGAAAATTGATATACTGGCGTAGTAAAAGTTCTTCCTAAAGTTCTCCCAAGCGCGAATATCACCAAAACTACACTGCTTCAGGCTGATCTCCTATTTTGAAGCTGCGGAAGTACACACACTTGGGAGAATTGGGGTGACAGAGGCTGAAATGAGTGTGAGGATCCCCGCAGGACTTGATACCGCGGACGAGAGCAAACGCAATGCCTACTGTACTATCTTATCCGCGACGTCACCCGTTTCAACAAAGATCCTTTGGATTGGATATGCTAGGAATTAAATCACATCTTATGGAACTATTGTTCAGCTTGGTAGTCAGGCTCCTGGCAAAGAAGAGTCCCTCGCACTACTGAGAATGCCTTCGATCTCTGTATGATCCAACGACCTTCAAAATCTCGTTTCCTTACAGCATCACATATTCAGTCCGTGGATCAAACCATGCCTCTACGACTGTTCTCAAAAATCACATCTGTACAAGTCTGGAGGTCGTTTCTGTCGTTCTCCGCTCCACCAAAGACATGATTGTCCGACTACTCCTCCATGCCAGACATGCTCTAAGAACGTCGCATAGTACCAGAATTGTCGCGCAAAATCAAAATATTCTTCTCTCTATTCAAATGGTGCTTTTCTGAGTGAATTCCCATTTTTGCTTGAGGAGAATCTGTACTCGGGAGAAGGTGGCCGGAGGGGCAAGAAGAAGCCAGAAAAAGTGATATCTTAGATTACTATTTTAATCTTTGTTATTTAGTGTCACGATTTTGGTTCCTATGATATATATTATTAATTCAATTTCGTTGGGCTATGGTCAGTTTAATTGCTGGGTAATAATTGGGAGGATAAGAGGTACAAGTAATTCTCAAGTGGACTTAGTTTATGCAAACCATTCCCAGTTTATCTTCCTTTGAGCCTCGTCGCTCGAGTCGATAAACGAAAACAAGCAGGCATTTTCAATTTCATTCATATTCTACAAGATCATTTAAATTCATGATATGAACAAAATCCTTTTTATTTTAAATTCCCCACCACTTCACTTCGAAACAGTTATTTACACCTTGAGAGCTATCGCAAATATATCAATGTAAATCAAATCATGACACAACAAATCCAAAGAAGAATTTTCGACCAAAAATACATAAAACAAACTGAAGATATAACCGATGCCATAGTGTAAATAAAAAAAACGCCCGATTTGTATAAACCCGCACCAGCCCAAATGATCTGAAAATAACTGTAACGCAAAAATAACAAAATAAAGAATAACTGAATCAATAATAGAATGTGAATGCTGCTGATAAGCGTGAGCCAACTTATAATGGGAACTTGCAATGTCAATCCATAATCCCAGCTCGCACTTAACTATAGCTAAATAAATTTAATACAATCAAATGCAACATTCACGCAGCATCAATAGCGTGACCAAAAGCTAGCTGATCGTCACCCCCACTCTCCCCGTGCATTTTTTCATCTCCACTAGCGCGAAGACTTTGTAGATTCTCGTTTGCTAAATGAAATTTCTCCGAAAGGGCACCTTCAAGTTTCTTCTTTAACAAATTAATGACGACGCGCTCGCTATCCAGCTCCTTCACGAGAATCTCTCGATAACAACGAACTTTCATTGCTTGGATTCTTAGTAAATCAATTTTTGCAACACAAGCAATCGCAGTAGCAGCAAGTGATTCTCTTGTACGCGGGAGAATTGGTGTGAGAATGGACAAATGCTTCGCAGTTCGATAGTCAGAATCTAGTTGCTGCGTAAGAGTATAGAGTTCTTCTTGAAGTTCCTGGACTTTCTCTTCTAAAACACGATATCTGCCCTCTGAAACATCGAGAGCAAATTCAAAAGTCGAGTTGTCTTCCATAATGGAGGAAATCACAGTGGCATCTGAAAGCCGGTTCTTTATACTCCCATCATCATAAAATAGCGAAGAAAAAAGAGCCGAAGCTTTTTCGCTTGCCGAAAGTTCAAAAGGAGACTGTTTAGGAGACGAAGGAAATGATCCAATAACGGGGCTAGAAGGATTAGATCGCGTACTCGGATTGAGACTGCCAACTAAATGTCTCATCATAGGATTGCCATTTTCTTTCAACTCCACACCTTGAAGTTTTGCACCTGATGTATTAAGTGCAGATGCGTAATTTAATTTTGTGATCCAGTCATTCATTTCTGCCTGCGAATCTGCCTGAAATAAGTCTTCTTCGCCTCCTTTAGCAACGATAACAAATGCATTGCGACGCTTTGTATAATTACAGTCTAGGAGGGCGACAGTGTCATTTGTAAGCATGACTTCATCTGCGTGAAATCCTTGAATTGGAGGATAAAACACAAAAGGGAAATGTTGACCGTTGCCACTAGCAGCCGCTTGCTTCTCATCAGCGCTAACAGAGGCATTGAGCTGATCCATCAGTCCACGTACCCAATTCACGTCGCGGAAAAAGTAGATATGAGATAAGGTAAGAAACACGCCCCAAGAGCGCCAATTTGATTTGAGAGATTTGTTTTTCTTTCGTTCGACGAGACTATTCAAGATACCGATCTTTGCAATTTTAATATAATTTAGAGACGGTTCTCGAGGAAAAAGGTCAATGCCAATAGAAGACTGGCGCGACCGCGGAGGCAAGATTTGCAAGAGCGGACTATTGATAAATAGACTATGCAATACGGTGACGTTGAATTGAGGAGCAGTTCCAGAATACGAGTAAGGGTCTTCGCCGTTGAGTAATTCGTAGATTGATGGTCGTAGTTCCTGTAGTCGACTTTCGACGATATACATGTATGGATCAACGGGGTCTCTGCTTTGCTTTGTCAGGCCAACAAAACTCTTGCGATGCCGTTGTAATGGGGGTCGCTCGAGTGGTTTCTCAGCGGGAGGAGTGGCAAGATCTAGCTCTTCTTCCATATGGACAAACGGGGTGTATGTGATGTTATCAAAGAGACACTCAAGGACTTCATTTGCAACACCATTTACTTGTGTATTGCGCACGTAATCGGCTTTCTGCATTTTGTGACGGTTGCTTTTGTTGAATGCGTCTGTGTGGAGTATCATGAGCGAGAAGGCGATCACATACGCTTGGTCTATAAAAAATTAGCGGATATGTATGAAATATGAGAGGGTTGGTTGTACCTTTAGACCAGAATATTTCTGGGTTACAGTAATGGTATCGTTCTGAAAAAGCGTCGAGTACACGGTCGATTTGTTGTGACTCTTTAGGCAATATAACTACTAGCAAAAACTTGCGGAGGGCCATATCGATTGGCTCATCAGAAAAGTTGAATCTATTGCAAAATAGCTTTAGAACCTTTTTGTGGAAATCGTAGTCATGCTTTGAAAGCAAAAGAGCGATGTAGTTTCGGCTGATGAGTCGCTCTAGACGAGTGAGATAGTCTGCAGGGGTTTCATTGTCGTCTCGATCAGGCAGAGTACTTTCTAGGAGAGCGAGGGGTAGTGGGACGCCTCCATTTGGAGAAGTTGATGGCGCTGCGATGGAGCCAGCAGGAGAAGCGGCGATGGAGGAAGAGGAGGAAGCTAGCTGAGCTTTTGCTTTGAGATCGGCAAAGTTGGGCTCGCTGCCGCTTCGAAGTTTGAGAGAGAGTAGACTAGTCAGACCGGTTAGATGATTGAGGTTGGGGATGTCACGTCTCGAGCCGCGTCTTTCGTTATCGAGAGAGCTGAGGGTCTGGCTGCGAGAACGCGTGCGCTGGGTTGCAGCGGATGAAAGAGCGGCGGAGGAGAGTGTCGCGGAGGTGCTTGAGAAGCGGCTAGAGTGGGACGTGTTTGATAGAGAACGAGAAAGGAAGGCTGTAGAGAGCATTAGTATGATTGATGAAAGTACTATGTTTAGAAGAGACGCACGGGGTGAGCCGGGGGATGCAAGAGGGGTGGAGGACCCGGAATGGATGCGCAGATCAGGGACGGGGATGATGTTGAGGTCGGAGCTGCTGCGGGAGGAAGAGGCGCGAGAGCGGGATCCTTCTTTGGTCGGAGATGTTATGAAGGACGGGGAGTGGTTGAAGAGCGCTGAGGCGACTTTCTTTCTGAGCGTTGCGAAGCTCCTTTGGTGTGAGGAGACGGAGGACGAGGAGGAAGGCGTGGGAGACACTGCGCGGGGAGCGAGAGAGCTGTCGAGGAGCGCTTGCGATATCGGGGCGGATGCTGAGTGCAGCAGCTCGGGGGGGTCTCTGTCGTGGCCGGCGTAGATGTCTGATTCCGAGAGCGAGGACATGAGCGAGCGCGGGCGATAGGAAGGCACGGGCAGCTCTGGCCGGGCGGGTCGCAGGACTGGCGGGAGGCCCGGCGAAAGCTGTCCTGATCGACTCGAAGGCGGGTCGTGAAGCGGATGGCCACCAGGCTCCTCAAAGGTGACGCGGGAGCGCTGGAAGGAGAAGACAGAGTGGCGGCCGCTGGCGAGGTGGTGTGTTTGGCCGGCGGACGCTGTGTGCGTGTCTGCGGAGTGTCTTGCTGCCGGATGCGAGCTGCGATGCGCTCTGAGCTGCTGCGAGTGCGAGTGCGAGTGCGGAGCGTGTTTCTGCGGGATTGTTTCAAGCGTGCGCGCGCGTCGCCGGCCGGGCCTCTTCTGCGCCGGTACGTGGGAACGCTGCTGCTGCTGCTGGACGCTCTCTGCGCTGTCGGAGCCCGTCGTCGACACCGACGCCCGCCGGAAGCGCGCCAGAAAGCCCGCCGACGCCGACGAGTCCACCGACCGCGAGCGCGACTGCGACGACGAGCCGAACGCGAAAACGACCGAGCGCGAAGACGAGCGCGCGCGTCGCCGGCTGCTGCTGGTGCTGCTGCTGGTTCCGTCAGCCAACGCGTCCTCGTGCTCGCGCTCGTGCTCGCGCTCGCCGCGGAAGCCGACTGAGAACCCGGACATTGTGCTGCTGCTCTCTGCTGCGCTGCGTCCTGCTCGTCCTCGCCGCTGCTTCATGAGACGAAGCACGCAATTAACCCTAACCACGCATTAGGCTTTGCAGGTGCGGCGCGGGCCAAAGCCAAATGCGGTCTCGTGTGGTGTGACACTCGTCTGGACAGAAACATCCCCAAGCTGATCCAACACCGTCTCTGCAGTGCTCATTGCTCTGTAAACATGCGCTGGACTACGAGGGCCTCCGTGGCCGCGGCAGAGAGATACATCTCCGACATCACCCTCTCCTCTATCGTCTCCGTCTCCACCATGGCTCTCTACGGCCTCCTTATCACATGGCTCTATCGCATCGAGAACACCAACGCCGTCGACAACATCGGAAACGTAAACATCGCCGTCGAGGCAGCTTGGACTGACCTTGTTCAAATCACCTCTAGACCGCATTTTTTCAACTCCCGTGCCCACGAACACGTCCGCCAATATCTGCTCACTCGCATCAGCGACATCGCGCATAAATCGTCGTTCACAGACGACATTCACATCATCGATGACAGCTCCGGCTTCGTCGTCGCTTACGACGAGCGCATTGGATACTGGGAAGGTGAAAACCTCTACGCCGTTATCCGTGGCGTGTCAACCGGCCCTGGGGTCTTGGTCTCAGCTCACTACGACTCCGTTGCCTCCGGATACGGCGCAACCGACGATGGCGTCGGCATCGTCACTCTCCTACAGCTTCTGCAATACTACTCTATCCACCGGCCTCATAACACCGTCGTGCTCAACTTCAACACTGGAGAGGAGATCAACCTCTACGGTTCCTATCAGTTCATCAATCACCCAATCGCAGAAAACGTCAGCTACTTCATCAACCTCGAAGGCGCTGGCGCTGGTGGACGCGCAGCAATGTTCAGAAGCTCAAACTACCAGGTACTTAAAGCCTTTGGAGCTTCAACTCCGGCCCTTGGAAGCGTTATCATGCAAGACATGTTCAAAATGCGCGTCATCAATAGTCACACTGATTTCTCCACTTACGATGCGGCCGGTCTAAGAGGACTCGACATGGCATACTACAAACCGCGTTCTCGCTATCACACTACCCACGACAGCATCAAAAGCACAAACAAAAATTCTGTTCAATACATGCTAGATGCTGCCTTGCAAATGACATCATATCTAGCTTCAGGAAACGCAGATCCTGTCACAGACGATAACAAGAACGAAGTCGGCCTATTCTTTGATCTTTATGGAAAATTTGCTTTCGTCTATCGAATGAGCGCCTTCTCGCAATTTGCACTCATCTTTGTCCTTGGAGGGCCTGTTCTTATTGCCTTTATTGTCTATTACACAATGTTTAAATTCCCAGTCCTCAAATTTGCATCTTCAGGCTGGATCAGAACCCCCGCCGTGTTCTTCTTCTTAATCTCCGTCAATCTCTTGATCGCTAAGCTGATGCTTAGCTACAATCCTGGAATAATCTACTCCTCTGATATACCCCTGATTACTATCATTTTCTTTTCTCTAATCACCTCCTTCATCTCTCTTGCCATTGCTGAAGCAACAAGTGAGACGAGTACCCAACTCCCTAGCTTGCTCGAGTTATTGATGACCCATTGGCTTCTTGCTAGCGTAGCTGTATACTTGCAGCTCACTCAAGGGATCGGCGGTGGATTTGTGATGATTTTACAATATATCGGTACGTTGGCTGCCGTTCTTGTATCATTGCTGCCTTACCTCCTCGAAGCGAAACGGCTCTCAAACCAGCAGCAAAAGCCTGAAGGGCCTCCAGCTGATATGTCTCCTACGATAAACACATCCAGCGTACCTAATGAGGATGCCCAAGATGAAGGTGACGCATTGCTTGCCACACCAGCAGCAGAAATACGCTACGAACCTCTGGTATTAACGGACGGATTTCAAGCCGTCTTAGAGCTGTTGGAGTTTATCTTCATGATTTTGCTACCATCTGGATACTTTGTTTCTTTGGGTTTCTTTTCTGTCAACTCGTTACGATATGGTGCTGCTGATGGCTCCCTTGCTTTCTTACGTACGTCTCTTTTTTTTCCAGAGAAAATTTGACCACTAACTTCTTTCCAGCATATGCAAACTTTGGCTTCTGTGTAGTTTTGCTTCTGACGACTTTGTCTCCATTTATTTCGCGTTTTATTCGTCTAGGCAATCTCTTTACTGTTCCTACGCTCAGCATGACCTTTATTTCTGGTCTGGTACTTCTTTCTATATCGCTGAGAAGTTTCCCATATAATGAGGTGTATCCCTTGAAAGTCTTTGTGGATCAAGAGATTGATTATACACTGGAGAATTCTGGACATTGGTCTGATGGTGGGCGTGTCAATGTTGTTGGCCTAACCAATTATGTGCCCAGAATTATCTCTCATATGTACGTCTTTAGTTTCGTAGTCTTACAGAATGAAGCTAACAAGTCTAGTCCTGGTGTTGCTGGGATGAAATGTATACCAGTAGGAAAGTATGGAACTTTAAGTCAATGCTCGTACCCGGGTATATCTCCTTCCCCTTTTATCAACCCACTGGATCCCTCTCAGTGGCTTACTATCGAAGCTACGATTGACCGCACATCTACTTTCCCTGCCTATTTACTCTCGATATCGACTGTGAATTCTAGAGGAGGCTTACTTAGAATTCCAAATTTATTATATGAGCAGCTCCAAAACTCCTCTTCAGAACCTGCTCAGCTTACCATTGAAATACTGTCAACCCCTGGAATTCCATCTGGATTTGAAAATGATAAGCCGGTTATCACTACAAATGCGACATCCATAGAGTTCTGGACACGGTGCAAATTTGCCGATGGAGGCTGTGATGGATCAATCCCGACTCTTATGAGATTATCTACTACATCTAAGACTCGATTAACCGAAGACATGGTCTCGATGATTTCTATTGCGGCATTTTTTGACGAATGGGTCCCAGGCGCTACCACGTTCGACATGACTGATAGTGCGACGTATAATAACACCGTAGGCAAGATCCCCGCGATTGACGAGTTTTATTTGAATATGCCGTCGTGGGTGACATTTCAGAAGAAATCTAGTGGATTGGTGAAGGTTGTTAAGAGTATTGAGTATGTTGACTACGAGGATTAGAGTCTTGGGATTGAGCAAACTGCTGCATTTTCTTCCTACTGTAGAGAAGTTATATAAAACAGCGCGCGGTTTTGCAATTTATGTACAACAAAATTGATTTGTACAGGCTAAAAACGGGTGCTCTAATTCATACATGCTAAACACTAGAAATTTTAGTAGAATATTGCGAAACTGACAGTCGCCGCTTAACTTGCTAATTTCAAAGTTTGCATGAAGCAATCAACTGTATCTAGATTCTAGACGGTACTATATCCATACTCTATATAAATTAAAAAAAATAAGTAAGCATTCATTAACGAGAGAAAATATAAGAACTCACCCCAACATTGACATTAAACCAGCACCAGCAATCGTTGCTATAAAAGCTGTAATACTGAGCGATACCGGTGCATCATGAAGATCGCCATGGATCCATTCCTCAGCGAGTAGCTCGACCAAACTGACCCATAGCAAAATGCCTGCTGACAAACTATTAAGAGTTCCCATTGTCCATAGGGCAGCTGCGCTCGAGGTAGCGGCAGACGATGAGTGGACTAAGAGAAGGATACCAATCGACATGCCTATCGGCGTAATCAAGCAGAACCAAGCACAGAGTGTTTGCTTGCGACGAGTGGGAAGGCTCTTGACGGACATGATTCTGGTTCCGAGGGCCATTCCTTCGAAAAACTGGTGAAAGAGAACTACAGTGAATAGCGAGACCCAGGCAGATTCATTAGTGACTGACAGTGTGATTCCAATCAAGACAGAATGAAAAATCACTCCAGCTTCCAGAACGTAAAGACTAAGTCGATCTATTGACGCGTTAAGCTCTTTTGATAGTGCGCCCTGCTGCATTGATCCATCCGGTCCAACCTCGTCGTCACTTTCGTCGCTTTCAATCTCAAATATTGTGTGACCATGGACATGAACATGCATACTGTCATTAGGGTGCAAGGAATGCCCGTGGGTGTGGCCATGGGTGTGATGAAGCACTGAGTCCCCATGCGAAGAGTGTCCGTCATGGGTTGACTCCAACTCATGATGCTCCACGTCGTCAGTGAAGACAGTCGGAAGTAATGGCGCATGGACATTACCCTCATCATCGTCCGCGGCAGCAGCACCTTTCCTGAGTTTCTTCTTTGTTCTCTTGATCTTCTCAGACACGATGCGATGGCCTACGTTCTCGACCAAGAATGTGATCATGACACCAGTCATGGCCAGGAAACCCGGCCAAGCGTCAAACTTCAGCTCGCCAATGCAGGGATCCTGGAATGCATCAAACGCATCAGGCAGTAAATGTACAAAGGCGGTAGCGACAATAACACCGGCGCCGAATTGTTTCAAAATCGTCAGCACCTTCTTCGTAGCCTTCTCCGACTGTGCACCTGATTTGACATAGTGCTGCAGAATTAAGGGAAGAAACACTGCCACGGCAGAGACTATGAGGACTGCAAACACAGAGACTATTCTCCGGTGAAGGACGTACTCTTCTGGAGCCGGGCGAGTACAGATGGAATCAGCCATCTCTCAGCAGTACGCACAAGCAATGAGAGCTTTGATATCGCAGATTATTCGTCGCAATGGCAGTATCATGTACTATAAGCTCCTGATAAACCCGCGATAAGAGCTCCAAGCAACATCGTCCGGCCAGACCGTGCTCTAAACTGAGAGTGCTCTTCTTGTTCGCTACTTGCTTTCACACCGCCCACAAGGTGCGCCTCACCCTGTGCTTTCACACCCATTTCACCCACAGCGATTAGAGTTTTTGGTCAGCCACGCTATTCAGGCGAAGCGTGAGTGGGCGAGGAGCTGAGCGTAGTTGGGGAATTTAGGCTGTGCGGTGCGGTTTGGTGAACAAAGGGGATGGTTATCGTGATTGATATAGTAAAACTACACAGTCCAAACGGTATCAAAGCAGTCGTCAAATCTGTCAACTCATTCAATTCAACCAGTGGGTACATCCCACTTGGACGTCCAGAAACAAAATATAAAGTACAAGCTCAAACAATACTGGAAGAAAAACAAACAAAAGGTAATAAAGACAAACTTCCGACTCCTTTTACACTACTTTAGTGCTTAGCCATACTCTAAACCACAAATAATACTGTGTGCCCCTGAAAATAGATATGTGGCAGTCCATCCATGCCAACATCTCACTTAATGTCCACTGCCAGCAGAGATCCCACGCGGGTATGCTGCCGCGTTGTTGTTTCCTGCCGTCAAACCAGGGCTTATAGGTCGAGTGCGATCGGCCTGGTGCTGGTTGTTACCTTCTTTCAAGGAGAGCAGTTGCTTCGCTCGGAAAGTCTCGTAATGTAAGAGCGCAGTGCTCTCAATCAAATCTTGTAAATGAGTGCGCGTGAGGAAATTGCGAAGCGAGACAAATTCACAGTGGTTCTCATTCTCAACTTTGCGGATGTTAGTAAACTCTTCCGTAGATCAAAATGATCTTACATACCATTGATCACTCCCCAGCGGCTCTTGCGACCACGCACAAGCTTGCCGTCAATAAGGATATCAGTCTCAGAACCAACAACCGCAAATGGAATCATTCCCTATTAAAGATGTTAGAGCAAATTGCACGTACAAAGAGTGCCTAACATACTCTGATATGTGCGTTCATCATACGCTCATCCTCGTCCAGCGTATCATTATCATAAGGATACATCTTCAAGTTGTTGGCGGCAAACTCTTCACGGATACGGTCTTTGAAACTAATCAGCTCATCCGGAGTAAGAGCGTCAGACTTTGCGATAACAGGGACAACATTTGTGATATCCATAAGTTTCTTAAGAACAACGATATCAATAGGCTTGAGAGAATGCCCACTAGGCTGAATGAAGAAGATGCAGCAGTGGACTCGAGTGTCGGGAATGTAACGCTCGCGCTGCGCGGTAAGCTCCTTGCGAAGATAGGCAGAGTGCTGGTCTTTAATGTACTTCACTATTGGGTCCCAGCAGCGCTCGTTGTTGACCTTATCGCCGTATCCCGGGGTGTCGACAATATTGAGCTGAAGGCGGACATGATTTTCCTCAATAACTAGGATTAAAGGGTCAGTATTGCAGGATAATGGCTGAATAAATATATCGCAAATACTTACCATGAGAAACCGTCTGGATTTCTGTGGTTTGGTGGATAGGTTCAGTTGGCGAGGTGCGTCCCTTGCTGTCTAGCAAGTGAGAAGCAAACAGGGTGTTGATCAAGGTTGATTTTCCAAGTCCAGATTGACCTATATCATTATCAGCACATATACATTGCAAAACACAGCATCAAAAGATGAGCATACCAACACACATGACGTTGAACTGGAAGCCTCTCTTGCGCAGCTTCTTCTCGATCTGGGTTGTAATAGAGTCAAATCCGACATAGGTTCTCGGCTGGACAGTCTCAGCAGTAGCCATATTGATCACACAGAATAAATCGCTTTAAAAAGCAGTTGAGAATAGTGTTGTGCAGTGTATTCCGGCGCTGTCTGTGGGTGCGTGTGAGGAAGCAAGCACAACAGACCGCAACGCGCCTTTCGAAAACAACCAAGCTGCCCCTTTGCCCAAACTGACGCGTTGCGAAGGGGTTTCGCGGCCACCGCGACCGAACTGGGCTATGCACTCAACATTGTCGCGTTTATGTATTTTTGTCAGCAGAGGGTCTCGTGGTAGATGCTGTCTGCTCTATTCGAAATTTTTGTCCCGGGCACAAAGGCTCTCTACACATCTCAAGTATTTTTCCTCCAGCGATAAACTGCTCCGCAAAGCTGTTATTATTGAAGGAAGTTCCTTGTAAAAATTGATACAGAAATGGCCAGTCGGCAGCTACTAACCTTCTCGTGGGCGCACCGTCTTTCGGCTGCAATCCTTCCTCGACTCGCATTACCTATTCCCTCCCTATCCACCCCAATTATCCCTCCAATTACCATCCGCTTCCCGCTGCCCACTCTTCCTTCGCCCTCAGACTATGGTTTCAGCAATCCTTTTGGCGGTATTGTGCTTGCCGTACCGAAAAAGAAGACCTCCCTCCGTCGCCGTCGAATGCGACGCTTGGCTCCCGGAAAGAAGCAAATCAAGCCAGTCGAGAGCTTAAACGAGTGCCCATCTTGTGGCCGTGTTAAGCGCATGCATACAGTCTGCGGACCTTGCCACGATGATGTCCGTGATGTTTGGCGTGCAGAGAGTGGAAAAGCCGGCAAGGAGAGCGAAAAGGAGGCAAAACCAGTTCCGGAGTCGATTGACCCCGGCTACCTCGACATTATCAATGAGAAGCTCACAACTGTTCCCAAGTCGGGTAAATACCTCAGCGATCTGTCAAGAGAAGAGCACAACAAGAGAAAGATCCCAATGTTCGAATATGATAAGCTACACCGCAAATAACTCAAACCAAGCGCACGATGGATGGTTGAGAGTTTATAGTTTTGGACTCAGCTTTGTACATATATTAATTTAACTGTGTAAACAGTCTTATATACGGAATTACATTTTCATTATCATATAAATTGTTTGGGAAGGCTGTAGAATATTCGGATATTCAATTCAGATTATATATAAAACATCAATCGTACTCACTTTCACAAATTACTCAAAACATCTTCCAATATTATTCACCATAATATACAGCATAATCTTTTAATCTCATAGAAGATCACACGATTACTATAGTACAGTCCTCGTCTTTAAACTTGAGAGTATAACTGATAATCAAACTCGACCGCTGCACTGCCTGTTAGCGCACACTCGTCTGGATAGAGAATCCGACTCGTCGTCTCTGGTCCAAGAACCAGAGCACGGCTTGCACCTCTGCCTTGCACAGGCTCCCATTTCACATAGCTCTTTGCATTATCAGTCGGATTCCCACTCGCGATGAAATTGTACCATCGCTCTTGAACCTCTGCGCTAAGTTTTCTTTGCGCGGTGGATGCAGTCGACGCATCAAAAGTGCCAAATAACGGGTAAAGGTCTGATTCATGACACACATAATCACCTTGACAAAGCGAATAAACATCGTTGCCCGGATAATTGATGCCAACATCCATTTCGTACATATATACGTTGTGCGAATATGTCTTTGCAAGTGTTATAGCGCTGGTTTGCGTTGCGCAGGTCCAATAGAATAAAGTGGCAAAGTGAGCAAGCTCAAGACGCGTAGAGTCATCTACAGAGTCATCGATGGAAAATAATCCAGACGCAATAACTGCCGCAGCTCGTGTAGCGCCCAGGAATTCCGCCAACACAGGCGCGAAATATACCGAAGGAACAGCCGCGGGCAAGATGCTTTCGATAGTGGGGTTTGCTTCGTCTTTCACCGATCCCATAAGTATAGGCACCTGGACAGGTAACTTTCCATTAGCTGTATATTCAGAGTAATCATACTTAATGAAACCAAGATCAATGACTGGCACCATAGGCTGAGCCATGCTGACTCCATTTCCGATTGTAATTGCGCTTGTATAAAGAACTCTCTGAGTGGCAAGAATATCATCAATCGATAGCGATCGCATACAATCAACATCAGTACATCCGGTACTGTTGTAAATAAAGGGAGTTAGAATGTCTTCAGATGTAGTGCGGGTGTTAAACTAGATATGATGAGTTAGTCAGAGTCCTTTGTGTGAACTGAGATATACGTACTCCGTAATCTACAGGATCCGACATCATGATAACCTGCGAAAACAGGCCTTTTGCATTCTCAGTAGATAGCAGCGCTCGAATTAAAGTAGCCCCCGAACTCTGACCTCCAACCGTAATACGCGAGGGGTCGCCGTGGAATAAAGCAACATTACTCTTCACCCACTCCAGTGCCAATACAACGTCCTTGACGGCAAAGTTGGTATTCGTACCATCGTCAAATAAGCCCAAAATTCCCAGACGGTAATTCAGAGTGATTACAACCATATTCTTTGCTTTGGCGAGTTTTGAGCCGTAAATAACTGGGTCGGCAGAACCTCCATATGCAAAAGATCCGCCATGAACCCTAGACTGAGTAAGTACATTGTAGCTCACAATTGAACTGCAGCGACTTACCAAACTAACACGGGCAAAGAAGATTCCCCAATAGCAGGAGGAGATCTAAATACATTCAGATAGAGGCAATCTTCCGATTCATTGACCCCAGTCCCTTGAATGCAATAAGGAGGAAGCGCGGAGGCATCATATCTATAACAATCGAGTTAACATGATACAACAGCAGTCAATAATTAATAAGCTTACACTTTTTTCTTACTAGGTGTAAAAGCAACGGGATCTGCAAATCTAAGGGCTCCGGTTGGTGGGGCAGCATATCGGACGCTAAGGAAATGAGTTCCATCGGAGTCAAGAGCTCCTTGATATGTTCCTGTTCCTGTTACGACTTTGCATGTTGAGTCACAAGAACAGCTGAAGGATGCCAAAGTCTGGGTAGTGAACCCAAACACGTAGAAATAGAGAGCAAGAAGTATGCAGCTGATTGACATGATTGGTAACTAGGCGAATACAGTTGTCTCGAGGAAGCAGTTTGAGACGGAGGATAGGCGCGAGTATTAATTCTGTTGAGCTATCCACTGCTGCGAGGCAACAACGAGAGACAAGTTGTTGAGGCAGTCTGTTGAATAGCGGCTAGATGCTGGCAGCCTCACTGACAGGTCCGGGGATGCGGAGGGGTCCAAGCCTATCTTGGCATACGCACTTGCTACGGTGGTTAAGCGGCATGCCGTTGACCAGCTGAAGGCATGTATATTGACTTTGAGTGCGCATCGAAGCTAATCAGAAAAATAATGCAGCATGGATAAGACAAATGTTTGATTATGTCCAATGCAGAATGAGCTAAGTAAACGAAGAAACGGTGCAATTGTGGGGCGAATGTGTATGCGAGTGCCTTGGTAGGATTGAGCCAGATAATGATGGCTTGAACAAAGCTCAGACGAAGTAATCTTTATACAGACTGGACAGGCTCTGGAAACTGTAACTATGACTTAACTACTTCAATAGAAAACAGCAGCAGATATTCGATATTTGACAGTAACCGCCTTGATCCATGGTATTTGTTGATTGCAATTCTGCGCTTCTGCTCGCAAGTCCTCAGCAATCCTCCGGACACACGATACCGGTTACTACTGCAGTCATCCCCTGGGATTGAACCTCCGGTAAGCACGAGCAATCCAAAATTCTTGACATAAACTGCTGCCGCAATTCTCTTCTGTTTCCCGTCATAATCGAAATAGAAAGAAGTATTCGCTTCTCTTCGTCTCAATCAACAGTTGCCTATTCCAGAGGTCAATGGATCTCTCCAGACACTCATGCGGCTTGGGTGTGTCTTCAAAATTAAGGTTCATTAATGAGCCGCACAGTAACCTCTCTTCCCGCGTCGCTGAACTTGAACTCTTGTTGAAGGATCTGCTGTTGAGTGCTCTTCTTTCTGGCTTCACACGGGTCAGATTCGCTAGTTTGAAGCTATTTCTTGACTATTTTAGTTGCAGCTTCTAGTCCGAAACAGCATTTCAAGTTGGCATTTGGGGCTTCCTTTGGCTTTTCGTTTAACCTTGTCTCATCCAAGCTGTGTCCTGAAGATTGACCGTGTTTTATTCACGCCATAATTGAGCAAGCAATGGTATCGATTGTCTTTGTCGCCTGGTCTAATGACTTATTGACTAACTGTGTTGGTTTACACAGAGCAAACAGTATTTTTCTACTAATCAAACGAGAGATGGTATGTTGTACTGCTTCCTTTTGGGAATCTGGAAGCGACTCCTCGTACTAACCTTGCACTGCTCTCTTCTTAGCCCATCCCACAGACATTTTCTCTGTCGCTACAACTCCGGATTATGTTATCACATCAACCGGAGACTCCATTATTCGCATGTACGACGCAGTATCAGCTGAGCATGAATTGAAACAACAAGTGTGCACACCGCATCGAACCGGCATCCACCATGTCTGTGCAAGTAGAGACGCTGATCTCGTCGCTGCTGTTGGATTTGATGGATCAATATCATTGTGGGGTCTTTCTGATGGAAAAGAGCGAAGCTTGATAAGCGAGTGTGCGTATTAACCTTGTGACAGCATTGACTGGCAGATTCTGTGGCATGAGATCATTGCTAATTATTCGTATTATAGCAGCAAAAACTTTTTGGGCAATTGTCTTTTCGCCTGACGGATCCTACCTTGCAGCTACTGGCGTTGACGGAAATGTCACTGTCTGGGATGTTCGGGGAGATGAACCACAGGTCTGTGGCTCCTTAGAAACCAAGGGAACACCAGGACTGTGTATTGATTATGTGCGTGCTATGTTTTTGTCTTTTTTCTTGTACCATTTTTTTCTCTGTTCTCTTATATTCTTTTTTCTCATCTGTTTGCCTTTTCTTTTTCTCATTTTCTCTGGTGAATGCTTGCTTACTTCTATCTTCTAACTCCAGTCAAACGATGAACGATATATCAGTACGGGACACGAAAACGGCGGTCTCTATATATATGATATAGAAACTGCAAGACTCTCTTATTCCCTACCTGGTAAAAATCCGTCTTTTTTTCTCATTTTACTTTTATTTTAATGTCTCTAACGATTTTTTTTTTGGTTTCAGGGCATACTAGCGCCGTTCGCAGTGTGGCCTTTTCGCCTTTATCAAGGCTTCTCGCTGCTGCAGGAGACTCTGGAGTGGTTACGGTCTACAGCGTAAAGTCTGGTGAGATGGTGTACAATCTTGCTGGGCATACGCGATGGATTATGTCTCTAGATTGGAACTTTGAGGGTACTTATATCCTCACTGGGTGAGTTGCTAATAATTTCTTCGAGGTGTTTCTGTACAGTGTGCGATCAGAGATTGACTGATTGCTATTCTTTCTATAGATCGTTTGACAAGTCGCTAAAAGTATGGTCTGTTGAGGAAGGGCAGTGTGTGGCTACTCAAGCAGACGCAGGTGGTGCTATTTGGGGCGTTAAATGGATAAAAGCAGCTGGTACTTCCCGTCCTCAGGGCTTTGTGAGTGTCGGATCTGACAGGACCATACGATGGTATAGAGAGGCTACTGGAAGTTAGCAATGCTAAGTGTATGATTGTTGCTAGGCTGTGTAAAATATAAGAATAAATATATTCCAGAGTATATAATACTTTCATATTCTTAAAATTGCAATGTTTTTGAAAAATAGACTACTTGCTCCGAATTATGAGGATTCTTGATATTTGGGATGATTGGGACTTCAAGCAGGAGCGCTCACCTAAATTCGAGTTTGTACTCGAGTCTTATCAGTTCTATGTACAGCAACAATCTAATCCATTCCTTACACGTTTTGCAAGCTCAATTCAGTTTGCACCACAAATATGCTCAAATTAATAAAAACTTCTTTAATAAATGAAGCAATAACTCTTTATAACTCCAAGATTACTGAGGAGTGTGACGAGAACAAGATTGCCGATGACATACCTTTTATTACACACAATTCACTTGCGCGAATATCAATCAAACTACAGCAGCCTGAAAAGTATACTTTACAGAAATTATTAATTGGATCGAGTGTTTATGTTCCACCGAAGCCGGAGAAGAAAGTGGTGAGTGGCTTATCCTAGGATTCGTTGCTGTGCATGAAGGAATACTAGCTAACACCATCCAGGATCCTGAATACGTGGCCCGGATGAATCGCTTACGAATTCGTTTACAAGAACAAGAATATCAGGACATGATCGCCTCAGCGGTGCCAGAACTTGCAACGCCTTTCTATGAATCCTTCGACAAGAAAGAACTCAAGAACCAGCTCTCAGTCATTATTAACGTTCTCTTCTCTGTCGTCTCCGTCGCATTCGCGGTTTGGACTTGGGCTGGTGCAAGCTTGAGTACTGGTAAACGACTATTACTGTCACTTTTTGCTGGATTTGTTGTGCTTGTGGCCGAAGTAACGCTGTATCTCGGATATCTACAACGGATGGATGAGGCCAGGAAGGAAGAGAGGCTCCGGAAGGAGGTTAAGACGATTATCAACCACGAAGAGATTGCGCCCAAGTCGATCGAAGCGAAAAAGGTCGATTAAGTCTATTACCGCTAGAATGTATAGTTACTTTGGAGCAAGTTATACTTAATATTATATTCGAACCACATATTGATTTCAATCCCAAGCCAGTACACCATTATGAGTCCTATCGTACAAAGATGCCTACTGTTACCCTATCTTGCAATTCATTTACTATCACCCAAGCACGCTCAAAACAAGTTATCGAGTCAGTTTGTTGAGATTTACTCGTTAGAGTAAGCGAAGTTGATAGATGAGTGAAGCCTCACTAGTCGCAATTTTTGCTTTATGAATGTCAGTCTTTTCTAAGCAGGTATAGCCACAAAATCACAATTCTCTTCTTACATCTTCAACAAGCTGTTCATTCCGTGCAATTGACTCCTTAAGGGTCCGTGATCGTTCTTTGAAGTAACTTATCCGATCAGCGATTTCAGCAGCAGCCGGGCTATTGACAATCAAGTTAGTAATAAAACCCCAAAACTTAAAGTACTAAAAATCTCACTATATACTAAGTAGACGCTCTAATTCCGCGCAAATCTCGTCAATATCCAAATCAGGATTCTCCTCCATTCGCTTCTTGAGTGGTGTAATTGCGGTAGCCCTTATATCCTCCTTGCCCTTGGATAATGACGCTGAGCTGACTCCATTCCGAAGTAAAACACGTTTCTCGTTCTTATCCACTGTCAGTAACTGCCCCTCTTCAGCATCGACGTCGCGAATTAGGGAGGTGACATTGCCTCGTTGAAGGACTGCGGTTGTAAAATTCTCTGAGCGAGAGAAATCTAGAGAAGACAATGAGTACGCAGACTCTGAAATAGAAAACAAAATATTTTCAAGAGAGTTCATATTTCGATCAGAGCAGCAGCAGACAGAAGAAACGAAAGTGGTCGACGCGTACCTTCACGAACCAGAGACCATTGTTTACATTTGGGATAATAGAGTTTACTACACGGCATTCCCAAGAATACTGATCCATTCTGAAAAGTACGCACCATGGATTGATATTCCATCGAGAAGGTCCCAAAACCTTATTTTGGCTACCAGTCCTCTCTCCAAGTTCACACGCCTCTCGCAGTCCTGCAACTAGTCAGGCAGTGCGCATTCATCACTTCATGCTGATTAATTGATTTTTATTCGATTTTTCTTACTTATTAATTTTGCATTTATTGATCTTAGATTATACATCTTGCTGATTAAACACATTCGATTGTTATGGCAGTCGAGGATTTGAAAGAGAAGGAGACCAAGGACGAGACGATGGACGTTGATACTCCTGACAAGACAGCGGAGAAGGAGAAGAGCGCTGAAGAAATCACAGGCATGGTTTTGAATGGTATGTATACTGTTTTTAAATGTTATTACGTAGGATTGTGATGGGATCGCGAGTGATCGTAGCATATCTCTGATATGCTCGAATGTCATCCGTGCCTGTGAAGTTGATCCAATATCAGTATGCTAAAACATATATCCAGACATCAAGCAGAACTTTGGATTCCTCGAGAAAGCAGCTAGAATCTTTGAGCCACGGTTTTCCATGCGCGTGCTGCGTGGACTCGGGGGCCTTCGTCGTCGTCTGACACCGGAGATTATCCTCAGCGCGCTCGAGGCTGCCTACTCCTCAACCGAGCATGAATCAGCCAGATTGGTTCTCAAGTACCTTGACAATGTTTCTGCATCGTCGTCGATGGATACTGACAGCTCTGCGGCTGTTTTACCCGAGATTGATATCTACATTCTGTTGTTGATGCAAGTGTACTTGCTAGATCAAGGGGATACCACGAAGCTGGAGGCCTTCAACGATGAGGCCATTGCAATCCTGCGTAGCTACAATCGACGGACGTTAGACGCATTGGCGGCCAAGATGTGGTTCTACTATGCACATGCTAAGGAGTTGAATAAGAAGTTAGCTGATATTCGACCGTAAGCAGCGTTCATTATTACTTATTTGAATACATTGCGCTAACGTAACAAACAGGCTGCTGCTTGGAGTGCTCCGTACAGCTACTCTGCGCCATGACACCGAGACTCGCGCTATGATCATGACTCTTCTTCTTCGCAACTACGTCAACACCCAAGCTATTTCGCAAGCTCATCAACTTGTTCTTAAAGGCGATTTCCCCGAGACAGCCGCTACATCTGTTGTCGCGCGATATCTGTATTATGTTGGCCGGATCAATGCCATCCAGTTGGACTACACCGCAGCAAACGAGAGCTTGATTGGCGCAATTCGCAAGGCTCCGCAAACTACGTACGCAGCCGGATTTTTACAGTCGGCACAGAAGCTCAAGGTCATTATTGAGTTGCTTATGGGGGATATTCCAGAGCGATCTTTGTTTCGCGAGCCGATGTACAAGAATGCCCTGCGACCTTACATGGACCTCGTGCAAGCTGTTCGTATTGGAGATGTTCCACAGTTCTCAGAGACTATTGCCAAATACCGGGAGTCGTTCAAGAAGGATGGCACCTACATGCTTATTCTTCGTCTCCGCCAGAATGTAATCAAGACTGGTATTCGTATGATGAGTCTTTCTTATGCGAAGATTTCATTGCGTGATATTTGCATTCGACTTCATCTGGACTCGGAAGAGAGCGCGGAGTACATTGTTGCGAAGGCTATCCGTGATGGAGTTATAGAGGCTACGATTGATCACGAGAAGGGTTTCATGCAGAGTAAGGAGATCTTGGATATCTACTCTACGCAGGAGCCCAATGTTGCGTTCCATGAGCGCATCAAGTTCTGTATTTCTTTGCATAATGAAAGCGTCAAGGCTATGCGCTACCCGATGAACCAGCACCGCGTGGAGCTGAAGAACGTGGAAGAGGCGCGCGAGAGAGAGAAAGAGTGAGTTTCTATATTGAATGCTGTGTATATGTTCGGGACTATGGCTAACGAATCATTGCAGGCTTGCGACTGAAATTCAGGAGGGCGATATGGAAGACGATGACGGAGACTTTGACGGTTTGTAAGCGGCGCAGTACGATTAGCATTAGCACACACCGAATACACAGTGCGCACATACTGTCCGCCATTTAATATTATTAGTAATCTCCTGATAAGCAATACCTACGTAGTTACGGCACAAGCGCACAGCAGTGCTTGTCCAGCGAGCCCGGGTAAGGGCGCCGGGTGAAGGAAGACCGTGGAATGGGCGGAATGCGGATGAGCGTCACGACGGCGCGACGATTGTGCAGAGCCGAGTGACCGCCGCCTCTTTGCTCCTCGCCTCCTTCGGCTCTTCTGCTCCCCCACGAATCTCGTCTGTAACCAGTACCTTTCCTTCAAACAAGTCCTATACTCACATCGCAATGGCTCTTAAGCGCATCAGCAAAGAACTATCAGACCTTGGCCGGTAAGCTCTCTTCTTCGCAGTCTAGACGTCTTGCAGTTCAATTCGCCAGTATGACAAACCACGTACCTTTCCGGCTTCGACTCACGCAGCGATGACGAAGACCATCCATCGTTTGGGTTCTGATTTTGGGCAATCCAATGTGCCGCAGTGCTATAGCCTCTTGAATGAATCATCAAGCGAGAACATCGGATGATATGCATTATGTGCCATCGTGCCCACTTGTCGGTATCTATTTTCGTGGCAGTGCACGCGTGCTCAGACTGGGATTCTGTTGCTAGATCGCAGACGTCTTCTATCACGGTCATATTGGATACCGGAGAAGATTTCAAAGCGGATACTGGAATGATGGCGATTTTGTTGACGGACTGCATCTGATTAACAATCGAATACTGACAACGTGCTATTTAGGGACCCGCCCTCCTCGTGCTCTGCTGGACCTATCGGTGATGATTTGGTAAGTGCCGCTGTCTGTATTCTAATTATCCGTCCTTGCATAATTATCATCACTTTATATTCTAAAGATAATCTAACCCATCTCTAGTTTCACTGGCAAGCTACTATCATGGGCCCTGGTGACTCGCCATACAGTGGCGGCGTGTTCTTCCTTTCCATCCACTTTCCCACAGACTATCCTTTCAAGCCACCTAAAGTAAGTTCATTCCTACTCTTTTTTTTCAATATCGTTGATCGCCGTGAAAATAACAACACGCACGTTCGATCACGAGATGGAGCGTAAGGCTGTTCAGTCAAACTAACATGATCCAGGTGAGCTTCACAACTCGCATCTACCACCCCAACATCAACAGCAACGGTAGCATTTGTTTAGATATCCTAAGGGATCAGTGGTCGCCAGCACTCACTATATCGAAGGTTCTTTTGTCGATCTGTTCAATGTTAACAGACCCAAATCCAGACGATCCGCTAGTGCCGGAAATTGCTCACGTGTACAAGACTGACCGATCGAAATACGAGGCAACTGCTAGAGAATGGACTAGAAAGTACGCTGTTTAGTGGTTGTTTCAATTTCATAATTCTTTTTGTTTGTTACACATGGTTTTGCTTGATTTAGCTGCTCGTTTATTTGTGTATATGCTAATCCGAACGACTCCATTTTAATATATTTTTTCTTTCATGAACAGTTTTCTCAAGGGACCGTTGAAACGTTTGCTTTGTTTTTGATTACATAGTTCTTTTTTTATCCGCTAGCTTTTGCTAGTAGCTATTTTACGATTTTATTCTTATGTTCATGGTTCTCGGTTCGCCTTTGCTTTTTCCCTTTTTTTGTCGTATTATTCTTATATATAGCTTAAATTTTTCAACGTTCCTATAAATCCTTGATTGAATCATCATGCTTACTATAAATTATAGTCTTTGAAAAGCACTTCATACATTATCAAACACCCGAGAGCATTTTATACAGCGATAATTTTATACAATACAGCAAATTATGGTGCTCAAAACAAAATCATGGTGCCCTAAATCTGTCTAGATAAGACTGGAATGTCAAGCTAGGTGATTTTTCAGAATTCTCCGTCGCAGAGGATAATCGTTTTGTAATCTCCGTCGTGCTGGCTTGTTTCTTCAAAGTAGATTTGCCACTCGCAACATAGCGATCTAGCGACACAGTGCGCGAAGCTGAACAGGAAGATGAAGAGAATTCACATATAGCTCCGAGACCTTTGCTGTTCACGATTGGCCTTCTAGTTGCTGAAACGGTGAATGGAGATGGTGAAGAGTGGAGTGCGAAGTACGGCCTTGGTTTCGTTAACAAGGGTGATGATGTAGGCCGTGATCCAGTTTGTGGATTTGGGTCTGGCGCGTATGAAGTGTTCTCATTGAATGACGACGGCGCACTGAACTGTAAAAACCTGTTTTTCGAAAGAAGTGGCGTAATCGTTCTACCGAAAGAAGAAGCCGCTGACGATGGTGGAGTATCTACCGATACAGATGACATTGATCGAGAACTAGGTGGTGTTTGAATAGACTGTCGTGAGCTTGATGATGTTCTCGACTGTTGAGTGAATTTAGAAGTCAGAGATGAGCTACTAGTAGTCGATTCACTAGTTTTCCTGTTTGAACGAAGAGGCATCAATGAAAATGCGTCAAATTTCGGTGACTGAGGGAGCGAAACTGTTGTACCACTCAACTCTTCCATATCACTTCCCGCAACGAACTCAACATACTCCGTACAATCTGCCTCGGTATCTTCTTTTCCAGCCGGGACCAGTATCTGTCGTGAATTGGTTTTTGTCGCAATATGTGCGCCTTCTTCGACTTGTCCACCTTCAGATCGGCTGATCTCATCAAACGCAGCAAATACCTCTTCTTCACTAATCGACTCACTATCGCTGTCAGCTGAAGTGTCTTTTGGAGGATTATTCGCCATCACAGCAGCAGAAAAATATCTGCTATTAACTATAACACTGGCATAATTTGCATCTTCTTTCGGTTCTCGTTGAGGCGACAACGCTCTCAATCGCTTTGCAGTAACTGGATCTTGAGATGGCTCAGCTGGCCGACTCGATTTAGAAGGCCATGCACGGAAAGATGGAGTCAGGCAATGATGAGCTGACGAGGGGGAGTTTGTAATATTTGCTAGGGGTGATCGTTGGCGAATAGCCTGAGGGAGAGGCTCTGTAGATCATATTAGATTTTCTGATCATCAATAAAATCGGGAAATCGTCAGACTTACGGAAGTACTGAGTAACAGGCTTGCTAGATTGAGCACGCTGAGGTTTCAAGGACAGATCTGGAATGATCTGGTGTGTCGTTGGATCAAGACGTCCTGAGGCTATTCCTCGCGCAACTTCATCGTCGATGGGTCTGGAAAAGGTTAGATTCCATCTCATTCGCCAATAACACAGTGTAATACATACGGCCCAATGGAAATATTGATACTGTCGGTTAATTCATATCCTTGTGGTTCATTCCACATAACCACTTTTTGATGAATAGGATCAAACACTCGTTGATGTTGAAAAGTAAGATCTGCGCGCTCAAACTCTTGTCGAAAGCCCATAGGAATGTTAATTCTTCCATCAACGCCCATCAATCTCATTGCGCGTTCCGCACTTCGATAGCGTTTTAAATACATATGAGCCTTCTTCAATCCAACATTTGGTATGCCTGGAGTATAGTCACAGCCGGAGATAATAGCCATGTGTCTAAAAAGAGTGTCGTCAAACAGAGATAAGTCAATTTCTTTACACTCACCAAACGTTGAGCGGCGAATCGCAATACAATCGCCATATTCGTTTAGTTTGGTTATTAGACAGCTGACCCCAAAAACAAGAAGGTCGGAGTCTTCGGAGATAATTGCAGTTATAAGGCCAAGTTTCTCCAAATAGGCAAGCTGAGCGTCTGCTTCGTAAGGAGCGACAACATAGGGTATGTTCGCATTTTGAAGGGACTGCGATTTTTTAGCTATCTGCAAAATAAAATGATGTATAAGTTAGTAGTACCTTGATAAATTGAGCAGCCATTGACGGCGTAATGTCAATGCACTTTTGAAAGTACTCCTGTGCCTGATTCGATCGGCCAGAATTAACAAGTTTCATCGCCATCGTCCTAGCCTCTTCTCGATTCCTGAAGACAATAATTAGCAAAATAGACTATAGAGAAAATTGTTTAGTTGGCTCGTACTTTTTGCGATCAACTTCAGTATGCCTCTTACTGGGCAAATTAGCTCCATCAAACACTAGATAGGGCTTTAGTCCAAAATGTTGCAACATCTTGACTCTATGCATAGCATAGTCAACATATCTATGAGCTAAGTTAGAAATTTAAGTCGTCCCTCAATTAAATCTCGGCATACTTGTGCGTGGGCTTCCCTAAAGCCAAGTCGGCAGCACAAGAGATGGCGCCTCGATGCAACCATACATATCCATCAACGCCTACTACTTGGCCAGCAAACTCCTTGAGATGTGTTGGCTGTTGAATTGACTTCAAAAGCGGTAACAATCCTGGTCGTATATTCAATTAGTTTTTCTGCTGACGCGAATAATGATATGCTATGATTTATCAACCGTACCTGAGACTCCCATGATAGCTGGAGTATCGTCTTAGATCGCAACGTCGGGCTTCAAAAAGACTAAACGCCTCAAAAATACAATTTGTATCTTAATCCTTCAATTATGCAACTTCTGGAGCGAAATCAATTAAACATGTAACGCCGCTGTCAATCGTTGGCTCCACAGCTGGACTTTCTCGAGCTTCGCGTCACTGTCGCGTTGCTGAAAACAAAGAAATAAAGTTTCCACGCATCCCACAACGCCGCACAAATAAAGTTTAAATGTCAAAAAAATCTCCCAACTTGAGACTTCGAATTTTTGCGGGACCTATTTTCTATACTCCTGTTGCAAGCGTATCAACATCAGATATGCCTATTGCAAAGTCACTGAAGAAGGTGGAGCAGAAACTGAAGGCGGGAACGGGTGTGCATCCTAAGGCGCGGAAGTTTCAGCAGCTGAATAGGGCAACGCTGCGTGATAAGAAGGTCAACAAGCAGAAAATGGATCGTAACTCCGTTCGTGATGTTCAAGGTAGGTTGATGTGTGAAAAAATTTAAGTGTATGTACTGACATAGTGAACAGTTTTAAGATTTCGTTATATCAAGAGCTGTACAGAGCGAGCAGAAAACAAGGACAAGGCGTCGTTTACGGAGGAGGAGATCAAATCAATGATTCAAGAGTATGCTATCTTTAATTCCACTTCGAGTCTACGGATGCTTACACGTTTGGCAGGTTTATCAGTCGCGACGACGCTGAAATTGCTCAGCTGCAGTCTAGTCGCAGACCGGGCAGACCATCCTCGAGTCGCCAGGATGCACTACAGACAAGACGAGAATTTGAAATGGAAGAATTTAAGACTGGGTTCTGTAAGTGTTTTTTTGAAGTGCTACAGCTCATTAAATACCAAATACTGACCGAATCGTACAGATGTACCTAATTTATTAGAGAAAGATATTACAAAAGCTGTCAGAGAGTGGAACGAAGAGTGGAATGGCATGGGATCTCTAAAGTTTGTGCGGATAGCTAAAGAAGGAGGACTCCAGCAGGCGAGCCAGGGAGCAGGCGAAAAAATGGAGCAATAAGTTTAAGGTTGACTAGTTTCGAGAAGAAGAAATGTAAGATACGTATCACAATTAATGAACATCTTTGAGAAAGTTAGGATTCGTTTGATCCGGAGCAGCACTATAAACTTTTTATTGTGGCAATATGCGCGCAAATAGTTATCACGGTATACTCCATCTGAGATGCGATAGGAGTCAGATAGAAGGTCAAGCTGCTGGCATCACCGCAAACAGCAGTTCATATCGGAGACTGGGTTCCAACAAGCTGGTGTCCTGCGTTTTGCATCTGAACTCTGTACCTGGGTGAGCGCTGAGCGAGCGGTCCGGCAATTATAGCACTGCTGCACACTCTCTATGAACACTCCATATCCTCTTCGTAAGAAATCTATTGCCAACTAGACTTTTAGCATAATCCAAACGCATTTATTAGGTAACAATTCAGTGGACAGCGAATAATCTCACAAGAATCGCATCTAAAGCCGGAACACCTGCGCTGTTATGCCACAAACGCGCCCATGCAAAAAAGTGCGCATTGAGGCGGAGAGGACCATATCTTTCGCTGCCCGTCACCAAACCTCCTTAGGAACGGACCAGTTACACATCACCAACTCACCTCTCATCCGCCATGGACACCTTCTTTATGGGATTTCCGCTGATCGGAAGATCTTGCGTGACTTGCAACGACTCGAACCCGTCGTGCCCGATCTGTAGCGATGACGAGCAGTGCCAGCTCACCCTGCAAACCTGCTCTTCGTGTCCTAAGACCTACTGCATCTCTACCACGAGCTCTGCTGCTGCTGCTTCTGATTCAGCAAGTGCTGTCGCAGCTGCATCTGCAGCTGCTCATCATTCAGCATCGTCGACAAACAGCGGTGCTATCGCTGGTGGTGTTGTTGGAGGTCTCGTATTTGTCGCCGTCGTTATTGCTGCGCTCTTTTTCTTCTTCCGCAAGCGAAGGGCGCAGTCTGTCAACGCGCGTCTCTCGCGATCTATTGAGGAGAATGAGAAGCGTGATAGAACGTCTTCTCTTTTATCGAATTCCGAAAATAACATCTACAACATTCCAGATGCAGCTCGATCAGCGCACACTGTCCACTCAGTTGCTGACTCGGCCGTCACGCGGGCGTCGAATATTATCCCCATCGCATACATCCCGGGAGTCATCAATCGGTCAAATCCTAATTCACCTTCGTATGCTCCTCCTATTCCAGAAATGCCACTCGAACACAGACGTGGCTCAGATACGCAGTCTGTGGCATCCCCCAAGCCTCCTAGCGACTACGTCTCATACGCTCAGCAGCAGCGTGACGCTCCTAGCTCTCAGACGCCTTCATTCATGAGTCCTGATGCTGCACCTTATTACATGCCAGCGGCGAACCGGGGAATGTCGGTGTACTCTGGAGCTACATATGACAGCCAAGAGGATCAGAGTATACGAGAGTCAATTGGGATTCGAGATTCACTCGCTACTTCTGATTTCCGGTCGACAGTTTTCAACCCGACAACTATGACTGCTATAAGGGCAAAGCCCAATTTGATCGAACACATATAATAAGCAATTGTTCTTGGTTTTTGTGTTAAATTTTGTCTTAAATGCTTTTATGATACAGGATACTGTTTGTTCTACTACGCTTTTGCTCTTTTTTTTTTGGTCGGTGTTCATCTGCTTCTTTTGTTATGGGACTCATCAATGCGATTATTTTGTTTTCATTTTTTATTAGTTTGGCTTCTAGGACTGCGCTACTGGTTTTCAGCCCACAATTTTGGATTTTTACGCTTTATTTAGAAGGACTCACGTTTCTCTCGTCATGTATGCAAGGTGAAGTGTTCTGGTTATACTTAAATATCATATACTACATATCTGGCCTCGTTTTGGCTTTTTTTCATATTAATAAAAGTTGCTTCTGTGGCTACATATTTTACTCTCTTTGTTTACTTTCCAGATATGCTTGTAGTATTTATAGAACACATTGCGTCTAGAACAGCAGCGCAGCATCACGGCAGCGGCGCATCATTGGAACAGTACAAACACCTTGATTGCTGATATTTAAACTCGACGCCACGCATCGCCGGAAATTTTCAAGCTTTCGTGAACGACTCAGTTTTTTTCGCCAGGTGTTGGTATAGTTGCTGTACACGTCTGGTATGCACACCATTTGCTACTGTTTGATGATTGGATTATAATACTGACAATGGATTGTTTGTGTATAGGTTGTTTGCTGCCTGCATTTTTCTGTGGGAAGCGTTCGGCAAAGACGAACTCGTTGAGGTGACTGGCACTCGAATTGGGATTGATCTACTTGTTTTGCGCTACTCCTCTCCAATCACTCTTTTTTTGGGAGTATTTTTGAACAGAAATTGTTCTGGGCTTAGAGGATTTATTTTGTGTCGCGTTAAAGGGCTTTAATTACTAGATCAGGCCATACTAAACAGACCCTTCGACGATTATTTCCTATTGGGTACGCACTCTCTTATGCACCATTGTACCAGCTACTGTTTGCCAAATAGTATACTAACAGTCTCTCTAGACCACCACATCAGCTACATTATAGGTTCCAGCAATGCTCTCTCGTGCCTCCAGACAGTCTTTCAAGAGACTGCCCGCTACCCACCTTCTCGCGGTCAAGTCTCATACCCTTTCCCTCATATATTGCCCTTCGGGCGCTGTCGCGTCAAGGTTTGAAGATGTGCACGAACTCTGTTCTACGCGTTCGTTCAGCTCTATTCCAGAGTTGAGAACCCCGTCCGTTGCTGCCGCTGCCGCTGTTGCCGAGCTCCAGCCCGAGGAAATGGGTCAGGTCATTGATGGAAAAACTCTTGCGAAGTTAGTGGATTTCCGTTGTATCTATGTAGTACATGATCTAATTTCAGCTGCAGATCAATCCGCGAGTCTATTCACGCCGAAATCAGCGCGGCTCAAGCCACAAACCCGCTCTTTCAGCCCTCTCTTACTATCATACAAGTAGGTGGCCGGCCAGACTCAAGTACATACGTTCGTATGAAGTTGAAGGCTGCTGAAGAGGTGAGATTTCTATTACTTGAGTGGCTGAAGAGTTGATCTAACGGCAACTAATACAGGCCAACATTGTATGCACTTTGAAGAAGTTCCCGGAAGATATAACAGAAGCTGAGGTAATATTCTATTCCTTGTTTCAATTATTTGAGGCTTAGCTCTAACTTGACTATAGCTATTATCTGAGATTGATACTCTTAACGACGACCCTTCCGTTCATGGTGTTCTTGTGCAGCTTCCGGTTCCTAGGCATATATCAGAGATCGCTGTCACAAATGCTGTTAGTCCTGAGAAAGATGTTGACGGCTTTGGCCCGCTTAACGCAGGTGAGCTGGCCAAGCGTGGCGGATCGCCTTTATTCGTGCCGTGCACTCCCAAGGGTGTGATGGTATTGCTTGAAACCGCTGGTGTTGAGCTTTCTGGAAAGCGTGTTGTTGTTCTTGGTCGTAGCGACATTGTTGGAAGCCCCGTTGCTTCTCTGCTGCGTAATGCCGATGCGACTGTCACAGTTTGTCATTCACGAACCATAAATCTTGAGAGCTACCTTAAGGATGCTGATGTAGTTGTGTCAGCTATCGGAAAAGCGCAGTTTGTCAAAGGTGAATGGCTAAAGCCAGGTGCTGTTGTGATTGATGTTGGCACGAATTATATTCCGGACGCATCAAGAAAGAGTGGCCAGCGACTTGTTGGCGATGTTGACTACGCCAGCGCATCTTCGGTTGCCTCTAAGATCACGCCTGTGCCTGGTGGAGTGGGGCCAATGACTGTTGCTATGCTTCTTCAGAATGTCGTCAATTCTGCTAACCGGTTTTATTCTGAACAGTCAAAGCGACACGTCACTCCTCTTCCTTTAAAGGTACTAAAGAAAGTCCCGAGCGACTATGAGATTTCCCGTAGCCAGAAGCCCAAGAATGTGCGTGCTCTTGCAAAGGAAATCGGAATCACTGAGCATGAGCTCGAGAGCTACGGTTCCTACAAGGCAAAAGTGCAGCTTTCTGTTCTTGATCGCTTACAGCACCGCAGAAACGGTAAATACATTTTAGTGACCGGTATTACACCTACTCCGCTTGGCGAGGGTAAGTCCACTACTACTGTCGGTCTTGTTCAGGCGCTCGGAGCTCATCTTGGTAAGATTGCTTTTGCAAATGTGCGTCAACCTTCAATGGGTCCTACTTTTGGCATAAAGGGTGGGGCTGCAGGCGGTGGATACGCTCAGGTTATTCCTATGGACGAGTTCAATATGCATTTGACAGGTGATATTCATGCAATTGGTGCAGCTACCAATCTTCTTGCTGCTGCTATTGATACACGTATGTTTCATGAGCGATCACAGAAAGACTCTGCACTTTACAAGCGTCTCGTGCCTGCAAAGAACGGTGTCCGAAAGTTTTCGGGTGTCATGCTTCGACGTCTGAAGAAACTTGGAATTGACAAAACCAATCCCGACGATCTTACCACAGAGGAAATCTCCAGATTTGCTAGACTTGATATAGATCCAGACACAATTACCTGGAGAAGAGTTGTCGACTGTAATGACCGTCATCTGCGCAGTATCACAATTGGTCAAGGTGCAGCTGAGAAGGGTCACACGCGTTCGACTGGTTTTGACATCACTGTTGCGAGCGAGTGTATGGCCGTTCTTGCTCTTTCCAGCTCACTATCCGATATGCGCGAGCGTCTTGGCCGAATGGTTGTCGCCTCGTCGAAGTCTGGAGAGCCCATTACCTGCGATGATATTGGCGCTGGTGGTGCTCTTACTGCTTTGATGAAGGATGCGATTAAGCCGACTTTGATGCAAACCCTGGAGGGAACTCCTGTTTTTGTGCATGCTGGTCCATTTGCTAACATTTCGATCGGTGCCAATTCCGTTTTGGCCGATAAGATTGCATTGAAGCTTGCTGGAACAGAGCCAGGGGAGAACGAAGCTGAGAAGACAGGGTATGTTGTTACCGAAGCTGGATTCGATTTTACCATGGGCGGAGAGCGATTTTTCAATATCAAGTGCCGCTCAAGCGAGCTTGCGCCTGATGTTGTTGTCATTGTTGCAACAGTGCGCGCTCTTAAGCTTCATGGTGGCGGTCCTAACGTTACTCCTGGAGTTCCCCTTCCGGATGTCTATCGGCAGGAAAACGTTGAGCTTCTGCGGAAGGGATGTGCCAATCTAGTTAAGCAGATCTCGAATGCGAAGGAGTACGGTCTGCCTGTTGTCGTTACCATTAACCAGTTTGAAACTGATACTGCTGCTGAGATTAAGTGCATTCGTGAGGAAGCCATCAAGGCTGGTGCTGATGACGCTATCTGCTCAAACCACTGGGCGGAGGGTGGTAAAGGATCTATTGAACTGGCCAAGGGTGTTATTGCCGCTGCTGCGAAAGCAGATACAAGCGACTTCAAGTTGCTTTACGACCTTGATTCTACGCTGGAGGAGAAGCTAAATGCAATTGCGCAAAGAATGTATGGTGCCGACAAGGTCGAGCTAAGCGATCTTGCTCGTGAGAAGATCGAGACGTATACGCGTCAAGGATTTGGTCACCTCCCCGTCTGCATCGCAAAGACGCAGTACAGTCTTTCACATGATCCTGCACTCAAGGGTGTTCCCACGGGATTCACTGTTCCGATCAGAGACGTGCGCGCTTCTGTTGGTGCAGGATATTTGTACGCTCTCGCGGCTGAGATCCAGACTATTCCGGGATTGCCCACCCATTGCGGATTTATGAATGTGGAGGTTTCCGAAGATGGAAAGATTGAGGGACTCTTTTAGATGATTATTGTGTCTATAGAGTGTATATACTACAGAGTTAGACAAAAGTTTTTCTTTCTGTTTTTGCTTATTTGATTGGATACAAAAGGTAATAAAACTTGTTCATTCGTTAACCGTTAATATCAAAACGCCGTGTAATATATTCTGTAAATATCAAAGAGTTCAAAAAAAGACAACTCAGTCAAGACCGTACAATAGACCCAGGCCGCCGGTTCGTAGAAATTGAAGGCGCAATAGCAATCCACTCCTCCTTTGTCAAACTCATTGGGATCTTCGGCGGTAACGGTGGCTTACCGTCTCTCAGATCTTGCTGCCTTAATTCTTCTTTCCGCTTTTCTTCTTGTTGTTGCGCAAGTTCGTCTAAAGCGCGGCGGTGATCGTGGCTTACTGCCGCTAATGTGCTTAGACCTTGGTTAGTTCCCATTTCAGGCGCATGGGAAGACAGTCCTAGATGATCATCAGAGACCGACTGGCGACCATCGCGAGTACGTTGCGTTTCCAGCTTTTGAAGTGCAGGAGAAAGAGGGATTGCTGCTGCGGAAGTGAACTCAGGAGCGCGAATTGGTACCGGAATCCGTTTCACGGGTTCGATAATCGTTGGAGATGCAATTCTGGGAGGAGACGGCGCCCGGGGTATTGCTTGGTCTCTGGAGAAACTGGTGGTTTGACATACAACTAGACTATTTCTAGGGAGAGGTTTGCGCGGTACGCGTCTCTTGTCTACTGGTGTTGAGAAAGCATGCGCGTCGTTGGGTATGCTCTCAGGTGATATTATCGCGTCTTCTGGAATCGACTCCGGAGCATATGCAGAAGGCGACAAATCTGCATTGACCAATTGATCAAAAACACTATCCGCTTTAGACATCACTGACAGCAAACGTAGCGGCCCATCTCCACCAGCCGAGACTTGTATTTTCGAGGTCACTGATGCTGCGCGTAAAGGCGTATCTTTGTCTGAAGGAAAGGCGCCTGGTAATTGTATGTGCTGATTTGATTCAAGTGGAACAGGAAATCGATCTGTTAACGATAATCGCCGCATGTCAACTTTATCTTCGTTATGAATGCTCCGATCTGCGTCATTTTGCTGAGTTAGAGGGAAAGCTGGTGTTGGAGGAGTATAATTCAAAACCTGAACCGTAGCGGGGGTACTGTTCTGTCGCGGTAGTTGTTGCTGGTAATATTGCGGGCCAATTGCTACTAATGAAGTTGATTGGTGACGGCCGCTTTGAAAAGATGCATTCGGTGGAGTATACGGGAGCGACTGCTGGATTTCTGAAGCCGCTAGTCGTGGAGGTGTCACAGCCTTTGCTTTTCGTTTAGGGAGAGGAGGGCCTTGAACATATGGTATTACAGAAGGAGTATACCGCGACTGTTCATGAAATTCTGGTAAGGCTGAACATGTATTATTATCAAAAGGTGCAGTTGGAACACACTGCTGCTGCTGCTGCTGCTGCTGGTGAGGTAGCTGGTAACACTGCAGTTGCGGAGTCGGGGTTTGCGGAGAAGGAAGCAGTGTCGAGGAAGTAACTGGAGGAAAAGCAGTAGTTGGGGCAGACGGAAGCACAAAAGGCACTATTGGTGCTGTTAATTTCTGGATATGCTGATGAACTGGCGGAGAGGCTGGAGATCCTAAAGCAGGTGCGCTTCGTGGTGGTGCGGATGATATCGTAGTGCTGACCGTCACCGGGGTGGTTTGCATATACTGATTATTTTGGTGAAGATTTGAAGGAGAAGCGAGCACCGGTGTTGAAATCACGGGAGGGGAATATGATGTTAAGGACGTTTGGGGTGCATAAGGCGTAGCAGAGAGGGATGGAGCATATATCGGCTGCTGGTGCTGGTGCTGGTGATGTTTCTGACCATATTGAGCAGAGATTTGAAAGCTACAAACAGGAACAGCGGGATCAACAGGTGGAATGTGATGTGAAGTGATATGGTGCGCTGATGTCGCTGATGGTGCAATTGGTGGCGATGTTAGTACAGGTCTCTTTTGAGGAGAGCGTTGCCGTCTATTTTGCTGCCTTGGTTTCTAGTGGTTTTGATATCAGTTGATAGTCTCAAGATCAATTAAAGTATGTCAGAATACATACGGCATAATAGGACATTTCTAAACTTAGAATACCAACTTCTCTTTAAACAACCGTAAGTCAGTACCTTGCTACGCAACACATGCGAGAAGAACTCACTCGTCCTGAAAGTAAATTGGAGCCTTTGGCAAATCGTATCCTTCATTTTCTCGCGCGTACTTCGTAATAGGCCTTTGTAGAGCAGGTCTTACATCAATCTCCGTTGTACCGAGGAGTTGTGGTTTGTTGCTTGCACCGCGCGTCATAACTGCGAGATGCAGTGTAGTGAACTCTACGCCTGTGTAGATTTTATAGCGCAGTTGATCGTCCCTAAGTAGACAGTCAATATATAAAAAGAAAGAAATTTGGCGGAAACAAACTGACCAGGCGCAGGTATGATTTTGCTGCTCGTCGACATCTGTCGTACGCTCAGAAAGGTGCGATATTGTACCTATGCAGTACACTTTCTGAACTGTTGTATCTAAATTCTCGCGCATGCCAGACTATACAATCCAATTAGTATCAATTTAACAGATAAATAAGTCTATCCAAGCCAATAAAAAAACAGCCTGAACAGCCCGACAAGAGCGAACGTACACAGCGTACAACGACGACAATTAGTTCACCGAGCATTTCACGTGAATCATCCATAGCGATGACATCTACTTCGCAGACCAGACTTTCCAATGATGTCCCTCGTCAGATTAAATATGCAAAAAAATAGAAGCTCAAAAGGCCAGGGAAGCGGAACAACTGGCCAAATACACTCTATACCCTTTAAAAGCCGCTTCCTGATCCTGCAAGTTCGTTGAGCTCGGGCACAGCCCAGGGCTTTAGGGATTCGAGTCCGATATTGCCCTAACCCTTTAGTCCCATCTTTCTAAGGCATTGTGCAAGCTACCGGCATTACCCGGCTTTCATCCAGACCGATGTGCGGCTAAATCTCGTGCGTACGGACGCAAAACTCCCGTCATGCGGTCGAAACCGTGCACGGTTTTTTATCATAAGCATGTTGTCGTGTATTATTGGTGTGAATTTTTGGGGTCGTAGCTTACAAGGTTTTCTATAATACAGTAACAAACAAACAAGCCACTCCGCCTCTTCGCCCTCCTCTCTCTCCAATATGGGTCCACCTCAGGGCAACTGCAATACAAGGCATCCGCAGCACGCACTCAATCGTCTAAACATGGCTGTCTCTTGGACTCTCACCAACAAGTAGGTGTTTGATCTTGGGTGTCTACTGTTACTGCATACACGATCTAACCGCTTCTCGCGCACTTGTGCGGTCTGCCGTGAGCTTGACACGTTCAACAGTGGAAGGCTCGACGTGCAAATCAATCGTCAAATTTGGGTATAGGGGTGAAAGACTAATCGAACTATCTAGTAGCTAGTTCCTGCCGAAATTTCCCTCAGGATAGCAGAAGCTCATGTCAGTTTTATGAGGTAAAGAGAATGATTGGAGACATTGGGGTTGAAATCGGGAGCCTGCGGCTTAATTTGACTCAACACGGAGAAACTCACCAGGTCCAGACACAATAAGGATTGACAAATTGAGAGCTCTCTCTTGATTTTGTGGGTATTCAACGAGGAATTCCTAGTAAGCGCAAGTCATCAGCTTGCGTTGATTACGTCCCTGCCCTTTGTACACACCGCCCGTCGCTACCACCGATTGAATGGCTTAGTGAGGCCTCCGGACTGGGATTAGATGATGGGAAACTATCGTCAGATTCCGGAAAGCTGGTCAAACTTGGTCATTTAGAGGAAGTAAAAGTCATTACAAGGTTTCCGTGACTTTAAGTCTAGGAACAGATCGATGATTTTTTCGTAGGGGAGCACTTACCGAAGCATTAGCCTCCCGAAAGGGTTGCGTCTCGCGACTATACACAATGAAAATGTTTGAATTGCTAATTTGTTCTACGGAATGAGCAACACTATCAAATTGCGGAAACACCCTAAAGATCTTACCACCAAGCGAAGTCTGGAAACAGGTGTGCGGCCGAGCTAACAGCCCGGGTATGGTAACCGTATAAGATACGATCCGTAAAGAAAAATGGGTAATTTGAAGCCGAGTCCTACAGGTCTTTTGAGTCATGGATGCTGTTCATAGGCCAAATGGTAGTGGGTGAAATTGCGCAAGCGCTTTTTCTACAGATGTGGTCGGTCTTCTGTCGAACCCTTGGGGGTAATATTCACCTGAAAGTTTACTTCGAAGACAATACGTGAACATCTACTAGGATCATTACTGAATTATCTATTCATTTATGAACTCTTTCGACACTCAATACACTTTAGGGACTTCTACCTATGCTTCAGTGTCACATACATGCTCCCTACAGCGTCCAAGTCGTCCAGACCCTAACCCACCGCTCTCAGCTCCATCTCAAACTAACGTATTTCATTTTCGCCTCTT